>JAWZYT010000029.1:807500-1052500 GCA_034508575.1 Petrolisthes manimaculis
TATCATACTCAAGGTAAGCCTCTCTCTCTCTCTCTCTCTCTCTCTCTCTCTCTCTCTCTCTCTCTCTCTCTCTATATATATATATATATATATATATATATATATATATATATATATATATATATATATATATATATATATATATATATATATATATATATATATATATATTGTCTCAATTGTGTTAATGGTATTACAGATTACAAAGTGGTGGATAAAGGTATATCGAGAACTGGAAGGGGACCAACAAAGTCTTGTAGCTGACCAACAGTGTCCCCGAGGTGTGTTTCTTTTCCCTTACAACGAGCTGTATGTGAGCTGTTATGACGGTGATTACTGTGGTCAGGTGTTATCACCTCCCACCATAACAGGTCAGTAACACCAATATACTTCTATTTGTATATCTATTCATACATATATCTCTTTACACACATACACACACACACACACACACACACACACAGAGAGAGAGAGAGAGAGAGAGAGAGAGAGAGAGAGAGAGAGAGAGAGAGAGAGAGAGAGAGAGAGATTGAAAGGGGTTAAAATAAGATAAATTACAAAACTGTAGCAAGCAGGTAGGTCGAGCAGGCTTTATTCACCTTGTATATTTACAGCTAGGAAAGGAGGAAGTAAAGTCTGCAGTGGTGAGTTTAGATCTAGTTTATTTAGAAGAAGAAGAATTTTAGGGCTTTATGCCTATCGACTCGTGTTGGTCATTAAGGCAGTCAGTCTTGTTACAAGTAAGTAGGTACCCGGCTGTAAAATCAAGGATAGCAACCTTGTAGGCTGGGGGAAGATATGTTGATGTAACAAGACTGACTGCCTTAATGACCAACACGAGTCGATAGGCATAAAGCCCTAAAATTCTTCTTCTTCTTCTTCTTTCTTTCTATTTCAAACAGGTGAGAGGTTGAAGGTTACAAGTGTTACGAGGGTGTGTTATAGGTAGACTTTGAAGATTATAATACTTAATTCTTGCCTCAGTGTGGAGGTAGGGTAGCTACTATCTTGGGGAATAATTAGTTTTACTTCTTTTGGGATCAGTCAGAGGGAAATTATTGGGGTGAGACATTAATTCTGAGTGAGTCTTTCTTTCTATTCCACACAGTGTTGTGGAGTTCGTGTCGCCATTATTGCCCTCAAGGGGCCCTAGCTGAGTCTGTTGGTGAACTGGCTTAGGTCTAAATGTGCATTATTATTGTTGGTGAACTGGTTCAGGTAATAAGGTGTAGGAAATTCGATATTGTTTAATTGGTAAAGCACCAGGGGTGGTACATATAGAATGTCATAAATTTTAGTCATAACTCTAGTCATAGCTATGAAACATTCATAAACTTCTGTCATAAGCACTATGATTCTGTCATATCCCTTTCATAGTTATGACAAACTTAGTTATGGCAGAGTTAGCAATCTGTTACGAGTGTCGGAATTCTGCATGTAATAATTTATTAAATGATTAGGAAATATCTCAAAAAGATGAAAATATATAATATAAATATAGTTCTATTACAGTTATGTTTAAATTTAATTGTACCTCTTTTAACATTTTAATAAAGAAATATATTGCCCAAAATATATGCCGCTAGAGGGCACTAGGTGGAATGTAAACAATGAGGAAGATAGGAAGAAGAGGGAGAGTGGAGTGGAGGGAGAGTGAGAGGAAGAATGGAAGAATAGTGAGAGGAAGACACACTACTCTCACATTGCCCTCTCACACTATTCTCACACTGCTCTCTCACACTACTCTCTCACCCTGTTCTCACACTGTTCTCACACTATTTTTTCACACTACTCGCACACTGTTCTCAAACTGTTCTCACACACTACTCTCGCACACTACTCTTGTACACTACTTTCGCACACACTACTTTCGCACACTACTTTCGCACACTACTTTCGCACACTACTTTTGCACACTACTCTCACACACTACTTTCGCACACTACTTTCGCACACACTACTTTCGCACACACTACTCTCGCACACTACTTTCGCACCCACTACTCTCGCACATACTACTCTCGCACACTACTCTCGCACACTACTCTCACACACTACTTTCGCACACTACTCTCACACACTACTCTCGCACACTACTCTCACACACTACTCTCGCACTACTCTCGCACACTACTCTCACACTGTCCTCTCACACACTACTCTCACACTGTCCTCTCTCACACTGTCGTCACACACTACTCTCAAACAAAGTGGTGGTTGTTGTTGGGTCCTGACGACTATTATGGGTGATTCATAAGTCCTTATAACCCCTCTTGACCTGTCATAGCGCCAGACCAACTTATGACACATTCATAGCTCTTATGACAGATTCATAGTACTTATGACAGATTCAAATCTCTTATGAACTATTTATGACAAATATCCGCCATCTTGGAGGCTTATGACAGATACATAGCACTATGACATTCTATAAGTGCAATGTTTAGCTGGTAAAGCATTAGTAGGCCTTTGCAGTGGTTATTTATGGTAAAGCCCTTGTGCAGTTTTGTTTATATAGTAAAGCACTAGTTGACCTGTGCAGTGATTAATTTTGGTAAAACCACTATTGGAGTGTTTTGGTAAAACAATAGTTGGTCCATAGTATGTTTGGCAAGCCACTATAGTCTGTTCAAAATTTGTGTTCCACTATAGCCTCTATCTATCTAGCTATTTCTATCTGTCTATCTATCGCTATTTCTATCTATCTAACTATCTCTATTTATATATCTATCTAAAAATATTTTTATTTATATATCTATCTGGTCCTGGAGTGGCGGCGTCTACGTTGTGGGACCACCCCCCAGAGCTGCCAAGGAAGGAAGCTATGGGGGCCAAACCGTCACAACCCTCCCCCCCCCCCCCCCCGCCCCCCCACAAAGGGGCGCGAGTCCTTGGGGATGGCTTCGGTCACCCAGGCAATACCACACCCTCACACAACTACACATTTTTTCATAACCGAGGAATGATTCTCCGGCTGTCATTTCTTGGCTCCTCCTTCTAGCCGGAGACATAGAAAGCAATCCTGGACCCAATAACAAATACACATGTCCAACATGCTCTAAACCCATCACAGCAAGTAGAAAGACAAAAGGCTCAGTTCAATGCAATTATTGCATGAACTGGGCCCACACATCCTGTACAACATTAGCATCCATGAAACACTACACAAATACATGTCCATCACTCCCACCTCTACCACCCTCACCTCCATCACCCACACCTTCATCACCCACACCTCCACCACCCACACCTCGATCACGCTTACTTCCAACTCCATCATTTCCTCCACCTCCACTTCCTTTTCCAACACAACCTCATTTCCTACCTAACACACACCGCACACACAACTTCAACATACTTCAACTAAACAGATGGCATAAATGCTAAAAAACAAGAACTCACACACTTCATATTACAACACAATATACAACACAATCTTACAAGAAACAAAACTATGCAACACAAACAAAACACCCTCATTCACAAATTTCACCACCATCAGACAGGACCGGGCTGACGGCAATGGCAGTGGACTCATCACCCTAGTTCATAAATCCCTTAATTACATAGAAACCAGTGCGGCAATCAAATCCCTTCTCCCTCCCCACGACACCACCACAAAATTACAATCTATAAAAGTCCGCACTGGTAATTCATCATCCATAACAATAATCAATGTATATATCCCCACTCAAACAAGCCCAACAGTTCCCCATAACTTCTCCCCCCAATTACAAAGTATCACCAACCAACCCGACCTCATCCTGGGTGGTAACTTCAACGCCAAGACGTCGGCCTGGTACGTCAACAACACCGACACAGACGGAGGGCTTGAAATCCTTTCACAAACAGACAACCTTATCACATTAAACAACCCACAATAGCACACTCATATCCCTTACCATGCCCTCTTCCAAATATCCTCTCTCGACATATCCTTCTGTCCCCCTAACCTTTCCCCCAGAACATCATGGAGGGTGGTCAGAACTCTCGGCTCTGACCATCTTCGTATCATAATCACCACCAAAACAAGATTCACCCCAGTTGGCCACAAAAACACATACACAAATTACAAAAGTGCCAACTGGGAAGCTTTCACAAATGAAACAGAACAACACTTCGAAACACTGAACAGTACACCCACCCATCACAAACATTAACATAGCTGTCAAAACATTTAATACAATTATACAAAATGCAGACAAGAAGCACATCCCTAGAGGTAACAGAAGAAAACACAACCCCAACTTTACAACAGAAATTCAAGACCTCATCAAACAACGAGACACCCTTAATCACACATCCCCAACCCCTCATACACATCACATAACAAACCAAATACAAGCACTAAATACACAAATAAACAACAAAACTGAAGAACAAAAAACATTTAAATGGCAAAATTTTGTCAATACACTTGACCATAAAACAAACACCAGCAAACTCTACAAAACACTATACAGCATTACACTGTCCAACAGCAACACTACACAATCACATGCAGCCATCACACCTAGACCTCCGCAAAACCTCTCTTGCCCTCACCTTCATTGACTTCAGGAAAGCGTTGACCTTGTGGATCACACTACTGTGATAAGGAAGGCGTTGTACCTTGGTTTACCTGGTTACCTTGTATCGTGGCTTGCTGATTTCCTTCATGGACGCCAGCAAGCCACCAGATACATGGGACAAACCCAACACCTCAGTTGTGGAGTCCCACAGGGAACAAAGCTCGGGCCCCTCGTATTTTTAATCCTTATTAATGATGTCCTGACTGATACCCCCTACCGCTGGAAGTACGTAGATGACTGTACTGTAGGGACCACCATTGACAACTCCACCCCAGACTACAGTATCTACCAACAGACACTGGACAATGTGCAGACTTGGGCCAACAACAACTACCTTACCATTAATACCAACAAGACGGTAGTAATGCACATTAACACCTCCACCACACCAGTACCACCACCTGCACTCACTATTGGCCCCAACTCTCTTGAGGTGGTTCAGTCTACTAAGTTGTTAGGTGTCACCATCGACCCTAAGCTGGACTGGAAACTACACGTCACCAACATCATCAAGGCATCTACATACAAACTCTACATGCTCAAAACAATGAAGGCACTGGGGGCCTGGCAACAACAGCTTAGGGATGTTTATACCACCTTCATTCTTCCTAAGTTATGTTATTGTTCACCTGCTTGGGCCTCCTCACTCAACACCACCCAAAAAAGACAAATTGAAAAAGTCCAGAAACGAGCATGTAGAGTTATTATGGGAGACAACTACATCTCATATGTTCATGCCCTTACTACCCTCAACCTCACCTCAGTCTCTCAACGTCACCTCCAAGACCTAAACAAATTTGGTGATAATCTCATCAAACATCCGCGGCACAGATCCCTTCTTCCACCATCCCTGCCTCCACCACGCCGTGCTTCACGTCACCACAACAAAATTAAACCCATCCGATGCCGTACTGATCGCTACAAGAACAGAGCAATCCCCACTATCGTCAAACACCTTAATAGTTAATTATTTAGTTAAAATTTATATCAGACACACACACACACACATAGTCAACACAATAAATAACTCCTAAGAATAACACACACACACACACACACACACACACACACACACACACACACACACACACTCACACACACACACAGGCCTACACAGCACCTCAATATTAATCCCCCCCCATTAATCCTAATCCTGACCTGACACCACTACCCTCCCAGGACATGTACACATGTACAGTCCTATTGTATATTGTGTTTTTTCTAGGTTCAATTTTATTCATCCCTAATATTTATACATGTATTCATTCATTCATCCTCATTTTATTTTTATTTTTTAAAATGTATTATGTATATTTTCAGCCTATCAGCTGCCATTTACTAATAAACCGTATATTATTATTATTATTATTATTACAACAGACACTATACCCTCTAACAAACAACAAGCAAACACACTCATCCAACATTTTTCTCATGTCAGCCACCTTCACCCTCATCCTGTAGATAAACAAATCATTAGACGCAAGAGACTTTTTCCCACTGACCAAGACTAAGCACCTTTCATAATTCATCAGACAAAGCACATCATTCACAACATAAAGCACTCACCTGCCTGTGGTCCAGACAACATCAGTAACATACACCTAAAACACCATGGACTACAAAGCATACAAGCACTCACCAACATAGCAAACTACAGCTACTCACACAACACATTACCCAACATCTGGAAACACGGAAACATCATCACCATCCCTAAACCCAACAAAAACCCCACACTACCCTCTTCTCATCGTCCCATCACCCTCCTCTGCACCCCTTCCAAAATCACCGAGCGCCTCATAATTACACTAATTACACCACACATCTCCCTTGCAAATTCACAACACGGCTTCAGACCACTACACTCAACTAACACCCTTCTTACAGACCTCACACGAAGAATTTTTGATGGCATCATCTCAGAACACTCTTAGTTACACTAAACATCAGTAAAGCATTTGATACCATCCTCTGCCACATCCTCACAAACAAAATATACAACACAAACATGCATAACAACACCAAAAGATGGCTGGCCAACTTCTTGGGAGGTAGAATAGCCCATGTAACATTTGCTGGTCAGACATCTAACATCAAAAACTTCACCAATGGTGTCCCTCAAGGATCTGTACTTTCACCCACTCTTTTCAACTTATACATGCATGACATACCAACACCCCAGGCACCACAAATACACGTAGCTTCCTACGCAGACGACATAACACTCACATGTACACACAGAAACGCAGACACAGCCACGCTCATCCTCCAGCCCTACCTCAACATACTTAATACCTGGTTCACCACTAATAGACTTAAAATAGCACCCACCAAGTCAACTGTCACCCTTCTCACCAACTGGAAAGCAGAACACTGCAACACACCACACCTCACCATAAACAACACACCTATACCCCCCCCAAAAAAAAAAAATACTAGGCATAACCTACAATACATCCATGTCATTCAAACAACACATCTCGACCATCAAAAATAAATGCATGAACAGACTTAAAACCCTCAGATCACTTGCCAGCACAACATTTGGACATAACAAAGAATCTACAATCACAGTATACAAACAATATATTCGATCAGTCATGGACTATACAAGCCCTGCCTGGGCTTCAAACCTCGCTGAGACTCATCACAACACCCTTCAGACCATACAGAAGAGAGCCCTAAAGACAATCACAGGCTGCACAGCTACCACACCTACAGACCACTTACACCATGAAACCAAAGTCCACAAAATCAAGGACCATCTTGACATGAGAGGCACACAAACACTTGCTGCAGCCTCCACAAACCCACAACATCCACTACACTACATGGCACAACACCCACACATGCCAAGACACATCAAAACAACACCTAGCACACGATACCACACACAAATACTATCATCTCTTACACCATGCCCACCCCAAACCAATCTCCAAAAACACATCCATACTCAAATCACACATCAGTCCATCCAAACACTCAAAAACAACTCACAGCTGGATGCACGACCTCCTGACATCCATCCATCTGAATCCTCCCTTCCCCGTGAGGACAGAGTCCACCTGGCCAGGCTGCAGTGTGGCCACCACCCGGCCCTTCTGACATAATTATCAGAAGAGGCTGGATGAAGCCATTGCGGATGCCTGTCCAGGATGCAACACAGCACCCCATACTATTAAATACATTATTGAAAGCTGCAATACACACAACCACACTCGCCAACAACACAACATACACTCTCTGAGGGCACTATGGGAAAGCCCGGTTCAGGCCATGGCCTTCCTCAGGAGGTCGGGGCTGCTCGGCCAGACAGCTTGAGGAGTTTCAACAACATATATCTATCTATCGCTCTATCTATCTATCTATCTATTTCTATTTATCTAAGCATAAGAGGCCAAAAGGAACAAAAGTTTTGAACAGGGTATAGTTGTGGACAGATATTTGGTAAACCCACTAGTTGGTCTCTGTGTCAATTTTGGAAATGCTTTTTTGGAGAAGGGGGGAAAAACCTGTAAGCCACTCTGCTGGAAATCGACTACATAGTTAATTAGGTGTGAGTGCGAGGTTTAGGTCCACTCACAGTGGGAGGGGGGGGGGGGGGGTAGAATAGGGAGTTTGATCTCCAGTGGTGTGCTGCAGGGTGATATATATATGTATAATATTTTTTTTTTTTTATCGTATTATTTTTGGTATCTAGTCCAATTCAGTTTTGTTTTAGTGCCAATGTGCAAGGCTGTATTCTGTTCTAATTTATTTTGTATTAATTTAAGTGATCTAATTTGAATGCTTGATATTGAAGTAGTTTTTGATAATATTAGAGAGGGAAATACAGTAAAGGGGGGAAAGATATTTGTTTGACTTCATTCTTATTAAAAATATTGGGGGAAATTTTAATTATTAGGGGGGAAATACAGTATTAATCAAATATTTATTTTTGTTTGAGAGGGCTTGGTCATTGTAGTAATTATATATATTTTTTTTTTTATGTAAATTTTATTGTGCTCTAAATAACAAATCACGGTCTTTTATCTTGGAACATTAGTTTTTCTGCACAATACCCTACCAACTGAGGAAGGTCGATGACAGTGAACATGAATCCATTTTTTTTTTTTTTTTTTTCGTGCTAGCGCAGGGTTGTTGGTTTAGAGCACCGGGAATATCCTGGTGGATCAAAAGAATAACACATTATTTTATTATTATTAAGTAACATATTTCGTATTACTTATATTATTTTAATGTCTGTAGATAGTGTCACATAGATGTAATAATGCGTAAACCAGATACTATATTCTCATCATGTGCAGCAAGGCCGATCAGTGCATCACGCTAATTACTTATTATATAGTTAATCGTTATAAATGTGATGACAAAGATAAAAAATATTAGTTTTCTGCGCAGTCCAACAGTTATCGTCTTCTGCAGGGAAGGTGAGAGACATAAAGGATGGAGGAAACGGGAGGGTGGACATGGAGGAGTGGGTGGATGTGAGGGTGGGGTGTGGGTAGTCTTGGTTTATTATTATTATAGGATACATTGATAAAGACGAGCAACAGAGGACGCTAACTACTGCCTCACTGCCTGACCAACATGACTGTTGCTGTAAGAGTGCATAATACTGAAAATACACAGTGACAAAAATGTTATGTTTGTTTTGCAGTAGTATTTATACAGTTAGTTTATATGTTAGTGTTGTTTTATTGCTACCTCTGCCTCCTATTCACATTCCTATACTCCCGTTCACCCAGCACTCTCCCCTAAACTCATACTGTCAAGTGTTTCGGGTAAGAAAGTCGAAATTGGCTGTTCACACCTTGTGGGGTACACACATTGACAACGCTGAGTGATAAACGCGGCAGTGTAGGAGACTGTATCTTCTCTGATTCAATGTTATGTCTCTTCTTTGTATACCAACTCCTTGCCCTTGTCCAACCTTCCTGCATTTGCCCCAAAATATACATATGTCAAGCTCTCCTTCTCTGGAAACCCATCTACGGATACAAAGCTGCTGTGGTTGTCGGATGTCACCAGGGCCTTCCAGCTGCAGCTCTGATTTCCCATTATCCCCTGCCTCTTAGCTCCCACAATCCACTGAACCCAGGTGTTGAGGAGAGTTATCTTAGAGACTTAGATGGATGAAGAAAGATACAAGCTAGCCTTCTTACCATTAACACCTCGCTCCTCCCCCCATTTTATATATATTATATTCATGATTATTGCCTCTCAAGTTAGTCAGGTGATGTGAGCTGTCTTCTACCACTCTTATTTGTATTCCGCCCTCTAAGAAGACTTGCTATAGTTATTGTTAATTGAATATATTTGTACCATTACTATTTGAAGTGTTGTAGCACTTTTGCTAAGGGTTCAAGTGCTTGGGAGGTTGTGCTGGTTGAACGTGGAGTAATACAGTTGCGTTCTTTTTGTCGATTTTTCCTCAAACCTTTGGTATAATTAATTAAGGGCTACAACACCTGGATAAAATAGTGAGGGACAGTGGACTACCGACGCATCCTTGTTTTTACAGTCTTCCAAATATTCGCCCGAAACACCAGCTTGTTTCATGGTATAGTCAGGAAGAATTAGAAGTCTCCAATTATCATACACGATCACAGGGTCAATAATTGCTTTGCTACAGAGAGACTTGGGGATCAATGTTGTTGTATCTGTGTTGTATTTGATGTTGGCTGCCTGGATACCTACAGAAGAAAGACTTGGGAATTAGCCTCATTGTTTTTAGAATGGGGTCGTGGTAGGTCGTACTGGGATCGTGGTGAGTTCGTAGTAGGTCATACTGGGGTCGTGGTTGGTCATGCTAGGTTCGTAGTTGGTCGTGCTGGGTTTGTGGTGGGGTCGTGATGGGACATGTTGTTTCATCACGTGTTCTGGCTGGTCGTCACTTCCTTGTGCCATAATCTTGTTCTTAGTTTCTGGAAGGAGTGTGACGATGAACGCTGCTGCCAGTGATGCCAAACTAAACAAGGCAGATGGGCCCCATACCAATAACTCACCCTGAAGCAATGACAAAATAGAATAAGACACTTGTATTAACAGAGATTAGCAACTCTTTCTCAAACACTTAGTAACTCGCTTATTAACCATGGAGGTATAAAAGATAAAGAGGGCATGACTATAGATACTTGAAGCCAGTTTTCTAATGGTCGTCTGTCAAGTACAGTCGGCGGCAAAAGTCTTGTCGCCTCACTTGCTTCACCGAGGCACGCGATGTTCATAGACTCGAGATTATTAGGTGTAGAAAACGTTCGTATTTCTCGAGTCCATGAACACTGCATGTCTCGGTGAAGTAAGTGAGGCGACAGGACTTTTGCCGCCGACTGTACACTACACCTAAACAATGGTCAGCTGATCTGGACACATCTTGTGTCGAGTTATATATTTCTTACTTTTTGAACAATTTTTCCTGCCTATGGATGTGTTAAAAGAGATCGTAGTAAAACTATAATATTCCACAGGTAAGAACTAAATGACAATATATATTTAGAATATGGTGAAATAAAACAAAATTAAAATGCAGCTCCTGCCTGTGCCACACGTCCTTTTGCAAGCAATTTAACAAAATTAATTTGAAATGACTATCGTAAATGTTGCTTGATGAGACAGTGGCAGCAACAGAAGGAGATAACTGAGAGACCAGCCCAAGTACTGGAAGGTGTTAAATTTACCTGCTCACCGAGACAGGCAGTGTTCATGGACTCTAAATATATGCATATTTTCCACACCTAATAATCTTGAGTCTATGAACATCGGGTGCCTCGGTGAAGCAAGTGAGGCGACAGGATTTTTGCTGCAGACTAAACATATATTATTATATATAGTATATTGTAATTCCAAACAATTTTTCCCTTTATGAATCACTAGCAGCGATTCCCGACGTTGTCTGGGTGAAGATACCCCATGTGGTTTTGTCAATAAATTTTCTCTAATTATTTTTATGTAAACTTATCAGGAGGGTGGAAGGAGTCCATCATCCAGTGTGGTTACTGGTCCTCCAGAGAAACCATGCCAGCTTTACAACCACAAAAGTTATCCATGATGCAACTACAGCAGAAGGTGGCACTGTAACAGCCACGATAAAATAGCAAGCCCCGAATGGCGAATTGGGCTGCAGGGGTACTGGGATCGAACCCCCCCCCCCCACCACCACCACCCACTATTGGTAATTTTAAAACTTTTTCACTGTCCTTAGATTTAGTATTAAATTTAGGTGTTTAATATTTTGTTGTTTGAATTCATTCCTAAACTGGGGATGCAAGCCAGGCCTGCCTGCATCCTTGATGCTTGAGATCATAGAGTCTAAGTTGAGAAAGCCTTTGGTTGTTTTAATTAAGCTGGTAATTCAAGAAACACATATCCACCAAAAATAGAATTAGGACATTCCCGGAACTACACTGGTCAGAATGGTATATCATTTGTCAAAAAAAAAAAAAAATCGTACCGGGGATTCGAACCTGGGATCTTTTGGTTAAGGCCAAATAACAGCTGCTTGGGCTACAGGGATACTGGGATCGAATGTATGTGTATGTGTGTGAGTGTATGTGTGTGTGTGTACGGTGTGTGTGTGTGTATGTACTGTATGTGTGTGTGTGTGTACCCTAGTGTGTGTTGTTTACGGTTGGGGGGGTGCGGGAGTAGGGGGACAGGCTTGGGGGGGTTTAGAGGGGTGCGGGAATATGGGGCATGCTCGGGAGGTGTGGTGGTAGGGGACAGGCTTTTTACCCCCCCCCCCTCCAGCCTGTCCCCTATTCCAGCACCCCCCCCCCCAAGCCTGTCCCCTATTCCAGCATATATAGTCTATCTCTCACACAGTCTCTCTCTCTCTCTCTCACAATCTATCTATCTCTCACACACAATCTCTCTCTCTATCTCTCTCACAATCTAGCTATCTATTTATCTCTATCTCTCACACACACTATATCCATTTTTCACTCCTTCTCACACACACACTCTCTATCTCTCTCTTACACACAAATTTAACCAAACTCAATATTACCTCTCTCACACACACACCCTCTCTCTCTCAGAACTTAAAGAGAGAGAGAGAGAGAGAGAGAGAGAGAGAGAGAGAGAGAGAGAGAGAGAGAGTCAAGAACGGGAATAGGACAGGTTCAGATTATCTAGATTTGATGTGATCAACTGAGCATGCTGTAGTCTTGCTTAGTTTAACAACAGTATGGTATGCTTGCTTAGCCTCTTTATTTAGGAGCGCAAACAACAAAACACCAAGCACAATGGCCGATACTGTGCTGTTTATTTATATCTTTTTACTACATTTCATTTACTCTCTATCTCTCTCTCACACACACAAATGTAACCAAACCCAGTAATACCTCTCTCACACACACACATCCTCTCTCTCTGAAATTAAGAGAGAGAGAGAGAGAGAGAGAGAGAGAGAGAGAGAGAGAGAGAGAGTTTGTGTGTGTCACTAATCCAGGGGTTCGAATCCCCCCAACCTCCCATTGATCATTGAAAAAAAAAAATTATGGGTCGAAAACACTCATGTAAAAATTTCACTCCAGGTTAAGGATCAGGGCGTGCATCACGGACACACACTTTATATATATATATATATATATATATATATATATATATATATATATATATATATATATATATATATATATATATATATATATATATATATATAAATCTGTTTTAATATTGCAGAAAAAGCCCTCTCCGTTCGCAACAAACCAACTGTTCAACCATCATGTACCCTGCACAAAAGCATCTACAAGGAACAACAGATCAGATAGCAAAGTCGTTAATAGCCAGACAGATATAATACACTGTAGGACAGCTGTCCGTCTTTTCTCTCTCCATCACATACACAACACTCCCTATACACACACGACCACGTGCAGTGTGGACCTGACTGGTAGGTCCAATTCCACATACATCCATACACACAGACTAATTAACTACTTGATCTGACTGAGATTCAAATATCACTTTCTCTCTCTCGAACAAACATACATACACACGTACACAGAGTGACCCTAGCTGACCGTCTCCAATGACGCATTTGTGTTTACAGTTATGGTAAGAGGAGAGCAGAAACTATTAAACCTTTCCTCTCTCTCTAGCATCACAGAGAGAGAGAGAAAGGGAGAATAAATGATTAAGGAAGTAGAGAGAGGAGAATAAATGTAAGAGAAGGAAAAGGGGTGTGGCCATAAACTAGACCGCCCTCTTTTCCAACTGGAAATAAGACAACAAATATTATAGCCATATATGTCAACTCTTGAGTTTTGGAATAGATATAAGCAAGGGAAAGACACATGTTTTTAGGATAACTTAAACTGTCTCCAAGGGCTATAGGCTTGTCTCCACAGAGAGAGACTATATACATATAAGACCAGACACATCAGTATCATTCCCTGTGTAGATATAAGTGTATATAATAAACTATTTTAAGCCTTTAATAAGAAACTTGTGAAATCAATTACCTAAGAACACCACGCCGCCGAACTCGCTACCAACAACCAACAACCCACTACAACAACAAAGTACTGTACCAGATTCTTTGAAGAGACTAGAATCAGGACTGGTACAATCATAATCATCACATTTTTTTAACATATTTTGTAACTTTCGTCACCTCAATTTACAAAACACACTTCACTTGAGCCGCTTATTACCAGTGATACCACTGTCTCCACAGACACTCTGATGCAGTAGTGGGGAATAAATATGGACAAGGATAATCACTACTTAAAATTCTGTTAACTGGGTGGGAAGTGTTGTATTATTGTAGACAACAAAGTTCTTCATCTCATTAGGTTGTATCTATATTATTGTAATTTTTACAAATCGTACTGAAAATGAAGAAATAAACTCATCAACCAATCCTCTCCGCCATTACATGTTCAACTCTCTTCCTTCTCTCCACCTTGTGGGTTAGGGTATAGAAGAGGCCAGGGGGAGTACCAATAAACCTCGTATGATTCACTCGGTCTCATACACAGTTTCAGATATGTGAGTCGACAGATTGGAACTCTGAATCCCCTACACTTTGGCACTGGCAGTACTGCCTGTATAACGGAAATCTGTCCGGAGTTGTATATTACCTGAATACTCCCAGCACCACTGTTGATTACTCTGCTGGTAAATTCTGCTGGCTGACCAGATAATCGAGTTTAATTATTAAGAGCGTCTTAGAAACAGCTGGCTTAATTCAGCCGGCTGGCCAGATATTTTCTTCTCCCAAGTTTATGCAACGATCTTGGAAGGTAAATAAAATTGATAAGAGCATGCAAGAGTTAGTTTTGATTTATTATTAATTATTTAAGCCAATGTAATTGTGTAGGAAGTCCGGAAACAGCACCAAATGATAAGTGAAGTGTTAGCTTTGCCTTATGTCTTTATAATTTAAATTAATAATTTATAAATTTAGTAGGCTACAATATAGAACAGGCCAGTAATACGAAGCTCTGCATTATTTTAATTAAATAAGTGTCTCGGTGAATCCATTTTAGAAATCAATGCACTACGTAGAAAAAAATTCAACCCCATAGTGCATGAGCTAGCTGGTGAGTAGATTTTATTGTGTGTGACTGATGTGTGCGTGTTATTATTATGAATTAATTATTGTTGGACTTTGTTGAGAATATATAGCAGATTAACGTTAACAGTCCTTGTGTGCCCTAAGAAAATTAATATTACTACTATTAATTAATATATATAGATTGAAACCGATTAACTTTAAGTAATACGTGAACATAAGAGGATTTTACAAGAGAGTGCATAGCATAGTATAGTGTCTATGACAAACTGGCACCAAGTCTCTAACATAGTCATTGCTGGTTAAGTAAATTTCACAGATTTGGCTCACAACATAATTATGGGACCATTATTAATGAATTTTTCCCTCATATTATTTCACACCATATTTGTTAAAATCCCACACTTACGAAAATGTCGTTTATGTAGGGTGAGCAACTACTACTCAGCTTGGCAAACGTATTGGCTTCTCCCATAACCCTTGATCTGTACTTGGTAGAGAAGAGTTCAGTGGAGTAATACCAGATGAGATTAAACGCTGTAGTGATGGCCGTCTTACCACTCAGGGACAACACCATCTTGACCCATGAAGGAACTGTGTGGGTTGGAAGTGCACACGGAATTACTTAGGAAGTAATAGTACACGAAATTACTAAAGAATTAATAGTGGGTGCAACGATATTACTCAGGGATAATATTATCAGTGTGTGCACACGAAATTACTCAAAAATGTTCAGTGGTGCACACGATACTACTCAGGAATCATCAAAGGTAAAAAAAAATTCTTGGCTCTATGTCATGATATGGGCTAGTTAGAAAAAAGAAAGTCCCTAAATTTGAAGCTAATGGTCAGGTATTGATAAAGTGTTGGTAAATCAGGAGCAAAGCTGATTCCTCCAAACAATTCCAAGCAACAACAGACCACCATTATTTTTACTAATCCGGTCCTGTTTCCTTGCATACTTTGGAGGAATCAAGGAGATATAATGTACCCAAAATATATTGCATGCAATTGAACGGAAACTGCATATATATAACTCTGACACAATATGATGGTGACAAATTTTGCTCTCAGTCGGACAAGAGTTGTGTAAGAAAGTGTTGACCGAGGCTGTAGCCAGCCATCGCTCGCGATCACCACTCTCGCGGTGAAAGTGACTCCGCTTCATTACCTATCCCCATACCCAATAGTCGTAGAGAGCTGGGGTTAGTTTTCATTGGAAAGAGGATGAGTTAGTGGTGAGTACGGAATCAAATTTATGTTTCTAGGCATTGTAATTTAGTAGTAGGAATGAAGTGCAATATATATATATATATATATTTAAATCTCCTGGACACAGCTGTAGACTCTTGACCAATACCTGGGTGTTAGGGCAGGCCAGCCAGAACTCGCCCGGATTTTAGGAGGTGAAAGAATAGGTTACTTTTTAAATAGAGATACCAGGACTGACCTTCTTCTAGTAACATTATGAGGGCAGTGAGCAAGGAAATGGAGACGCTGCAGGTGAGGTAAAGACACATCAAGGTTTTCTTCCTCCCTAGGGTGGTGGAGGCGAGCCAATTGAAGAGGTAGGTGGGAAACTCCAACAAACCGCATAGAAAAGTGTATATATAGAGGTTGGTACTGAAAAAGTAAAATGGAAGGAATAAGTGAGTTGATTAAGAGGAGGTTCACTTGCTGGTGAATTGAAAGGTCTTTGATTTCTCCAAGCTATACCATGAAAGAGATCCTCTAATAGCATCATAACTGTAATTGAAGGCGACTGTTTTCTGGTATAGTTAGGAGGAAACAGTAACCCTTAAATACACCAACAAGAGAATTATCCCATAATGGATGGTTGAATGGATGAATAGGAAGATGGATGTGTTTGTTTTGAAGAGAAATGAATAGGTGAATCAATGGATAGATGAATGGTTGACTGATGAATAGTGTTATTTGATCAGTCCACTGTAGATACCTGAGGTTATATGAGTTGAGACTAACGCCGTAGTAGATCATAGAAGTGGCCCCCCAGAGAAAGAATACAATGCAGGCCTTCCGTCTCACCTTAGGAGTTATCAACAACAGGAATGCCTTCCTTACCACTGCCACTACCACGCTCCTCAATGATCGAGTCTCCCTTTGCTCCTTCTCACACTCTCCTGAACGCTCCTGGTGAACGGGGGGATGGGGTGAGAGTGTAAAATTTATACGTATTTCAGTTCATTGTAATCGCAGAATATTGTACTAAAGAGGAGATTCTCTTGTTGTAAAACTGTAAGGCTACTGATTTCTCCGCAACTATACCAGAAATCAGGCACCCCCAGGGGTACAGCCATGGCTGATAGTGCTGGACCAGGGTCTAAGGAGGGTTGGAGAGCAATTAAATAGAGTTCGAATAAGTGAATTTTCCAAATCATTCTCAACGTTGAGAGAGGTTTAGAAGACTCACTTTTTCAAACTCTGTTCAGTTGATCTCCAACACTCCTTGGATCCTGGTCGAGCACTATCAGCCAGGGCTGTACCAGTTGGTGATTCGTTTCGTGGCACGGTTTGGAGGAATCGAAATCTTCAAAATCACCAACAAATATATCTTGCTTTATTTTTGGTCATGGTAACCTCAGTACAGTCTTACATTTCGTCTGATGATTTTCATGGTGGTCAAAATCACGTGGTCGTCTGCTAAGGTGGTTTTGTTGACAGAGGCAGCCATCTTCAGTACCTCCAGGGCCTTCTTGTAGTGGCCATGGAGGATCAGCCAACGAGGAGACTCTGGTATTATCCTAGACACAAAGTTAGTCAGATATGGTAGTAGTAGTAGTAGTAGGCCTTTAATCAACCACAACAGACATAGTAGTAGGTGTGTTATCTAGTTGTAAATTCTAGAACTCTCTAAACACCCATAACAGAAATAATAATAGGCCATGTTGTGTAGGTTAGTGGTATAACCAGTAGCTCTTTCTATTTAAACAACCACAACAGAAATTATAGTAGTTGTGTCGGCTAGTAGTATAATAATAGCTCTTTAATCTCACAACACCAGATTTCTCACTTTAAACAATCTATAACCATCATTTTTCCTTTTTTTTTTACAGTAACCAAAACAGATTAATAAGGTTGTAGAGATGAGGGAGTATAGATGTAAGATTATGATACCAATTAAATTAATACAAGCCATACTAACCAAATGAGAATGATGTTATAAAGAAGAGGGACCGTGAAGGCGACCTGTAGCCATCGCCAGGGTCTCACCACGTAGGCTATGAGGGGAACCAACATGTAGCCAATGGTCCAAGGTAGAAAATACAGGGGACCAACCACTGAACGCTGTGACGGTGAACACACCTCCATGGCTGTGTGTGTGGGTGAAGGAGAGAGAGAAGTGGATTATGGATGAGGAGAGGGACTAGGAGCTATGTGGGTATGCCATTTTCATTTTCATTTTCATTTTCATTTTCATTATTACAGTGTATATGATAATAAACTCACCAATTAAAAGACAGCCAATATAGAATCCATTGTCAAAGGAGTGAACGAGAAACTTAAATAAGATGTAAGTCTGTACGTTGGGCGCCATGATGGTGAAGAAGGCCCAGAGGAGGGTGAAAAGCACAGAGATTATCACACATTTCCTCCGTCCCAGTCTGGTGATGAGAGAAAAGAGGGTCGAGTTTTTTTCTACTTTACTGTACATAAGTGGCGAACATATTTCCACTTAAGAGGGTAGATATAATTCAGTGTTAGTGGTAAATCTGGAGCAATTGATTTGTCCTAACTATTTCAAGCAACAGGACACCACTGCATTTATTAAATAACCTCTCTCTCTCTCTCTCTCTCTCTCTCTCTCTCTCTCTCTCTCTCTCTCTCTCTCTCACACAGATAAGTAAACAGATTTTCTTACGCTTCAAAGAGGTATCCAAAGACGGCACTTCCTACCAGTGTCCCTGCCTGGCTGATGGACTGAGTGGTGGAGAACAGGGTTCGTCTCTCACATGTCAAGTCCCACTGTTACAACAAGGGTGGGTCATTTCGGGTCATGAGTGGTGGTAGTGATGGTGATGGTATGTACAGTTGGCTCAACTCCCGCGTTTCCTCCCTGTCGTTGCCAATGTTGGGCCAGTCAGAAATTCGAATCCCGATTCACAAGTTAAAATATTCGAAACATTCATGTCTTTCACTCTAGGGTTATGAATGTTTCGAATTATTTAACTTGTGGATCGGGATTCAAATGTCTGACTGGCCCAACATTGGCAACGCGAGGGGAGAAACGCGGGAGTGGAGCCAACTGTACAGTGTTAGTACAGGTGTGTTGTGTGTTAGTACAGGTGTGTTATGTTAGTACAGGTGTGTTGTGTGTTGGTACAGGTGTGTTGTGTGTTGGTACTGGTGTGTTGTGTGTTGGTACAGGTGTGTTGTGTGTTGGTACAGGTGTGTTGTGTTGGTACTGGTGTGTTGTGTGTTGGTACAGGTGTGTTGTGTGTTGGTACTGGTGTGTTGTGTTGGTACAGGTGTGTTGTGTTAGTACAGGTGTGTTGTGTGTTGGTACAGGTGTGTTGTGTGTTGGTACAGGTGTGTTGTGTTGGTACTGGTGTGTTGTGTTGGTACAGGTGTGTTGTGTTAGTACAGGTGTGTTGTGTGTTGGTACAGGTGTGTTGTGTGTTGGTACAGGTGTGTTGTGTGTTGGTACTGGTGTGTTGTGTGTTGGTACTGGTGTGTTGTGTGTTGGTACTGGTGTGTTGTGTGTTGGTACAGGTGTGTTGTGTGTTGGTACAGGTGTGTTGTGTGTTGGTACAGGTGTGTTGTGTGTTGATACAGGTGTGTTGGATGTTGGTACTGGTGTGTTGTGTGTTGGTACAGGTGTGTTGTGTGTTGGTACAGGTGTGTTGTGTGTTGATACAGGTGTGTTGTGTGTTGATACAGGTGTGTTGTGTGTTGGTACAGGTGTGTTGTGTGTTGGTACAGGTGTGTTGTGTTGGTACAGGTGTGTTGTGTTAGTACAGGTGTGTTGTGTGTTGGTACAGGTGTGTTGTGTTGGTACAGGTGTGTTGTGTTAGTACAGGTGTGTTGTGTGTTGGTACTGGTGTGTTGTGTGTTGGTACAGGTGTGTTGTGTGTTGGTACAGGTGTGTTGTGTGTTGGTACAGGTGTGTTGTGTTGGTACAGGTGTGTTGTGTTAGTACAGGTGTGTTGTGTGTTGGTACAGGTGTTGTGTGTTGGTACAGGTGTGTTGTGTTGGTACAGGTGTGTTGTGTTGGTACAGGTGTGTTGTGTTAGTACAGGTGTGTTGGGTGTTGGTACTGGTGTGTTGTGTTGGTACAGGTGTGTTGTGTTAGTACAGGTGTGTTGTGTTGGTACTGGTGTGTTGTGTGTTGGTACAGGTGTGTTGTGTGTTGGTACAGGTGTGTTGGGTGTTGGTACAGGTGTGTTGTGTGTTGGTACAGGTGTGTTGTGTGTTGGTACAGGTGTGTTGTGTGTTGGTACAGGTGTGTTGTGTGTTGGTACTGGTGTGTTGGGTGTTGGTACACGTGTGTTGTGTGTTGGTACTGGTGTGTTGGGTGTTGGTACAGGTGTGTTGTGTGTTGGTACTGGTGTGTTGGGTGTTGGTACACGTGTGTTGTGTGTTGGTACAGGTGTGTTGTGTGTTGGTACTGGTGTGTTGGTACTGGTGTGTTGGTACAGGTGTGTTGTGTATTGGTACAGGTGTGTTGTGTTGGTACAGGTGTGTTGTGTGTTGGTACAGGTGTGTTGTGTGTTGGTACAGGTGTGTTGTGTATTGGTACAGGTGTGTTGTGTTGGTACTGGTGTGTTGGGTGTTGGTACAGGTGTGTTGTGTGTTGGTACAGGTGTGGTGTGTTGTGTGTTGGTACAGGTGTGTTGTGTTGGTACAGGTGTGTTGTGTGTTGGTACAGGTGTGTTGGTACAGGTGTGTTGTATTGGTACTGGTGTGTTGTGTGTTGGTACAGGTGTGTTGTGTGTTGGTACTGGTGTGTTGTGTGTTGGTACAGGTGTGTTGTGTGTTGGTACAGGTGTGTTGTGTGTTGGTACTGGTGTGTTGTGTGTTGGTACAGGTGTGTTGTGTGTTGGTACAGGTGTGTTGTGTGTTGGTACAGGTGTGTTGTGTGTTGGTACTGGTGTGTTGTGTGTTGGTACAGGTGTGTTGTGTGTTGGTACAGGTGTGTTGTGTGTTGGTACTGGTGTGTTGTGTGTTGGTACAGGTGTGTTGTGTTGGTACAGGTGTGTTGTGTTAGTACAGGTGTGTTGTGTGTTGGTACTGGTGTGTTGTGTGTTGGTACAGGTGTGTTGTGTGTTGGTACAGGTGTGTTGTGTTGGTACTGGTGTGTTGTGTTAGTACAGGTGTGTTGTGTGTTGGTACAGGTGTGTTGTGTGTTGGTACAGGTGTGTTGTGTGTTGGTACTGGTGTGTTGTGTGTTGGTACAGGTGTGTTGTGTGTTGGTACAGGTGTGTTGGGTGTTGGTACAGGTGTGTTGTGTTAGTACAGGTGTGTTGTGTGTTGGTACTGGTGTGTTGGTACAGGTGTGTTGTGTGTTGGTACAGGTGTGTTGGGTGTTGGTACAGGTGTGTTGTGTTAGTACAGGTGTGTTGTGTGTTGGTACTGGTGTGTTGGTACAGGTGTGTTGTGTGTTGGTACAGGTGTGTTGTGTGTTGGTACAGGTGTGTTGTGTGTTGGTACTGGTGTGTTGGTACAGGTGTGTTGTGTTGGTACTGGTGTGTTGGTACAGGTGTGTTGTGTGTTGGTACAGGTGTGTTGTGTGTTGTGTATTGGTACTGGTGTGTTGTGTGTTGGTACAGGTGTGTTGTGTGTTGTGTATTGGTACTGGTGTGTTGTGTTAGTACAGGTGTGTTGGGTGTTGGTACAGGTGTGTTGGGTGTTGGTACAGGTGTGTTGTGTGTTGGTACAGGTGTGTTGTGTGTTGTGTATTGGTACTGGTGTGTTGTGTGTTGGTACTGGTGTGTTGTGTGTTGGTACTGGTGTGTTGTGTATTGGTACAGGTGTGTTGTGTGTTGGTACAGGTGTGTTGTGTGTTGGTACAGGTGTGTTGTGTGTTGTGTATTGGTACTGGTGTGTTGTGTGTTGGTACAGGTGTGTTGTGTGTTGTGTATTAGTACAGGTGTGTTGTGTGTTGGTACAGGTGTGTTGGTACAGGTGTGTTGTGTGTTGGTACTGGTGTGTTGTGTATTGGTACTGGTGTGTTGTGTGTTGGTACTGGTGTGTTGTGTGTTGGTACAGGTGTGTTGTGTGTTGGTACTGGTGTGTTGTGTGTTGGTACTGGTGTGTTGTGTGTTGGTACTGGTGTGTTGTGTGTTGGTACAGGTGTGTTGTGTGTTGGTACAGGTGTGTTGTGTGTTGGTACAGGTGTGTTGTGTGTTGGTACAGGTGTGTTGGTACAGGTGTGTTGTGTGTTGGTACTGGTGTGTTGTGTATTGGTACTGGTGTGTTGTGTGTTGGTACAGGTGTGTTGTGTTAGTACAGGTGTGTTGTGTGTTGGTACAGGTGTGTTGTGTGTTGGTACAGGTGTGTTGTGTGTTGGTACAGGTGTGTTGTGTGTTGGTACAGGTGTGTTGTGTGTTGGTACAGGTGTGTTGGGTGTTGGTACAGGTGTGTTGTGTTAGTACTGGTGTGTTGTGTGTTGGTACTGGTGTGTTGTGTTGGTACTGGTGTGTTGGTACAGGTGTGTTGGTACAGGTGTGTTGGTACAGGTGTGTTGTGTGTTAGTACTGGTGTGTTGTGTGTTGGTACAGGTGTGTTGTGTTGGTACAGGTGTGTTGGTACAGGTGTGTTGGTACAGGTGTGTTGTGTTGGTACAGGTGTGTTGTGTGTTGGTACAGGTGTGTTGTGTGTTGGTACTGGTGTGTTGTGTTAGTACAGGTGTGTTGTGTTGGTACAGGTGTGTTGTGTGTTGGTACTGGTGTGTTGTGTTAGTACAGGTGTGTTGTGTTGGTACAGGTGTGTTGTGTGTTGGTACAGGTGTGTTGTGTATTGGTACAGGTGTGTTGTGTGTTGGTACTGGTGTGTTGTGTGTTGGTACAGGTGTGTTGTGTTGGTACAGGTGTGTTGTGTGTTGGTACTGGTGTGTTGTGTGTTGGTACAGGTGTGTTGTGTGTTGGTACTGGTGTGTTGTGTATTGGTACTGGTGTGTTGTGTGTTGGTACAGGTGTGTTGTGTTGGTACAGGTGTGTTGTGTGTTGGTACTGGTGTGTTGTGTGTTGGTACAGGTATGTTGGGTGTTGGTACAGGTGTGTTGTGTGTTAGTACAGGTGTGTGGGATGGGATATTATTTTAGTGCTGAATCCACTACGGTTTGTTTTGGTTAGCAAGCGCCATAGCGAAAGAATCTGAACTGTGTAAATGACTCGTTAATGAATTATTTGATGAATTTGGTGACTTCACTATTAAATTATCGTAATAGAACTACCTGAAATATATTGTGGATATGGATACTGAATTTGTTAGATATAATTAAGACTGACAAGTGTGGTTGGGGAGGACCATAACAAACCAAAGCCACTGTTGAATCGGCCCATACAGGTGTTGTCTTATCAGGTACAGTACACTCGTGGTCAGAAATTGTGCCTTGATCCTTTGGCACTATGAATCGCAACTAGTCGAGCTGTGTTGATTCGAACTACTGTGTGTTGTAGGGAGACGCACAGTTGTTCGAACCTTCAAAGCCAAGCTGTTTGAGATTCCTGTTTTCAGGAGATCGAGACTCAATTTCTGACGGTGAGTTTACAATATGAAAAAAAACTATTTCATGATTTATATCTAAATCTTGTTAAGAAAGACAATCCTTTTAATATATCATTGATTTTCTTACTGAAGACACACCATTAACGAGAATATTTTAAGGGTATATTGCTTGACACCTGATTCCTCCAAACTGTGCCACAACACAGAACCTTCACTACAGTAACAGTTAGTAAGGTCGTGTGTTTCCTGGCATAGTTTGGAGGAATCAATATGCAGAGTTACCAAGTTTAGTATATATTTTTTCAGAAAATTGTTTGCTTAGCATAAAAAAGCATATTACTAACTAAATTATTTAGCATATTTTAATGAGCTTGGCGTAATTTCTAGCCTGATTATAACTTAATACTTGTAGCTAACAGTATTTTCTGGATTAAAGACCAGGATATATGTTTAATATAACATGATTAACGGAAATTGTGAAACAGATCATGCTTTTTACGAACCTAGAGCAGGAAATCACAGGCTTTGAAGAAAGGTGGATGTGTACTGTACAGTAATATTAATGTTCTGCGAGTTATGCGAATAGGCTATAGGTAGCATTAAAATTGTACTGTACAGTATTAGGAAGAGTTCCAACTATGTTGCACAAATTATTGTCAAATAAACTCTCAGAATGTTATTAATCATTGATGTTAATATTCTTTTTAAGAATCGTATAAAATTATGAGTGTGTACTGTATACAATTAACAACCTTGAAATAATTCTATACCAATAATAAAATATAACAGAAACAGAATGTATTAATATTAACAAAAGATTTAGTATAATATTTGCCAAACTAGCATAATTTCAGCTGCTGTCAAGCATATTTCCGCTCGAGAAATCTGGTCAACCTGAGAACCACAGATCTTTTAATTAACAAACAAGAGAATCTCCCATTAACGTGAAATTCTTTTGATGGTAAATTGGTGGACTACTGATTCCTCCAAACTATGCCACAAAACAGATCCTTCAACGAAGTAACAGTAAGGTCGTGTGTTTCCTGGCATAGTTTGGAGGAATAGCAGACCTTCTCATTCACCAACAACATGAGGATCTCCCTTTAAAATGAAAACAAAGAATGAGCGACAACGAACGACTTACTTCAGTGACCAAACTTTTCTCGTGTTGTGATGTGTTGTAGATTCTGGTGTCACAGGGAAGGAGTAAGTTGTCATCTTCTGTGTTACTAACTGCTGACACATTATTCATGGTCTCATTAAAGCCGAGTACAGCTGCATGCGTATAGTTGTAGTTATTCATTAGACACTCGTTAAGTCTGTCATCTCCTGGTGCTCTGAAAAATGACACACACGCACATATATATATATATATATATATATATATATATATATATATATATATATATATATATATATATATATATATATATATATATATATATATATATATATTTGGCATAGATACATATATACATGTATAAATACACACTCCTACGCGATCTTGTGTTATTCAGAGTTTATATATTAGAATGGTGGGTCCGCTGATCGAGTAATTCTAGCTTAGGAAGCGATTCCCGAGTCGGTGGAAATTATTTAATAATTTTTCCAGCCCCCTATATCCCTGTTCATGTACCAGTATGTAGATACCTGTAGGTAAATTGACTGACCCATAACTGATTGACTTACAAATTGACTAACCCTATAATTAATTGACCCACGAACTGACTGACCCACGAATTGACTGATCCACGAATTGACTGACCTACGAATTGCCTGACCTACTAATTAACTGACCTACGAATTGCCTCACCTACAAATTGACTGACCTGAGAGGTACGGAGAGGGAAATAATTTGTTCCTGGGTCCAGTTGGCCTCCATTAACTCCGGCACATGACACCAGTACTCCGGAGTGGTACCCAAGAACTGATATGACATGTACCACATGGGCAAAGCGAAGGTAGCTGTAGGAATAATAAAGAACTTGGATCATATTATGTGGGCAAGCTGTGCTACACGTTATTATTGCTGTTATTTGTTATTGTTATTTATGTAGTTTTACTGTTATTATTATTATTATCATTATTATTATTGTTATTATTATTATTATCATTATCATTATTACTATCATTATTACTATCATTATTATTATTACTATCATTATTATTATTATTATTATTATTATTATTATTATTATTATTATTATTATTATTATTATTATTATTATTATTATTATTATTATTATTATTAACTTACAAAAGGCACATGTGAAGAAGATAGTATAGTTCCATCGGCCTCGAGTACCCACAGCCTCCATCAAGTCCTCAAAGGTTGTCATGGTGTGTGTGTCGTCACTGTCACCTTTATCTCGTGAGTCCCCACTGTTCTCTTCCCCTTCCAGGCCCCTTAATGAGTCCCCGTTGTTCCCTTCCCCTCCCAGGCCCCTTAATGAGTCCCTGTTGTGCCCTTTCTTTCCCTTTTCTAGGTAGTCGTCTCTTTCATTCTCACTCTCTCCCTCATTCTGATAGTCGTCTCTTTCGTTATCTTTCTCCCCTTGGCCCATATAGAAGTCGCTTTGATCTTTATCTCCCTTTTCCTGGTCATTCTCCTCCTCTCCTTGTCCTTGTCGGTGTTGGTGTGTGTCCTCGCCAAACACCACACGTCTGTTGGTCTCATTCGCTGCTTTGGGCACACCAACCATATCTTCAGTGAGGTACAGTTGGCCACAGGAATTCTTACACAGGCTATATGGAAAGTGAGATGATTATTCTAGAAGTACTGAAGCGAATGATCAAACAAGTGACTCGGTGATTAACAAACTAACAAACCTATTAATATAGTAGTAATGCAAGTACGAAGTGTTACATTTTCTATCTATCTATCTATATATATATATATATATATATATATATATATATATATATATATATATATATATATATATATATATATATATATATATATATATATACAGTACACCATAAGGCAAGTACTGTAGACTAATAAGATACCAGGAAGGGTCACAAAAATACCATAAGATAAACAAATAAAAGAAGATGACACACAGGTATAAACACTACCTGCCTAAAGCCGGCATACAACAAATAACCAACACATGTAGCAAGAGATAGGCATGAAGATTACCAGGTACCACATCTGTATAGGTACCTGAAGATAGGAGCAGTGGTCATGACTCAGTTGACCAAGACTCATGACTTAACCTTAGGCACATGATTTACCTACTTGAGGCTCACGAGACAGATTACATGATCAGCTCCACGTGACTCACCTACCACATGATCATAGGACAAACCACAGTAAATCATGATTCCTCAAATTGGTAATATTGGATTCCAGACTTGCTGGCAACTCCAGTAGAGAATGTATATAAGCAGTGAAGCTTAACTAATAGGTAGGATACTTAAAACAGACTCCAAGGGCTATAGGCCTGTCTCCACAAAGAGAGACCACACAAATAAGACCACAAGGCAACTGAGTGGGTAGCGGATCGATATTGTGAGTGTATTTTCTCGCCCAACGACAAGAAAAACTAGCCCTACATGGCGGTAAATAGAGCTAAATCGCTGTGACGGTGTATGTCGTGATCCGGCCTTTAACGTATGACGGTGTATGTCGTGTCCCGGTCTCTAGGGATTAATCCACTAGATATGGCAAACTTGCATCTTAACACTATTAGAAATAGAGACAATAAATTCCTCTGATCAAAACACGAAACCTAAACTGAGTCAGAGTCACAAGGCTCGTACCTAACACCCCCCTACTAAAAAGTACACTTAGGGGTGAAACTCCCTAATGTACTCGAGAAAGTACACTTGCCAGCACTGCCCCGTGTTACAGGGGCTCGCACGTTTTAGGAGATGTGGCACCACTGTAATGATTTGCCGTGAAAATTGTTTCGATACGGTGGTGCATGAAGTGAACTCTGTTGCTTAAAACTTCGAACCACAATGTATCATTTCAACCCGAATTTGTTTAACCTTAA
Source organism: Petrolisthes manimaculis (assembly GCA_034508575.1). Lineage (NCBI taxonomy): Eukaryota > Metazoa > Arthropoda > Malacostraca > Decapoda > Porcellanidae > Petrolisthes > Petrolisthes manimaculis. The sequence continues at coordinate 835,292 of JAWZYT010000029.1, forward strand.
TGTTCTACATTAGAAAGTATTCAGTACACGTCATTATGTAATGCATTTTAGCTGTCTACATTTTTGTGATTAAGTTCTGTTTCTATGTTATAAACTAATACATGTATGGATCCCCAAATCTGTTGTCAGAAAAAGGAGGGAGCAATAAGACTCGCACATGGCATGCTGTGATAAGACCACATTTTGCTTCAATATTCATAGAACGAATCACAAGAATAGTGAACATCCATGATATTGTCGAGAACTCATTGGAAGAAGCTTCAGTTTCCAGTCATAACTGAAGAGACGAATTTTCTTCACCTTGCTGGTGGGGCTAGCATATTCATTCTCGCCATCATAACGTAATGAACATAAAACCAGGTAGTTACTGTAGCTGCAATATACACAATGTTATTAGTGCATTAATGAATATGCCTCTGTCTCCATAACACGTTAATTTTTGTTAATTGTCGTTTGTTAAAACTGTTTGGAAAGATTAGTTTGTTATCCGTTTACAGGTTAAAATATATTCCATATAGAAGTAATGTTAATATTATTCACCCAAATAATTACAAACGTGATCAGCATAGTTGTCATTCACACATCCAACTTATCAGTGTTTACTAGTTTATTCAGTTCATGTTATCAATTTTTGAGAATAACTTCTTCAATTAGTGTAGTAGGATGGTAAGAAATAGGTAGATAGATAGAGATAGTTTCTTTTACCTTACAATAAGTAAAAATACATTAAATGTGTCATAAGTTTCTTATTTCTAACTCCATTACATTACCAACACAATCGTGTTTCTTCACTGTTCCTGTGTTTCTTACTACGAATATTGAAGCAAATGTGGTCACATCTGAGCTTGTATGTGCCAGGCTCACAACTCCCCCTTTTCTCTGACTTCATATAAGGCGCTGCAGACTAGATGATGAGATACCAACGACACATCATCACAAAACTGTTGTCAATTATTATGCATTTTATAAATAACTACTTTGTGTAGTACCCGGCGTGGACCGGGAAAAAAATAAGATACTTAATATTTGGAGAACAAAAAGTATTTTGAATTAAGATTCATCATATGCATAAATTGCAAAAGCAATAAAAAAAATTCCTCCTGAGGGGGTGGTCAAAATTTGTTTCCTATTTTTTTCTGGTAAATCCCCATTCCTGAGTGACAAGCTCGCCAGCAGCTAGAAAAAGTAAATAAAAAAGTGTGTTATTTTTCCCCCTAAAATCATCCTTGGGTCACCCTGATCAAGAAAATGTATATAGGTTCGCGGGTCTTGTGGTACTTTGTGGTTCGAAACATTGACCAACAAAGTACACTTCATGCGCCACTGTATCGAGGTTACTTATGTCACACACGTGGATAGTTTCGAGGCAAATCATCACAGTGGTACCACATCTCCTAAAACGTGCGAGCCCCTGTACCACGGGGCAGTGCTGGCGAGTGTACATCAGCAATAACATTATTATTCCCTTTTATGTGCCTAATCTGTCGCTGTAGACAATGAGGGGAGTGTTATGTTCAAGGTACACATCCCATTTCTCCAAAGCCATTATCAAGGCCAACAGCTCCTTTTCAACGGTGTTGTAGGGTCTTTGGTGGCCTTTAAACTTCTGAGATATGTAAGCAACAGGATGAAAGACACCATCTTCACTGTCCTGTAGCAACACTGCACCCACACCCACATCACTTTTTTCCACCAATGGAGTCCGGGATATCATCAATGCTAGGCAAAGGATGAGTCCGTCCGCATCACTGCATTGACCCTGCGATAGTCAGTACATAACCTGGACGATCCATCTGGCTTTGGGACAAGCAGGCAAGGAGAAGTCCACTCGCTGCTATTATGCTCCGCCAATCAGGAACTGTACTTCCTTGCGCAGAATCTCCCTTTTGCACGGACTCATACGGTATGGGCGATACTCCATCAAGTAACACCACATTATGACTCGCTACCACACACTGTTAAGGAACATACTGGAGTATCTCTGGGAACCTGAATAGAAGGGTCTTCACATCCCCCCTTTCCTTTGAACGAAGATGCTGCAATACAGGATCAAGATTATTTATAATAGAGACAATAGATTCCACTGATCAAAACACGAAACCTAAACTGAGTCAGTGCCACAAGGCTCGTACCTAACAATATATATATATATATATATATATATACTAGCTGGCTCCGCCGCTAAGCGCCGCTAGCTCCTGCGGCGGGCTGGCGGCCCTATATAATAATACAACAATGATATATAACAAATACAAACTCCACTACCACCACTACTACATCAACCACTACCACCGCCACTATAACTACTACATCAACCACTACCATTACTACTACCACTACTACCATCACCACTACTACCACCACCACCACCACCACCACCACCACCACTACATCAACCACTACCACCAACACCTATTCCCGCACCCCCCACCCCAAGCCTTACCTTACCTAGTGTGTGTGTGTGTGTGTGTACGGTAGGGGTGTGTGTGTATGTGTATGTGTGAGTGTATGTATGAGTGTGTGTGTGTGTGTGTGTGTGTGTACGGTGTGTGTGTGTGTGTATGTACTGTATGTGTGTGTGTACCCTAGTGTGTGTTGTTTACGATAGGGGGGGTGGGAGGGTGCGGGAGTAGGGGGACAGGCTTGGGGGGGTTTAGAGAGGTGCGGGAATATGGGGCATGCTTGGGGTGTGTGGCGGTAGAGGACAGGCTTTTTACCCCTCCCAGCCTGTCCCCTATTCCAGCTTCCCCCAAACCCCCCCACCCCAAGCCTGTCCCCTATTCCCTCATACATAGTCTATCTCTCACATACAGTCTCTCTCTCTCTCTCTCTCTCTCTCTCTCTCTCTCTCTCTCTGAAATTAAAGATAGTAATAGAGAGAGAGAGCCTGTGGGGGTGGAGAGAGAGAGAGAGAGAGAGAGAGAGAGAGAGAGAGAGAGAGAGAGAGAGAGAGAGAGAGTTTGTGCGTGTCACTAATCCAGGGGTTCGAATCCCTCCCTAAACATTTTTTGAAAAACATGAAAAACATTTTTTATATTGGTCCAAAACACCCGCCAGGTTATAGCGATCAAACCCATGTAAACATTTTCACTCTAGGACCAAGGATCATGGCGTGCATAGCGGACACACACAAACAGACAGAATTTCGGCTTTATGTATATATATATATATATATATATATATATATATATATATATATATATATATATATATATATATATATATATATATATATATATATATATATATATATATATATATATCAATGATACGTCCATCGAATTAATTGATTAGTATCATCGTCTAATCATAATATATACTGTACAGCGATGTACCAGTAATATCACTGATATTAGTATGGAAAACATAAAGGTATTGATCAGTTGCAAAGCTTTAATGGAACTGAGTACCTAAACCCCTGCAAACCGGGACTCCCCTCCCTGCCTCTCTGTTTTACCCTGCCGCTCGCATCAAAATTCCTCGATTTCCCCTATATGCACAACACTCTCACTCTTAACCTATATAGTGTACTGACTTCAATATAGTTTCTTATGTACCTTAAACTCTTCCTCTTTCCAATGGTATACTCGGGAGGGCTGTACGATGAGTAGTTGTGAAGATAGGGCGAGTTGAAGTGGACCATTGTTTGCGCGGGAAGCGAGAAGTGTTCCGACTCGTGTGGTGGCAGCGGCGACGGTGCAGGGTGAACCGCTGTACACCGCACCGCTACAAGCCTTCCGCGCCGTGTTATTGTTACTTGCAACCTCTGCTGTGTGGCTTGCAGACCATTCCAGAGTGGTTTTTGTGCCCCGGGATGAAGTGAGGGAGTAATAACGATAAAAAATACACTCGTCCTGTGTCTCTATCACCACACTAATAATAAAATGTACACTTGAATGAATAAATTTGTGTCACTATCACATATTCACGGCCGTATTTTCTTATCGTGTGTCACTATCACTGCACTAGTTCCTTATATCTAACGTGTCACTATCACTTCACTAAAACCTTATCTATTGTGTGTCACTATCACCATACACTCGTACGACTAAAAATGTGTCACGTGTCACTTTTCTTCGCTTCCCACGCTTCATGCTACCTATATTTCTTCTTACAGTAGCATTTCCCGGGGCAGAGTGGCACTTGACAGCCGGTACACCAGTATTTAGTTTCTCTTCTGGTGGGCCGACGTGTCGTGTGCAAACAGACATGACACCGGCGGAAGGCAGGCCTGCCTGACGCGAGGAGAGGCAGGTCGTCAAGGAAGTGCCGCGCGGCCCAAACTTTAGACTGAAGTCTGTCAAGTTGCCCTCCTGCCGGTAGATATGCCTGCTGCTGTGGTACTCTTACTCCATACTCGACCAGCAGCTCCTTCACGACTGTTCTCTCGAAGTGGCAAAGGGTGACGGTCGTGCCTTGATGCTGCTGGGTGTAAAGTATGTAGGCGTTCAATACACAGATGTCGATCAGGTGCAAGAACGTCTTTTTGTACCACTTGTAGGTTTTTCTCAGGCAATCGATGGAACTGATCATCATGTCTGATTTGTCGACGAGTCTCATGTTAATGTTATAATCAAGCACGACATCAGGTTTGAGGATGGGATTGCCTGTGCCGTGCTTGACCTTGCCGGAATCCAACATCTCACCCTTGTGCACAGTGGTGAGCATGTGTACTGCCCTATTGTCGTGCTATCTCATGGCGAGTAGAGGGCCAGATTTTTTGGGAACACAGTCGCCCCGATGTGTTGCAGGGAAGGCTGGAAACCACCTTCTGTTGGGACGAACAGTGCCACAGGATTCCTTTCCGTGCTCTTTCAGGAACTTACTCAACAATGGAAATGTGTACTAATTATCCGTGTACAGAATGTGGTTACGCTCATAGAAATGGTTCATCAGGTGCTTTACAACAGCACCTGAGAAGCCATAAGGATAATTCTCAGCGATATCCACATCTGAACCCGTATAAATTACAAAATCTAAAATATATCCCGTCTGACAGTAACAGATGATATAAAACTTTATGCCAAATCTGTGCCTCTTAGACGGGATATACTGAATGAAAGGCAGTCTACCTCTGAAGAGCTTTCTGGAATGGTTGTAGGAATGAGCGTATATTCTGGAGCAACATGGACATAATTGTACGGATTTTCCACAGCCTATCACTCGGGGGGGACCCAGGTTGCTGGTTAAATGGAGGTTGGTGAGGATGTCACTGTAGTGATCCCTTGACATATACCTCCTGAAGACAGGTGTGGATAATAAATCCTCTGTGCTCCAGTAATCCCGCAATTGAAGTTTCTTGTTATGCGGCAACAACATCGTTAGTGCAAGCCACACATACATTTCTGCAACGTTCACATCTTCCCAATCTTGCATATGAGAGTGCTCCCAGTTGTTCATAACTTGGTTGTAATCGTTCGTCTCCCGAACGATCCACGACATCACAGCTACGTCAAGAAATGCGATGAAGTAATCCATCATCCTAGACGCAGCTGTACAGAGAAATTCTGGTTGAATTCCTGATTCCCGTGCATCAAAATCAGGAATATCAGGCTGGAATTCCCTGCCATCAGTCCACACAAACGGACCCACATCTACTACTCGTCGTCGTCGTGGTGGTGGTGGTTGTCGTTGTTCTGGTGTAAAAAAGACTTACTTACTCCCAAACTGATGAGTCGATGTAGGTAGTGTGGCTGGTGACTGGTTTGTTGTTGGTGTTGTCTTTGTTGTCTCTTTGGAGTTTGATTTTTAATTATATGGTTTTCTATAACTATTATGGTTTGAGAAGATACAACAAGGTTAAAGTAGTTTACTCACTTTTTATTTATAACACGAGTTAGTGTACAGAGTCACAATATGTACGGGTTAAGTTAAGCTAGGGAGCTAACTTTAAGAGAGAGATTATATGTTAAAGTAACCTGTTAACGGTTTGGTTATCGATATCTAACTGAAGCTATAGGGCGCTAGAGGAGGCCCTGTGTCGTCACTATATGCTGAGGTGTTAGTGGGTCTCACAGTGAGTAGTAGCCTGTTCTCTTCCCGTTCAAGCTTAGGTCAGCATGTGATGTCTGAGGGATTGAGTGTCTGAGTGACTCATGTAAGCCATATTAGCCAGGAAAAATTAAATCTTGTGATCCAAGCCTTCCCCGGTCAGTGGTACTCATTTTTGCGCATGCGCAGAGGGAATCTTGTGACGTCACTGCTTCATTGAACTTCAATGTTTCATGGAGTCGTCTACTATCAAGATATTACTGGAGTCACAGGAGCGGGCATACAAATCAGCTCTAGATTTGGTTGTGAAACAAATGAACGACCAAGTAAATAAACTGGAAAACAAAGTGTCCGACCTCACTACCAGCCTAGAATTCACCCAAAGAGAAGTAGATGACCTAAATTCCAATGCAAGGGAACATGACAGGGAGAGGAAGGAAGATAAAACAACAATTGAAAAGCTTGTCCTGAAAGTTAAGGATCTGGAAGAAAAAGTAGTGTATCAAGAGGATTACAGCAGACGGAAGAATCTGAGGATTAGTGGATTGGAAGAACAAGCGAGCGAAACCTGGGAGCAAACATCAGCTACCGTAACATCTCTACTGGAGACTACGTTACAACTACCTGGTGTCGTCTTGGAACGAGCACATAGGGTCGGGCTTCGCCGGGACGCCAAGTCACGTACTGTTATGGCGCGCTTCACTCGCTATAGTGATCGCGACGCTGCAATCAGGCGAGGGAGGTATCTCAAGGGCACTAATATATTTTTAAACGAAAATATGTCTTCAACATCCCTAGCCATCAAGAATGCTCAGATGCCCATGTTTAAACAAGCAAAAGCCGAGGGAAAAATAGCGTTTTTCCGTCACAACAAACTTATTACACGTGAGAAAGCTGACAGAGAGAGGCAAAAATCGGTGAGTGAGGAGGGTGCAGTTGGTGGTAGGGACGAGGATGAACCTGCTACTGAGGGCATGGTTGTCAACACTCTGTTGGCGGGCGCGTGGTCCCCCTCCCTGCTGCCTTGTTTGTGCGACCTAATCCCCTTATGAAGACAAGAAGCTCCACGAAGAAGTAATCACATGCTGCTGCTGCTTCCACAACTACCTCTTCACCTACATCTACTACTACTACTACTACTACTACTACTACTACTACTACTACTACTACTACTGCTACTGCTACTACTACTACTCCTACTACTCTACTACTGCTACTACTACTACTACTGCCACTATTACGATCACTACTACTACTACTACTACTATTACTACTCTACTACCTATATACTTACATCTACTACTACTACTATTACTACTACTACTACTACTACTACTACTACTACTACTACTACTACTACTACTACTACAACTACTACTACTACTACTACTACAACTACTACTACAACTCTACTACTGCTACTACTACTACGACAACAACTCTATTACCTCTACATCTACATCTACTACTACTACTACTACTACTACTACTACTACTACTACTACTACAACTCTATTTGCTCTACATCTACTACTACTACTACTACTACTACTGCTACTACTACTACTACTACTACTGTTACTACTACTACTGCTACTACTACTACTACTACTACTACTACTACTACTACTGTTACTACTTTTTTTTTTTTTTTTTTTTCAACTACTAAATGATACCTCCACCCTGTGTTTATTTATAAATGTGGGCTCCACAAATTGGAGGTTAGTAGCCCCAACTCTGGTCGCTACTAACTGTGGCATCCTACCATAGTAATATTACTTATATTAACAATTACTAATACTATAATCTTATATATCTAGTCCTTAAATTACACCTCACTCCTATCTACACTAATGTTGCTTTCCACCACTGTGACCTCATAGTCCAGGTCTGATATGTCTGTGGTGGTGGGGGCGGAGTATCTTGTGCCCCTGAGACACAGGAGGGCGGACCTCAGCAGGTCCTACAACTACTACTACTGCTACAACTCTACTACCTCTATACCTGTATCTACTACTACTATTACTACTGCTACTACAACTACTACTACTACTACTACTACTACAACTACTACTACTACTACTACTGCTACAACTCTACTACCTCTACACCTGCATCTACTACTACTATTACTACTGCTACTACTACTACTACTGCTACTGCTACTACTACTACTACTACTACTGCTGCTACTACTACTACTACTACTACTACTACTACTACTGCTACTACTACTACTACTACTACTACTACTACTACTACTACTACTACTACTATTACTACTGCTACTACTACAACTTTACTACCTCTACACCTACATCTACTACTACTGCTACACCTATATCTACAACTACTACTACTGCAACTATTACTACTACTACAACTACTACTACTACAACTTACTACAACAACAACTACTACAACAACAACTACTACTACTACAACAACTACTACTACTAAAACTACTTCTACACCTATATTTACAACTACTACTACTACAACTACTATTACTGCAACAACTACTGCAACAACAACAGCAAATACTACTACTACTACTACTGGTATTATTACAACTGCTGCAGCTACTGCTACTATTTACGGTGAATGTTGTTGATGTTGTTTTCATTGATATAATCTTTATGTACAATGCTTGATAGCTATCTGTTTCCTTTCCATGTGATGTTTTTAACTTCGATGAAATACACAGGCAGGAAGTCAATGAAAGCTTTAACCCATTAATTGTGCAAGATAACAATTATAATAATGATCTTGATGTTAATCAATTTTATATAAGATCTAGGCATATTAACTCTCTTAAATCTGAATATACTTTTCTTGAAAATTTTCCATCCTTATTCAATACTAGTAACTTTAATATATTAACTTTGAATATTAGATCCAAATTCTACCAATTTTCAATATTTTAAAGACACAATGTTATCTGACAATGTAATGTGCGACGTGCTTGGTTTCACAGAAACGAGGCTCGACGCAGACATTACTACACTGTACACATTGCCTTCATACGAAATGTTTACAAATGATAGGAACAGGTATGGTGGGGCTGTGGCCCTTTACGTCTCCAACAGGTAGGCTACACAAGTTGTAAAGTAAATGAATACAGTCGGATGGAAACATTTATTGAAAGTGTGGGAGTGGAAGTCAAATTTAATGGTAAAGTATTCATATTAATATGCATATATAGACCTCCTCAAGGCAATGTAAATAATTTTCATAATGCTTTTAATGAGATTTTAACTATTGTAAAAGATAAAACACACAATGAAATATTCATCTTTGGAGATTTAAATCTAAATTTACTACAACATGAAGCTAATAACATTCAGGATCTTATTAATTTGATGTATAGTTACTCCCTGTTTGCCAAGGCAACCCCAAGTCTCACTGGAACTCAATAAATAACATATTAGGTAGATCTGCACATGGCAAAAATAGTGAAATTGAAATAAGACCATTTAGTGATAATATTCCAACTACATTTAATGAACACTTTCTGAGAGCAGGAGGGCAAGCAACAGAAATTATAGGAAATGGATTTAATGATTATATATATAATTCTCCCAATTTTTCAATGTATTTATGTCCTGCTACTATATTTGAAATTGTAAAATGTATTACAGCATCTAAAACTTCTTCCTCCGGATATAATGATATTTCCCCAGTTGATTTAAAACATACAGCCAATATCATATCTGCTCCATTAACACACATAGTGAACTTAACATTAAAAACTGGCATTTTTCCGGACGCACTAAAAAATGCAAAAGTTATACCACTTCTAAAATCAGGCAAGAGATCCTATATTAAAAATTACAGGCCTATCTCAATACTTTCAGCATTCAGCAAAGTCTTTGAAAAAGTCATTACTTCCCGTCTTGTATCATTTCTTGAAGATATTAATCTACTAACTGACAGTCAGTATGGTTTCAGGGCAGGTTGTTCCACAGAAACAGCCATATTACAGTTCACCTCTAATGTATATCAATATAAAAAAACCACATTATTTAATAGGAATATTCTTAGACCTGTCTAAAGCTTTCGATACTTTAAATCACAAAATTTTGTTGTATAAGCTTAATCATTATGGTGTTAGAGGTATTCCTCTAAAATTATTTGAAAGTTACTTAATCAATATGTCTCAAGCTGCATACTATAACTCCACTCATTCTTCCTTTATGACTGTTAACAAATGTGTACCACAGGGCTCAATTTTAGGACCGATACTTTTTCTCATCTATATAAACGAAATTGTTAATGCAAGTTCAAAATTCAAATACACCATTTATGCAGATGATACAAATTTACTAATGGACAATATAAACATTAATGATCTTCATATGAATTTAATTACAGAATTAAGAAAAATTAATTGTTGGATTAAGATAAATAATTTAAGTTTGAATATCGCAAAAACTAATTATATATTATTTCAAAACCGTTCACTACAACATATCATTCTTCCTGTAATCATAGAAGGAAACACATTAGACAGAGTAAAATTCACAAATTTTTTGGGAGTTTGTATAGATGAGAATATGAATTGGAATCAACAGATCTCACTTGTTACAAGTAAATTAGCAAGGATGTGTGGCATTTTATTCAGAGTTCGTAAGTTTCTCACACCTGAATCCCTCATTAGTATTTACTATACACTTTGATACCCCCACATCACCTATTGTGTATCAGTCTGGGCATGTACCTGGCAGTCCTTTATTAAAAAATTATCAATAGCTCAAAATAAAATCTTTAGATGCATATTTTATATGAATAGGTTTCAGTCCACACGAAATATACTAAATACACAAAAGTTTCTTAATTTCACAAACATTCATAAATATGTATGTACATTATACAACACTCGTGGTAATAATGTCAATCTCATATGTCCACAGCTCAGAACATCTCTTTTTAAACACAGTGTACTATGCTTCGGTCCTCAATTATGGAATTCATTGCCATTAAGAATTAAAACTTTTCTTTATTATGGTAGTTTATCAATTTTTAAAAAATCTATAAAAACATATTTATATAACTACCAAAACAGTTAATATTGACATAAGTTTGTATATATTATATATTTGGTGTGTTACTATAGTGTGTAGTATAATATGGTATGTGGTATGGGTGATGGTATTGTTGATGGTTTTCATTGTTATTTTGTGATTTGTAAATGTAACTATAACTATTGCATTGTTGTATTATGATTTGTAAATATCACTACAATTATTGCATTGCTCATTGCTATTCTTATTATGCTCTAGCTGCGTGTTGCAGTGTGAACATTCAAATGTTATAATATGTAATCAAGTCTGTCGGGAAGCTTCGGCTTGACAGGCTATGCCATTGTTTAAAATTATGTTTCCTGCTCCATAATGTATTAGAAATTTAAGGGAAATAAACCTTTACTTACTTACTTACTTAAGTAGTACAGTATGTAATTGATTATAAGTAGCCACCTAGATGTAGGTCTAACCGGAACATGGTTGTTGTGGTTGTTGTTATTGTGACTGAGAATGTCGTGTCCGTGGCGAAGATAACGGGGAGAGAGTGAGGTCCTAAAGTCAACAGGAGAGGGATTGTCTGGGTCTAAGGAAGGCTGACTTATCTCGTCCGAGATAAGCCGTCCTCTCCTACCTCCTCTCGCTCCTCTTCCTCTACCTCTACCTCCTACTCTCCTTCTACTCCTTCCTTTTGTTGGTGGTGTTGTATCTTTGCCCGACGATGAAGAAGAGGTAAAATGTAACCTCCTCTTCCTCTTAGGTTGTGAAGGGGTTGCTACTGAGCGAGTGGAGGAACCACAAGCTACACTCGGTCCTGCAATTGGTGATAAATCCCCTAAAATCCCCCTACTCGTCGATGGGATTTCGACTGGGACAGCAAAGGTTGCAAGCTCTGATATAACACTCCCAGGTAGCTCACTTACCTGGGAGAGAGGATGGGCAGGGGTAATAATATCCTCCTCCTCTGTGGTGTACGCTATCCTCGCCTCAGCGCAAGGCCAGTCTGGGTCAGATTCATCACTGACGTCACTGTCCCACATATAAATAGATAATTCTAACTCACGTCCTATTGCAGAGTCAGTAAGGCGTTGTGGTGGGCGGCGACGATGGTGTGGAGGTGGCGAGTAAAGCGTGTCGACGCGAGGGAGTAGCGCGCATCAATTAGGATGAGCCAGCACGAGCAGTACATCTTCCCGACATGGTAGTGGGTAGCCAACTGATGAATCTGGCTGGGTGAACCCTTTAATGCTATTGTGAGAGCCGCTGCTACACTGCTAGATCGAGCAAACTCGCCCAGAATAGCCCCGCATGGCTCGAAATAGCACTAAATATCTTTGACGGTCTATCAAGTCAGCCGGTCTTTAACGCAAGATGGTGCATCACGTCAGCCAGCTTGTAGGGGTTAAGGGGATACGTATAACATTAACGCACTACTTATATATGTATACAGGAATTATGTTGTTGGTCGAAATACAAAAAGAGAAAGAGATATATTTTTTTGGTACATTGGAGCACCATGGTTGCTCCACACTATGCTAGGAAACAATACCAGAAAAAAACAAAACTAATGGTGACCTGTTACTTAGATCAGTTCGGAGGAGTCGGTGGCTTAACTTAAGTGTCACCAACTTGTTATTAACATTTTTACGCTTTACATAATGCCAGCGGAGAGTAACACGGTGCTACTTATTAAACTATACAGAAGTGTGGGTACGCTATGTGTGACAGTTAACGAATGCATAAGAATATAGTGAAGTGAGGAACGACGACATAGAGGAATAATTTTACAAGCAATAGAGGTGACAAATCTGAGACCTAAAAATGTAATAAAAAAAAGTCTCGAATATAAGTTTCTTTACTTGCTAAATGGGTCAATTCAAGTTACCTGCAAGTGTCCCAAAAATGTTGAAAAATACAGTCCCTAGAGAAAGGACCTTACAGGAGTTGGACGATGATACTGTAGTGAGGTGAGGGTGAGAACGAGAGAGTACTGTTATGGTGTAGTAGGGTTTGGTCTGGAGGTGATGACTGACTGACTGAGGAGAGAGAAAGTGCCAGAACTTAACTTGTTGGTGCCTGGAACCACAGTGACGATCCAAGCAGGTTTAATTAAAATGTGATAAGATCAGAGTTTTGGTTTGAGAACACACACTCCAGAGTGGCCTGTGGTGAAGTTATACACACAAGACCAGTGTCGTGATTCCTCCAGAATATGCCAGGAAACAGGACCAACCAGAATTGTTGGTGGTCTGTTGCTTGGAATAGTTTGAAGGAATCAATGTATCCCGTTTTATTATTTAACGAAGAGTGGACAGTATATACAGGCTCATTTAACAACTCTCAGATATATATATATATATATATATATATATATATATATATATATATATATATATATATATATATATATATATATATATATATATATATATATATATATATATATATATATATATATATATATATATATATATATATATATATATGCAGTATGTAGCACGTCAAAGATGAGACCATTGTATTAATTAAGAGATAAGTATCTTCGTCTAACCGTAATATATACAATACAGCAATGTACCAGTAATATCACTGGTAGGGAAGGAAAACATAAAGATATTGATCAGTTGCAAAAGTTTAATGCAGATTGAGTACCTTAAGTGGCAAATTTGCAAATTGAATAAAGTAATTCTTCTAAACTATTCCAAGCAACAGACCACCATAATGATTTTTCATGTGATCCGATTTCTCGGAACACTTAGGATCAAGACACTCCAATATACGGTACAGTTGTAAAGAATACGTATAGCATTCTTTAACACACTATTTTTATATGTATACAGGTATTATGTTGTTGGTGGAAATAAAGAAAGGGAATTGGATATAATATATGTTTGGTACATTGGAGCGCCATGGTTGCTCCACACTATGCTAGGAAACAAAACTAATGGTGACGTCACAGTTGCTTGGATTAATTCGGAGGAATCAGTGGCTCCAGATTTACCAATACTACTTCCCCCTTATGTTGCTTATGTAAAATTTAATAATATACTGTATATTTAAATGTTTCTGATATGCCACTGTAGCGAATGGTAGTATTCCTTTTACAACTGAACAAATTACATTCTGCAGTTTTGAAGGTGATAGTACAGTGTTGGTACCAAGTACTCTGGAGGAATCAGTATATATAGGCTCTAATATACCAACTAAAAATGAATGAGCTTCTTAAGGGAAGATTCTTTTATTGTTGAATTTGAAGGTCTCATTTTCCCCCAAACAGATCCCCTATTAATAGTGGATCTGTACCCGACACAGTTAGGAAATTAGAGAAGGCTGACTGGCAGTTTTTTAGAGAGCTAACTTCTTCGGTCTCTTCAGTAGCCGATTTTGGTAGCTCTGATGAGGCTGTAACATATTTCACTCATGTACTCCACTTTGCCGCTCTCAACTCTATCCATAAAACTTCTGGCTACTTTCCCAAACGTCCTGTCCCTTGGTGGTCACCAGTCTGCACCACTGCTGTGCGGGAGAAGCGCGCTGCTTTCTCTCACCTTCGTCGCAATCGTGGGGACCCAAGTCTTTTAGAGGACTTCCGACGGGCAAGGGCCCGGGCTAGACGAGTTTTAAAAGAGGCACGACGTGCATCTTGGAAGGCCTATGTGTCTTCAATTAATAGTAAAACTCCACTCACTCAAGTGTTCAAGAGAGTCCGTAAGATGGCGGGGAAGTTTTCTCCTAGTTCTCCACCTGTACTTAAGGTCAATGGAGTTCAGATTATGGATAGTTTGACAGTGGGCAATACCATGGCGGAGGCTTTTGCTAGAGTCTCCAGCCGTGACTCTCGACCTCTGGCTGTGAGACATGAGTTAAGAGCCAAGGAACGTACAGCCCTGAATTTCTCAGGGAATGAGAATGAAAGCTATAACCATATATTCACCCTGAGAGACCTGTATTCTGGTCTCTCTCTCTGTGGGGACACTTCTCCTGGGCCAGACAACATCCCATATGCAATGTTGCGACACTTGGGTGAGGAGGCAATCTCATTTCTCTTAGCTTTATATAACAGAATCTGGGTGGAGGGTGTCTTCCCTTCTGGGTGGAGGGTTGCTACCATCCTTCCTTTCCCCAAGCCAGGCAAAGACTCTAGTGTTGCCCTCAATTACCGACCAATTGCTTTGACCTCGTGTTTATGTAAACTATTTGAGAAGATGGTGAATGTCAGAC
This sequence comes from Petrolisthes manimaculis, assembly GCA_034508575.1. Lineage (NCBI taxonomy): Eukaryota > Metazoa > Arthropoda > Malacostraca > Decapoda > Porcellanidae > Petrolisthes > Petrolisthes manimaculis. The sequence goes on from JAWZYT010000029.1 coordinate 850,525, forward strand.
TGGTATACTTCTTGGAACGGGGTGATTTTCTGTCTCCGTCCCAGTCGGGTTTTCGTAAACATCGTTCCACTACAGATGCTCTGGTCAGGTTGGAAGCTGCTGCATGTGAGGCCTTTGCACGACATCAACACCTTGTCTGTGTATTCTTTGATTTAGAGAAAGCATATGACACTACATGGCAATATGGCATCCTGCAGCAGCTCCATGTATATGGCCTGCGAGGTCGCCTTCCACGCTTTCTTAAAGAGTTTCTTAGTGGTCGCAGTTTTTCTGTAAGGGTTGGTACAGCTCTCTCAGCATCTGTTGCACAGGAGGAGGGCGTCCCCCAGGGAAGTGTCCTCAGTGTCACATTGTTTGCAGTAGCAATTAATGCCATTGCCTCATCCCTTCCGGACGGTATAGCCAACTCGATGTACGTTGATGACCTAGCAGTCTGGTTTGCTGCCTCCCGTATGTCAGTGGCGGAGCGACGCATGCAGCTTGCCCTTGACAGAGTGTCACGTTGGACTGGTTCTCATGGGTTTCGATTTTCTCCTGCCAAGACGGTTGCTATGCACTTCTGCCGCATCCGAGGTGTCCACCCTGATCCGGACTTATTCATGTATGGTCATCGGATACGCTGTGTCGAGGAGACTCGCTTTTTGGGTCTCCTTTTCGACAAACGTTTGACTTGGGTTCCCCACTTACGTACACTTAAGGTCTCTTGCCTCAAGGCTCTTAATCTGTTGAGGGTTCTGAGCCATACTACCTGGGGGGCTGATCGGGCCACCCTCCTTCGCCTATACCGTGTTTTTATTAGGTCAAAACTTGATTATGGGTGTAAGGTGTACTCCTCTGCCACAGATGTCCGTCTCAGAGTTTTAGACCCTGTTCATAATGCTGGGATACGTCTGGCAACTGGAGCGTTCAGGTCATCACCAATCCTCAGTCTCCTGGTGGACGCTAACGAACCACCTCTAGATCTCCGACGCCAGTCCTCAATGGTTCGTTGTTGGCATAGATTACATCGAATTCCCGACTCCCTTCCTTGCTTGGCGGTGTCATCTGCTATCATGTCTAATTATTACCTTTCACATTCTCGTACACCTTGGCCCTTTGGCTTCCGGGTCAGGAAGGCTATGGAGGAGATGGGAATTGAAGATTTCCAGATTCGTCCTGAGAGGGTCCCCAGGGTGGCTCCATGGCTTCTTCCAGAAGTTTTTCCCTGCACCTGTTTTACAGACAAAAAAGAATCTCTTCCTCCTCCAGTGGCTCGTTCCTGTTTTTAGAACATGCCTTCACTCAGATGGGTCAAAATCTGATGCTGAAGTTGGTTTTGGAGTTGTCTTTCCTGACTTTTGCCGTGGTGGTAGACTTCCTTCTGTCATGTCGATTTTCACTGCTGAGCTCTCGGCCATTTTATATGCCATCCAAGTGATTTTTACTCTCCCTCAGCCTTCTTTTACTATTTATAGTGATTCTTGTAGTGCCTTGCAGGCCTTGTGCAATTTTAACTCTCCCCATCCCCTGGTGTTGGCCATCCTTGAGTGGCTTGTCCTCCTGGGTCGTCGTGGCCGCAAAGTCATTTTCTGTTGGGTCCCGGCCCATGTGGGTGTCGATGGTAATGAGCGAGCTGATGCCCTGGCTAAGGCTGTGGTCTCCAATTCTCGGCCTCTTGCCGGGCATCATCCTGTCCCTGCAGTGGACCTTCGACCCTATATAGATGCTGCCGTTCGTTCCTGCTGGCAGGACAGATGGGACGCAGTCGGGGATAACAAGCTCCGTGACATCCGCCAACGCCTTGGTTTGTGGAGCTACAGCGGCCTGTCCCGCCGGTGGGAGACGGCTCTTGTCCGTCTCCGCATTGGCCACACATTATTGACTCATGGCTTTTTAATGGACAGGATTAACCCTCCCTACTGTGATGATTGTCTGGTCCCTTTGACAGTGAGGCATATTATTGTGGAGTGTCCCAGTTTTGGGGACCTGCGTCGTAGGCACCTCTCCGAGTACCGGGTGGGTGACGATTCTTACAGTCTCTCCCGGGTGCTCGGGGAGGAGGCTTGTAGTGTGGGAGGGAACACTCTCTCCTATGTGGAGGTGGCTGGCCTCCTCCATAAATTGTGATTTTATTATACTTATGGTGTTTAAATTGTTTGATATTATTTAGTCTTGATTCTTTTTTATATATTAGTTAAGTTGACGCGTTCTTTTAGTAATGGTGTGTGTTTATAATTTGTGTGTAATTTAGTTTTTATGCGTGTCCCTTTCGGGAGTTTTGTGATTTTGTTAGTTGAGGATAATAATTTTGTGTTGGGCGGTATATGACCCTAGCTGTTGCGCCGCCAGATGCCTAGTTGCATCAATAAATAATGATGCCTCTTAACTGTGTCGGGTACAGATCCACTATTAATAGGGGATCTGTTTGGGGGAAAATGAGACCTTCAAATTCAACAATAAAAGAATCTTCCCTTAAGAAGCTCATTCATTTTTTGTTGGTATATTAGAGCCTATATATACTGATTCCTCCAGAGTACTTGGTACCAACACTGTACTATCACCTTCAAGACTGCAGAATGTAATTTGTTCAGTTGTAAAAGGAATACTACCATTCGCTACAGTGGCATATCAGAAACATTTAAATATACAGTATATTATTAAATTTTACATAAGCAACATAAGGGGGAAGTAGTATTGGTAAATCTGGAGCCACTGATTCCTCCGAATTAATCCAAGCAACTGTGACGTCACCATTAGTTTTGTTTCCTAGCATAGTGTGGAGCAACCATGGCGCTCCAATGTACCAAACATATATTATATCCCATTCCCTTTCTTTATTTCCACCAACAACATAATACCTGTATACATATAAAAATAGTGTGTTAATGAATGCTATACGTATTCTTTACAACTGTACCGTATATTGGAGTGTCTTGATCCTAAGTGTTCCGAGAAATCGGATCACATGAAAAATCATTATGGTGGTCTGTTGCTTGGAATAGTTTAGAAGAATTACTTTATTCAATTTGCAAATTTGCCACTTAAGGTACTCAATCTGCATTAAACTTTTGCAACTGATCAATATCTTTATGTTTTCCTTCCCTATCAGTGATATTACTGGTACATTGCTGTATTGTATATATTACGGTTAGACGAAGATACTTATCTCTTAATTAATACAATGGTCTCATCTTTGACGTGCTACATACTGCATATATATATATATATATAAATATATATATATATATATATATATATATATATATATATATATATATATATATATATATATATATATATATATATATATATATATATATATATATATATATATATATATATATATATATATTTATATAAATATATATCAGTTGCCAATTTTACTGGTCAATTTCTGAGAGTTGTTAAATGAGCCTGTATATACTGTCCACTCTTCGTTAAATAATAAAACGGGATACATTGATTCCTTCAAACTATTCCAAGCAACAGACCACCAACAATTCTGGTTGGTCCTGTTTCCGGGCATATTCTGGAGGAATCACGACACTCTGGTCTTGTGTGTATAACTTCACCACAGGCCACTCTGGAGTGTGTGTGTTCTCAAACCAAAACTCTGATCTTATCACATTTTAATTAAACCTGCTTGGATCGTCACTGTGGTTCCAGGCACCAACAAGTCAAGTTCTGGCACTTTCTCTCTCCTCAGTCAGTCAGTCATCACCTCCAGACCAAACCCTACTACACCATAACAGTACTCTCTCGTTCTCACCCTCACCTCACTACAGTATCATCGTCCAACTCCTGTAAGGTCCTTTCTCTAGGGACTGTATTTTTCAACATTTTTGGGACACTTGCAGGTAACTTGAATTGACCCATTTAGCAAGTAAAGAAACTAATATTCGAAACTTTTTTTATTACATTTTCGAAACTTTTTTATTACATTTTTAGGTCTCAGATTTGTCACCTTTATTGCTTGTAAAATTATTCCTCTATGTCGTCGTTCCTCACTTCACTACATTCTAAAGCATTCGTTAACTGTCACACATAGCGTACCCACACTTTTGTATAGTTTAAATAGGAGGAGGCCAGCCTCCTCCACATAGGAGAGAGTGTTCCCTCCCACACTACAAGCCTCCTCTCCGAGCACCCGGGAGAGACTGTAAGAACCGTCACCCACCCGGTACTCGGAGAGGTGCCTACGACGCAGGTCCCCAAAACTGGGACACTCCAAAATAATATGCCTCACTGTCAAAGGGACCAGACAATCATCACAGTAGGGAGGGTTAATCCTGTCCATTAACCCCTCCGCGACGGGATAACTATGGATAGCCGCACTGTCAGTCCGGGGCTAGTCTTAATTTCCCTACTGCCTGGCCGGGTGCTTTTGGCCGATTTTTCCAAAATCGCTCTATTCCACTTACTCTGTACGTCTAAACTACGATACTGAACAACTTAAATTTGGTCTTGTTAGCACCATCAACTCTTCCTCTTTCCAATAAAACCAACCTCAGCTCTCTACAACTCTCCGTTGCCGAGAAATTAAGTGAGGAATGAAGGGTACTTTCTCGTGTGAGCGCGGCTGCGTTCGCTTAGGTGGAGTGGCTCTGACGACAACTGAACGTGGCCCGCGCGGGTGGCAGTCAGTGTTGTAAGTAAGCATGGCTCACCACAGAATCGGACACGCACGAGAAATCTAATCCACATCCATCCATGTTTACAGTCAGTAACACACTGACTGACGATGGTGATTTGTAGGGATGGTGGTGAAGTATAGCCAAGTAAAAAAAAAACCGCCAAATTGGGCTCGCAAATGCCGACATTGGCAATAGCGGTGCTTCATCCCGCCCGGTCACCAAATGGCAGGGGTGTAAGACACCACCCGGCCGCTTCCTGGGGCCGTCTATGACCGCGGTCATTTGTTTTGAATGTAATATAACACCGATTAGACCTACAATCACAGTCATAAGTGATTCGGATACGAAGGACTACTCCGAAACACTTAAAAATGGAGTGGATAGCGCCATACGAAAGTGATGCCTGTACATTAGTTATTATCAATGTGTCACAACCACTAACACGGTTATCTGACACTACACCCGACCTGCTGGGTCTACTCATATTTGGACCTCTCTGCTCATCACCACGACCAGATTTTGGCGTCTCGAGGGCCTGGTCGACCACCGCTCGAGAGTGAGATTTGGGTCTTATTGTATCCATATATCATTGATTTATAATGTTTGGCCCCAGGATCCAAGAGCTACTACCAACCGGGCAGATGAGGGGACCGAGCGCTGGTCGCCGCGGGCGGGGTACCTCTTCCCCCACGGGGCCACTCGTTTTAAAAAGCACCCCAATGGCTCGAAAGTTTGCCCACGACGGTGGTGAGACCCCCTTCCCCAACATCTCCCGGCCCAGACACCCAACCATCCAACATAGGACTGCCCCTAGAAGGCAGTCCCTCTGGAGGGCAGCACTGTTGGCCCATACTGGCAGCCTATTGCATAGGAACCATTTAGTCTGGTCTCTCACTGGCGACCTTACTAGCATGGGAAACCCTCTCTCCCCAAACTTGGGGCAGAGCAGGGGCCAAAGCCCCCTCTAACCTAGCTCGCCAGGTCATAGAGACACGCAAGCCCCCCCACCTCGTCAAGGCGATTCGTGTTTGGGGGGGGGGAGGAATCATTAGCATTCAACTTACCAAATACAGAATCTCCCTTAACCCCTTAAAACCGGTTGACGTCGTAAGCCGTCTTACGTAAGGAACCGGGCAACTGCGCCTACCGTCATAGAGATCTAGCGCTATTTTGAGCCAAGCGCGGCTATTCTGGGCGGGTTTGGGCGATTTAGCAGTGTAGCCAACTACCATACAATAGCAGAAAAGGGTTCAGTCAGTCTGATTCCCCAGTAGGCTACCCACCACGATGTCGGGAAGACGTAGTGCTAATTCTCCCGTGTCCGATTCGGTGCGCGCTACACCCTCACGTCGACGCGCTCCACTCGCTACCTCCACACCATCGTTGCCTCCACGTACTCGACGCCTTCCACAACGCCTTACTGATTCTGCAATAGGGCGAGAACTCAAATTGTCCATCTCTATGGTGAACAGTGATAGTGATGATAGTGATGTCTATTTTGAAATAGATGATTCTGACCCTGAATTTCGTATCAATAACGAAGCGAGGGTAGCGTACACCACCGAGGAGGATTATATTTTTCCACCTGCTCAACCTCTCTCCCAAGTAAGTGAGCCACCTTCAAGTGTTAGAATACTTGCAACCTCTGCTGTGTCAGTCGAAATCCCGTCGACGAGTAGGGGGATTGCAGGTGATATATCACCTATTGCAGGACCGAGTGGAGCTTGTGGTTCCTCCACTCGCTCCGTAGCAACCTCTAAGAGGAAGAGGAGGTTACATTTTACCTCTTCTTCATCGTCGGGTGAAGATATACCTCCAACAACCCGATCAAGGAGTAGGAGAGTTGGAGGTAGAGTAAGAGGAGTGAGAGGAGGCAGGAGAGGACGTCTTATCTCGGACGAGATAAGGGAGCCATCTTCTGACCCAGACGATCCTTCTGTTGACTCAGCGGACCTCACTCTCTCCCCGTTATCTTCACCACGACCACGGCATCCATCCTCACAACCACGACCACAACAACAACAACAACCACCACCACAACCACCACGACGACGAGTAGCAGATGTGGGTCCGTTTGTGTGGACTGATGGCAGGGATTTTCAGCCTGATATTCCTGCTTTTGATGCACGGGAATCAGGAATTCAACCAGAATTTCCCTGTACAGCTGCGTCAAAGATGATGGATTACTTCGTCGCCTTTTTTGACGTAGCTGTAGTGTCGTGGATCGTTCGGGAGACGAACGTTTACAATCAAATTATCAACAACTGGCACCACGCAACGCACCGGGAACATTCTCATATGGTAGATTGGGAAGATGTAAGCGTTGCAGAAATATATGTGTGGCTTGCACTAACGATGTTGATGCCGCACAACAAGAAACATCGATTGCGGGATTACTGGATCACGGATGACTTACTATCCACACCTATCTTCGGGAGGTATATGTCACGGGACCGCTACAGGGATATCCTCACCAACCTCCACTTCACCAACAACCTGGGTCCCTCCCCGAGTGATAGGCTGTGGAAAATCCGTACTATATTGTCCATGTTGCTCCAGAATATCCGTGCATTTCTACGACCATTCCAGAAAGTGGTAATCGATGAGTCTCTCATGCTCTTCAGAGGTAGACTGTCCTTCATTCAGTATATCCCGTCTAAGAGGCACAGATTTGGCATAAAGTTTTATGTCATCTGTGACTGTCAGACGGGATATGTTTTAGATTTTGTATTTTATACGGGTTCAGATGTGGATATCGCTGAGAATGATCCTCATGGCTTCTCAGGTGCTGTTGTGAAGCACCTGATGGACCATTTCTATAACCGAAACCACATTCTGTACACGGATAATTATTACACATCTCCATTGTTGAGTCAGTTCCTGAAAGAGCATGGAACGGAATCCTGTGGCACTGTTCGTCTCAACAGGAAGTGGTATCCAGCCTTCCCTGTAACACATCGGGGCGACTTTCTCATCCAAAAATCTGGCCCTCTACTTGCCATGAAGTGGCATGACAAGAGGCCAGTACACATGCTCACCACTGTGCACAAGGGTGAGATGTTGGATTCCGGCAGGGTCGACCGCGACACAGGTAATCCCATCCTCAAACCTGATGTCGTGTTTGATTATAACATCAACATGAGACTCGTCGACAAATCAGACATGATGATCAGTACAATCGATTGCCTGAGAAAAACTTGCAAGTGGTATAAAAAGGCGTTCTTGCACCTGATCGACATCTGTGTATTGAACGCCTACATACTCTACACCCAGCAGCATCAAGGCACGACCGTCACCCTTCGCCAGTTCGAGAAGACGGTCGTGAAGGAGCTGCTGGTGGAGTATGGAGTCAGAACACCACAGCAGCAGGCACGTCCGCCGGCAGGAGGACAGGTTGACAGACTCCAGTCAAGAGTTTGGGCCGAGCGCCACTTCCTTGACGAGCTGCCTACCCTCGCGTCAGGCAGGTCAGGCTTCCGCCGGTGCTATGTCTGTATGCACACGACACGTCGGCCCACCAGAAGAAGAGAGACTAGATACTGGTGTACCGGGTGTCAAGTGCCACTATGCCCCGGGAAATGCTATTCTGAGTATCATACCTTAGATGATATATAGATAGCATGAAGTGTGGGAAATGAAGTGACAGTGACACTTTTATTTGTATATACGAGTGTATGGTGACAGTGACACAATAGTTTAAGTGAAGTGATAGTGACACGTTAGATATAAGGAATTAGTGCAGTGATAGTGACACGTTAGATATAAGGAACTAGTGCAGTGATAGTGACACAATAAGAAAATACGGAAGTGAATATGTGATAGTGACACGAATTTATTCATTCAAGTGTACATTTTATTATTAGTGCGGTGATATAGACACAGGACGAGTGTATTTTTACTCGTTATTACTCCCACACTTCATCCCGGGGCACTAAAACCACTCTGGAATGGTCAGCAAGCCACACAGTAAAGGTTGCAAGTAGGTATAACACAGCGCGGTAGGCTCGTAGCGACGCGGTGAGGAGCAGTGTGCAGCCACGCGCCCGGCACCCTAGCCACTGCCACCCCCACCCGTCGGAACACTTCACGCTTACCGCGCAAAACATGGTCCACTTTAACTCGCCCTATCTCCACAACTACTCATCGTACAGCCCTCCCGATGGTACCATTGGAAAGAGGAAGAGTTGAAAGTATGTAAGAAACTATTTTGAAGTTAGTACACTATATAGGTTAAGAGTGTGAGCGTTGTGAATATAGGGTAAATCGAGTAATTTTGACGCGAGCGGCTGGGTAGAAACGTCGAGTGAGCTTACCCCCCTCCCGGCCTGCAGGGGTTAAGTGTCATCAACTTGTTATTTACATTTTTACGCATTACATAATGCCAGCGGAGAGTAACACGGTGCTACTTATTAAACTATACAGAAGTGTGGGTACGCTATGTGTGACAATTAACGAATGCTTTAGAATGTAGTGAAGTGAGGAACGACGACATAGAGGAATAATTTTACAAGCAATAGTGGTGACAAATCTGAGACCTAAAAATGTAATAAATAAAGTTTCGAATATTAGTTTCTTTACTTGCTAAATGGGTCAATTCAAGTTACCTGCAAGTGTCCCAAAAATGTTGAAAAATACAGTCCCTAGAGAAAGGACCTTACAGGAGTTGGACGATGATACTGTAGTGAGGTGAGGGTGAGAACGAGAGAGTACTGTTATGGTGTAGTAGGGTTTGGTCTGGAGGTGATGACTGACTGACTGAGGAGAGAGAAAGTGCCAGAACTTGACTTGTTGGTGCCTGGAACCACAGTGACGATCCAAGCAGGTTTAATTAAAATGTGATAAGATCAGAGTTTTGGTTTGAGAACACACACACTCCAGAGTGGCCTGTGGTGAAGTTATACACACAAGACCAGAGTGTCGTGATTCCTCCAGAATATGCCAGGAAACAGGACCAACCAGAATTGTTGGTGGTCTGTTGCTTGGAATAGTTTGAAGGAATCAATGTATCCCGTTTTATTATTTAACGAAGAGTGGACAGTATATACAGGCTCATTTAACAACTCTCAGAAATTGACCAGTAAAATTGGCAACTGTCATATATATATATATATATATATATATATATATATATATATATATATATATATATATATATATATATATATATATATATATATATATGCAGTATGTAGTACGTCAAAGATGAGACCATTATATTAATTAAGAGATAAGTATCTTCGTCTAACCGTATTATATACAATACAGCAATGTACAGCCGGCTCCACTGCCGCGAGGGCCCCTGCAGTGTTGTCAGCGTTCCCTCTCCCAGTCGTGAACCACAAACTTCGGTCCGAGATACATATCTGAAGCACTCACTAGTGAGAGAGAGATGGATGTGGTGGTTGGCAGGCTTGTATGATGAACGAAACGGATAACAATGAAACAATAATGTGTATGTGAGGAATTTTGTGTTCATGCGGATGTAACATAGGCACCAAGTGATTCCTGATGTATTAATTTTCTATATGTCATGGTGTAGAGTATTACATTGTACAGTATTGCTCGATAAAACAGTTGCCGATTTACTATTAAGATGCTAAATGGAGGATATCATGATATGGGAACATATTTCATGCACGTTTGGCCAGTTTATAGATGTCATGATAATATTGATATAATAGGTATCAGAGCCAGTTTCCTTGCCCCGGTATCAAACTCGGCAATCCGATATTTGTGAACAACATTCTCTAACTTACTGACTTCGTTAACACTTGAGGAATAATTACATAAGAACTGAGGATATTAAATAATCGAAGTAACGGCACCATGTTCTAACTATCAATCATCTGACCTTTTTAATGATTACATCAAATAAAACCGGGATCAGTAAATCCTATGTATTGCCCGTAATATATTCGGTATGCAAGGATGGAAACTGAAGTTTGGTGGTAATACCCATTATTACCCAACACTGCAGGGGCGCTCGCGGCATAAAAGCCGGCTGTACCAGTAATATCACTGATAGGGAAGGAAAACAAAGATATTGATCAGTTGCAAAAGTTTAATGCAGATTGAGTACCTTAAGTGGCAAATTTGCAAATTGAATAAAGTAATTCTTCTAAACTATTCCAAGCAACAGACCACCATAATGATTTTTCATGTGATCCGATTTCTCGGAACACTTAGGATCAAGACACTCCAATATACGGTACAGTTGTAAAGAATACGTATAGCATTCTTTAACACACTACTTTTATATGTATACAGGTATTATGTTGTTGGTGGAAATAAAGAAAGGGAATGGGATATAATATATGTTTGGTACATTGGAGCGCCATGGTTGCTCCACACTATGTTAGGAAACAAAACTAATGGTGACGTCACAGTTGCTTGGATTAATTCGGAGGAATCAGTGGCTCCAGATTTACCAATACTACTTCCCCCTTATGTTGCTTATGTAAAATTTAATAATATACTGTATATTTAAATGTTTCTGATATGCCACTGTAGCGAATGGTAGTATTCCTTTTACAACTGAACAAATTACATTCTGCAGTCTTGAAGGTGATAGTACAGTGTTGGTACCAAGTACTCTGGAGGAATCAGTATATATAGGCTCTAATATACCAACAAAAAATGAATGAGCTTCTTAAGGGAAGATTCTTTTATTGTTGAATTTGAAGGTCTCATTTTCCCCCAAACAGATCCCCTATTAATAATGGATCTGTACCCGACACAGTTAGGAGGAATCATTAGCGTTCAACTTTACCAAATAGAGAATCTCCCTTAAGTGTCATCAACTTGTTATTTACATTTTTACGCCTTACATAATGCCAGCGGAGAGTAACACGGTGCTACTTATTAAACTATACAGAAGTGTGGGTACGCTATGTGTGACAGTTAACGAATGCTTTATAATATAGTGAAGTGAGGAACGACGACATAGAGGAATAATTTTACAAGCAATAGAGGTGACAAATCTGAGACCTAAAAATGTAATAAAAAACTTTCGAATATTAGTTTCTTTATTTGCTAAATGGGTCAATTCAAGTTACCTGCAAGTGTCCCAAAAATGTTGAAAAATACAGTCCCTAGAGAAAGGATCGTACTGGAGTTAGACGATGATACTGTAGTGAGGTGAGGGTGAGAACGAGAGAGGACTGTTGTGGTGTAGTAATGTCTGGTCTGGAGGTGATGACTGACTCACTGAGGAGAGAGAAAGTCAGTGTTGCCAAATGTGATAGAAACAATCCGCTACATTGACCCACAAAATCCGCTAGATGCTATAAATTTACGTTTTTCACACTCAAAATATTCAAAAATTATCAATAATATTATATAGCCGAAATTATAATTAGTACATCTTTCCACAAAACATATAAGCTGTATAAGAAAAATCAATAAGAAAAGTTATACAATTAGCTTAAAAACACTTACGTTTGTAGCTGGCTGCTACATTAGTCTCCTGGTGAGATTTGAAAGGAGACTAAGAGAATGTGGGTTTTAATCTATTTATTGGTTCAGGTTGCACATTGTATATAAGGTTTTATAGTTAACCTGGAATATGATCATGTGACAATAGTTGTAGTCAATCTGGAATATATGAATATAAGGTTTCCTGCCTGCTACACTATTAGAACCCATCAGGCGAGAGGGCTGATGCTTGTGGCGGGTAGCTGATTCTAGCCGCCACACGGTTGTTATTTCAGGGAGAAAATTATATAATCCTCCTCCTCTTCAGTTTCTTCTGACACGGTTACTGATGAACTAGGAACTGGATCGGCTGATTCTGTTGATGTGTATGATGCCATAGTACCTATCTGCTTAGTTACTTCCTTGGGCAATTCATAGCTTTTGCAACTTTTTACTACTTTTCTGAGCTAACTCCTCACTGCTAAAATTGCATTGACTGACCTTTAATATAATCTATTCGTGTATGTTTGATGGTATGCAGGGCCCATTATTGAACAACGTTATTATAAGTACTTCCACACAAGGTGAAACCGTGAAGGCTGGGGAATTACTGGCACGTCACCAAGTCCATGACCAACGTCACTCGTACAGTAAAGTGAACCTGAACTGGACGAGTCCAATCACTCCAATGTCTATGATCAGCAGGACAGGATCAATAAGTCGAAAAAAACAAAATAAGACGTGAAATTATATAACGAATGGATAAATAGAGATTGTGGAAAGTGGCCAACTACTTATTAGATATTTTTTTCTTTTGTTTACAGTATATAATAATGAATAATACTTAATTAATCCAAATCCGCTAGAATATCCGCCAAATACATTAAAAATACGCCAAATTTTCCGCCATCTGCTATTAGCATTATTTTCCGCCGTTTGATAACAAAATCCGCTAGATCTAGCGGATTTCCCGCCAATTTGGCAACACTGGAGAACGTGTCACAACTAGACTTGTTGGTGCCTGGAACCACAGTGACGATCCAAGCAGGTTTAATCAAGATGTTTTGGGTTGAGAACACACACACACCAGAGTTGCCTGTGGTGAAGTTATACACACAATGCCAGAGTGTCATGATTCCTCCAGAATATGCCACGGAAACAGGACCAACCAGATATAGTGGTGGTCTGTTGCTTGGTATAGTTTGGATGAATAGATAGACCCAGACTTTTTTTTTTTTTTTTTACCAACAGTGGACAGTATCACAGTCTCATCTGCCCAGGGAGGCTGACTTTATTCTCTATGAACATTAGTCATACTCCACATGGCTAGAATAAAGATTGTTGTAGGATCTGGTCACTTTCTAGTGGACTTGACGAGATCTGCCCACATGGATTAAAAATCCACGTGAGGTGCACTGCAACTTCTGTGCAGACCGCCAGCAGACAGGGGGTGCATTTCCTTTTGCATGCAGCATTGTAAACTCCCTCTCCCTTATGGTCCCTTCAGGGCTGGTCTCATGGAAGGTGCGGCCCCACTTGTAGCTCCTGTGGTAACGTGGACTTGAGCCCACATCACTGGCTGTGGGATCAAAGACCTTCTCTCCAATCTCCCTGGCGGAAAGAGACCTCCAGACTCCCTGGTCCGGTAAGCTCTGGTCCCATTTCCCTGGGATGTGCTTCGGTAGCCCAGGCATATAGAACCAGCCCCTCCTTTATTTTTATTTGTTTTTTCACTGCGACCAGTGTGTACCAAGGGTCTGTGGGGCAGGAGGCCATTCTGCCCCGGGAGAACATCAACGACAACAACAACAGGCTCATTAAACAAGTCTCAATAATTGAACAGTGAATTTAACAATAGTCATTTTTCTTTTTTAATATATATATATATATATATATATATATATATATATATATATATATATATATATATATATATATATATATATATATATATATATATATATATATATATATATATATATATATATATATATATATGTACAGTATATGTCAAAGATAAGTCCATGGAGGAGATGGTATGGGAGAGGAGAACAGAAGAGTCTGATTGGATTGGTTATGTTGCCGTGGATGAAAAGTTAAGGAAGGATGTGTTCGATGCAAAAGTGGTGAGAGCAATGATCTAATGTTCTGACCCCCCCCCCCCCCCACACACAAACGGGAATCACCTTGACGAGACGGGGGGGCTTGCGTGTCTCTATGACCTGGCGAGCTAGGCTAGAGGGGGCTTTGGCCCCTGCTCTGCCCCAATTTTGGGGAGAGAGGGTTTCCCATGCTAGTAAGGTCGCCAGTGAGAGTGTAGCCGTGTATCAATGTTGTATGATGTATCAGTGTTGTATTCATGGTACCAGTCACATAGGCGCCAGTATAGGGCTTATGCTTGCACTTCTTGAAGCTGGCTAAAACTACAAGGTGTTAGATCGCATCCGGTGTATATTGATGACAGGGTGAGTGTGGAGGTAAGGAAGATACCGTGAGGGTTGAAAGCAGTTCAAACCAGTTCACCGGACATGACATCTTAAGAAATGTGCTGATCTGACAGCATGATGACCGCGTGATGGAGGCATGATGGAGACTTGCCAGTGCTGAGCTCTGAATGCTAGATTCACTCTATATATTATCTGTATGTTAATCTCTATGCTATAATCAATTGTTTATTGTCATCTCGTATGTAGAGAAAGGGACAATATATATATACTTATATTATTCTTATATAATCGTGTAGTTAAAGTGTATGTATATCATGTATAAACGTAGCGTCACTGTCACGAACTGTAACCTATGTAGTGGGTGTGGCACTGTGGCACTAGGTAGGGACGTGAGGAAGGGTCGAGAGAAGTGAGGTGCACTTGGAGCCCAGACATGGGTTAGAAAGGAGGGAGGATGAAGTCCTGCCCTAAGAGAGAGATTCCCTTTCCTTGTAACATAAGTTTAGAGAGACACGAGTTGTGTCCAGTATAACCTGTAACCTGTAACTGATTTAATTATAAGCTACATCAGTAAAGAGAGACAAGTCCATGAGTTTACTCTAAACCTTTGAGTACTATAATATATTCCCCACCAGTAAGACTAATAAGGGTACTTCATCAACGGTATGAGTAAGTGAGTTGATTGAAGCAGAGACGACAAACAGAGGATAGTAAGTCTGTACAGTTGGCTGGTAAGAGATAGCCACACTGAAATATAATGGAGAGTTCCGGTTGGTATTTCCACAGACAGAGAGAAGCAGAGATGTGGACCCCCACGGCTACATAATGGTGACAGCGGTAACTGATACATAATGGTGGCAGCGGGTTAAGGATACGGATATTCACAGTGTCCTGTAATTACTTTATATTCCAACAGAAATAATTGTGTATGCAAGTGGGGCGACTTGGGCGCTTTCCTCGTTAGCAACACTGACGGAGCGAGAGCAGCCTGGCAGCCTGGCAGGGCCACAAGCAAGTACCAGCGCGGGGGTTGCCAGCCAGCTATGAGTGAGCTGTGTAACTTAACCTACGGTATTCAGGCATTTTTCCCTGTGTGCATTTCCCAGGGAAAAAGGAGGAATTGTCTGATAGTGGGTATGCTCTCATCGGGGAAGGATGGACTTAAGGAAGGGATCAAGAAGAGTGATGGGAAGCTGTGAGAGAAACGACAGGCCAGCGTTTACTCTGGGGTGTGTGTGGCATCATGTACACATTCCTGGCTACATCTTCAGTTGTCATCTTTAATCTCCAATTACCAATCTGGGTTAGTTATTCTTATTCTATACATATACACAGTGAACGCATACAATAGTGACATGTTGTTGGGGTATTTGTGTATGCCTAGTTGTCATTTTATATTGGTATGTGGTGGTGAAGGTGTGTAGGAATAATACTAACGGGAAATAGGGATTGGGATAATTGAGGCACTCAGAGGATTGTAGTGGCAGTTTGGATGGGGAATGAAGTTTCCACCAAGTCCCAAAACCACTAATATATATAATATAAATGAGTAATAGAGGGAACTAAATAGTCCAGTGCCAGGGCAGTTGAAGCAAGAGGATAAAAGTTCTGTGTAGACTCGTAGAGGGTATAGTGACGTACACGGGAAGACGTGTGTAAGTTACCGCCAAGAGAGGGCGGGTGAAAATTGACCAATGGCTACTGGGAGTATTAGTAGTGTTGGGGGACCAGCCTATAGTCAGGCGACAGAGCAACAGAGTGTCACGAACCCTAGTTAATTACAAGGTTATTTGAAGGTGGGTGGCGTCCACGTAAAGCAGCCAAGTAAAGGTTATGAATGTATTTACAGTTGAGGAGTCAGTCCCTATAGGTTTGAGGGTGATCCTGCAAAAATAAAGACATATAGGATTGTATAGAAGATACAAAATGAGCCAAGTATATTAATGAGTCGACGAAGTGTGTAATATGAGTCAATATTACATAATTGTTGTAAAGCGGGAATCGCTTAGGCTATGCGGACGCGCATAGGTAACAGAAGAGGACCAGAGGTGTCTGTGTAAAAAAAAAAAAAGGGTGTTTAGCACTTGATAGTGTAAATAGATGTTACTGAAATTGTTCCAAGGCAACAAACGGCTGTGTAACAAGCCGAGGTAACTGACAGGAGGTCAGAGGCTGCGCCGCAAGTAGGTGTAAATGCGGTAGCAGGACAGGCCAGAGGGTGTGGTAGTGGTAGAGGTTTCCACTACGCACAACAGGATAACTATCCACAAGGGTGAGGTTATTGGCCCCCAGAACAAAGTAAGTTGTGTGAAATACACCGATGGACAGACCACGTAACAAAGGAATGTGGGACCATACGACGTGCAATGCACGAGGAGAATAAGTCTCGTATGGGTGGCCGACGGTCAGGGTCGGATGAGGCATTATGACCAGAGCGTGGAAGACAAATGCCTTGCGATGTAGAGTCATCGATAGTATCAGCAATAAGTAGGAATAATCACCTAGCTGTAGGAAGTGTTGATTGATACGGGAGCAGGAAACGTATCGAAACATTAGAAAATATCATTCTGAGAAGAAGTATGCACTAGAACAGCAGCAATACCAGACAGTGGGTTGTGTAAGGGGTTTGGTAAAAGGGGTCATGAACAAGATAGACTATGTGACAGGTCTAGGGCAGAACTGTTGTGACTGCTATTGTACCTGATGTACACAGGCTGCAACCGCAGGAGTTTCAGTTCAAGGTGTGTTTAAAAGGAGTGAAAGAAGGAGTAGATGTGCACGTCTACATGTAAGTTGAAGGGTGTGTCGCTAGAGTCTACCTTGACTAGAGTAAAGTAAAGTCAGGGGGGAGACTGTGGTACTGGCAAGTAAACAATACCAGAGTAGAGGTTAAAGTTAAGCCAGGCAGTCAGTTGAGTGATTTCCTTTTATACCATGGGATGGTATTAAAACCCAAGCATAACCTACCTGTTGTGAGTGTTGTTGGGTGTGTAGATGCAGAACCTTCCACAGAATTAAGGAATCGAGTGAAAAGTGGGGAAACAAAGAAGGTAAATAGAGAGAAATTATAGAGAGTCTATATATTTTTATGTATGTGAAGATAGGTAGGAATCCTATGTAACATGTTATAAGTGTAAATGCTCATGGTTGTGCATAGAAGCATGGAGTAATGTGAACTCAAGCAGTAGGGTCACAAAGAAGTAAAAAGAAATGTAACAATGTAACAAGGTAACGAGTACTATAGCATGTAACAAGCAAACTCTTGTGAGATATATAAAGACTATGTCAGCAGTATGATGTTGTGCTTGACACATACAGCACAGTCAGTCAGTAGAGCACAGTCTGGTGCAAGAATTGAGTAGTAACGCAGTAAGAATAAATGATGTTCCTCGAATAATCTCTCATACAATGTCTATTACAGTGAAGGAGGAATGGGTATGTTACTAATTAATAAGGAGTATAATGAAGTACAAGTAAGTACGAGGAAGTAATGCAGTTACATAAACAAGGTAAGTAGGACAGTCAAATACAGTACAATGTGTGTGTGAAGGAAGCTTATGGTATAATATATAACAGTGTGTGAGGGACTAGTGAGTACCTGGAAATTTTGACCAAAGAAGGGGTTAATAAAGGTGTATACAGAGGTAAAAAAAAAAAGCATGGGGAAATACTTAAGCAAACTTTCTTCCTTCATGTTACTCATGTGTACCAAGTCAATGCATGGAGTTGTGGTTTTTGATGGATTGATATATATGTGATATATTGGGGCATGTATTGTATGTTGGGGAATGGATGTTGGTACAGTGAGAGGATCAGCACACATAGAGTAAGTATACAGTATGTCATATCTCTAGTCGAGTTGATTATGGAGATTACACGAGTGAAGACTACGGATTGTAATAAGTGGTAGTAGCTTCCAGTAATTACAGTAAAGTAATGTTGAGTACAGTAAGTGAAGTACAGTCACGACAATAATATGGTCAGTGAGGCTGAACCAGTGGAGATAGTATTGTTGGTCGTGAATTGTGGTTAATGTTAGGTGTCAGCATTTCTCACAGGAGTGGTAGCCTGAGTGAGATGACACGTATCAAAAATGATGGCTCATCAGTGAGTGAGGACTAAGCATGAGTGCCTCTGAGCATCATTTGTGATTTGTGTGTTCAATTGAAACAGTACTCTTGTGTGTATGTATATGAATGTTAAACATGTGGTTAGACATGTTCTGTTTCCTACTTATGCAAAGTCAAAGTTAGTCACAGTTAAATATAACAGTAATCCAGGTTGGAAAAGGATTAATACAAGTTTAAAGGTCAGGAGACATGACAGGTTTCACCAGAAATGTAGGTGATAAGAGTTAAAAAGGTTTAGGAAGCACAGTAAAGGGTTAGTTAGAACCTTGGAAGTGTTTGTGTTATTCTATGTATGTAATGGCCATGACAATTTAAAATGTTTATGCAGTTTTAATGTCTTGTGATATAATATTGTTTAACATGAATTATAAATGTTAAGTATTATTATTGTTGTTGTTGTTGTAGTTTTTCAAGCTGTCTAAATGAGCAGACCGAGCTTGCCATGTATACTTTAATCCTTGCAAGGGAATATGTATTTTATATATATAGATGTGTTTACTAGAATTAAGAAAGTGTATGAATGTGTTTATATATTATTACTGTGTATTAGCTTAATATTATATTACCATTATATTATTGTTGTATTAATATGAAATTACTATGTATGAATACTTATCTTCAGGAGATAGAATTAAGTATCCATTATATCATTTTAAAGAGTTCAATAATTTGTATGTTATATTTCATCTTGTATAATGTATTGTATATTATATTTTATACTACCATGTTAAGAGTCAATCTAATATTCAAGCTAGGAAGTGTTAAAGTAGTTTCAATCTTATTGTGAACTACGAGGACGTAGTTTGGTAGGTAGCCGAGCAATGTAGCCGTGTATCAATGTTGTATGATGTATCAGTGTTGTATTCATGGTACCAGTCACAGAGGCGCCAGTATAGGGCTTATGCTTGCACTTCTTGAAGCTGGCTAAAACTACAAGGTGTTAGATCGCATCCGGTGTATATTGATGACAGGGTGAGTGTGGAGGTAAGGAAGATACCGTGAGGGTTGAAAGCAGTTCAAACCAGTTCACCGGACATGACATCTTAAGAAATGTGCTGATCTGACAGCATGATGACCGCGTGATGGAGGCATGATGGAGACTTGCCAGTGCTGAGCTCTGAATGCTAGATTCACTCTATATATTATCTGTATGTTAATCTCTATGCTATAATCAATTGTTTATTGTCATCTCGTATGTAGAGAAAGGGACAATATATATATACTTATATTATTCTTATATAATCGTGTAGTTAAAGTGTATGTATATCATGTATAAACGTAGCGTCACTGTCACGAACTGTAACCTATGTAGTGGGTGTGGCACTGTGGCACTAGGTAGGGACGTGAGGAAGGGTCGAGAGAAGTGAGGTGCACTTGGAGCCCAGACATGGGTTAGAAAGGAGGGAGGATGAAGTCCTGCCCTAAGAGAGAGATTCCCTTTCCTTGTAACATAAGTTTAGAGAGACACGAGTTGTGTCCAGTATAACCTGTAACCTGTAACTGATTTAATTATAAGCTACATCAGTAAAGAGAGACAAGTCCATGAGTTTACTCTAAACCTTTGAGTACTATAATATATTCCCCACCAGTAAGACTAATAAGGGTACTTCATCAACGGTATGAGTAAGTGAGTTGATTGAAGCAGAGACGACAAACAGAGGATAGTAAGTCTGTACAGTTGGCTGGTAAGAGATAGCCATACTGAAGTATAATTGAAAGTCCATTGGTATGTTGGTATATTCAACAGGAGTGACAAGCTGAGTACTGCACGAGAAGCTGAGTACTGGACCCCCCACGGATACAAGAGACCAGACTAAATGGTTCCTATGCAATAGGCTGCCAGTACGGGCCAACAGTGCTGCCCTCCAGAGGGACTGCCTTCTAAGGGCAGTCCTATGTTGGATGGTTGGGTGTCTGGGCCGGGAGATGTTGGGGAAGGGGGTCTGAGTCAGCACCGTCGTGGGCAAACTTTCGAGCCATTGGGGCTGCCTTTTAAAACGAGTGGCCCCGTGGGGGAAGAGGTACCCCGCCTGCGGCGACCAGTCCCCTCATCTGCCCGGTTGGTAGTAGCTCTTGGCTCCTGGGGCCAACAACTTTAATTTTATTAAAGGTGCCAGCGAGTGGCAGTCACTGGGACAGAGTGTAGCACACACTGTGTGTATGAAACACAATTATAGCACACATCACAAGGATAATCCCTGTAATGTGTGGCTCAGCAACCTCTCCACCCACCTGAGACCCGAGTCAGCTTTGGCTATGGCTGACTAAGCAGGAAGACCTCAGACAGCTGACTCAAACCCCCCACCCCCTGCTCACAGGGGTGGTAACCTCTGGCATCAGTGGTATTTTTAACAGTGTCCCGAGCAAGGATCGAACACTGGGCCACGGAATTGCAGCCACAGACTTTACCACTGTGCTAGCCAGAGGCTAAATAAATTAAAACCCAAATATCTCTCTCGAGCGGTGGTCGACCAGGCCCTCGAGACGTCAAAATCTGGTCGTGGTGATGTGCAGAGAGCTGCAAGCATGAATAAACCCAGCAGGTCAAGTGTAGTGTCAGAGAACCGTGTTAGTGGCTGTGACACATTGATGAAAACAAATGTATACAGGCATCACTTTCGTATGTCGCTATCCACTCCATTTTTAAGTGTTTCGGAGTAGTCCTTCGTATCCGAATCACTTATGACTGTGATTGTAGGTCTAATCGGTGTTATATTACAGTCAATACAAATGCTGCTGCCAAAGTAGCATTTGAGTAAAAAAAAATCCCTGACTGTGGGGGATACTCACTGTAAAGTCCAGAAGATGCGGTCTGCCAATGTAGTAGATAGTGACAATGACTACTGCCCTAACCTCTTTGATGACTCTACAGAGAATGTCCCAAAGGAACGTCAGGTTCCAACACCCTTTTGGTTTGTGGCGTATTACAGGGAGGGACGTGGTAACTTTATCCATGCTTTCCGTTATTTGGAGAAAGAAACTGGAATACTACCAATGGGCCACATAAAGAAATATGGTAAGGGCGTTTTAATCAGAGCCAAAGATCTTACTCAGGCCATGATGCTCCTCAATCTCCCCTGTTCTACTGATAGCATGTTTGAATCTATCAAACCACACCGACCATTCAATTATAGCAAGGGGCGTATAATTATATAATGAAGACCTATATGAATTCTCAGAAGAGGACATTCTTGCTATGTGCCCAGACAATGTCCAACGAATAACAAAGATGAAAGGCAGTAAAAATATGATCATCCTCACTTTTTATGGTTCGCATATCCCAGATCGTATTAACATTAACCCCACCTCTTTTGAGGTGAAGCCTTTTGTTGAGTATCCCTTACAGTGTTTCTGTTGTTATGAGTTTGGTCATGGGAGGAGGAACTGCAACAACCGTTCCCGGTGTGGTAATTGTTCTGCTTCTGACGCACATCTTATTTCTGAATGTCGGTCAGAGAGTTACTGCTTTTACTGCAGAGATGCTCACCCCTTGCGGTCTCGCCAATGTAAGATGTACCTCCTGGAGCAGGATATTCTCCACTTGGCTAATACCCAATTCATTAGTATTGGTAGTGCCAGACGGCAACTCAACTTCAGGCGACAGAAGGATGGTGGTGTTAAGACATACGCCTCCACCCTTCGCCCCAAATCAGTTGCAGCACCCTCTCAACCCTCTCAAGAGGCAGCTGCTTTATGCTCCAGTGAGAGCGTTTCTAAGGTTACACTACATAATACCTTCTCTGTTTTGGAAACCTTATCAGACACTCATTCTGGTGACCCTTCAACTAATGACAATTCTGCAACTTTAGCTAAAGGTGTCCATGTGGTAGAGGTTCACGCTGCCACACGCTCTCCAAAAAGGAAACTTAAGTCACCTAAACGGTCACAGAGACGTCTTCATGGTTCCTCTGAGGCACTTGACTCAATAGATGTTCCTCCTTATAAAGCAACCATCTCTGAGGACTCATCCGTAGTTTCCTCTCAATGTCACCTGAAGCGTTCTCGTGGCTCTGATGAATCTCTTGTTTCAACAGAAATTCCTTCTCGCAAGTTTTTTTCATGACCATCAGAGGAACGTGAAGATAATGTGGATGCCACTGATGTCGCGACTTCAAAAGATTCAGTTTCTTCTCCGCTTGAACAGCATAGTGATTCTACCACCTGTATTATGGATGTTGATGTGTCTGCCTGTGTCAGTGATACCACTGCTTCACAGGACAATACCAATGTAAATGCTTCTAAGAATATCCCTGCTCATATACCTTCATCTTCTTCAAACATATCAGATGCTTCAGGGACTCGTCAACGGGTCCCAATTACTGCCCCAAGTACTACTCCTCGGGTTCGCTCTTCTAGTGGCCCAGTAATTGACAAAACGTATCGTTTGAGTAGACCCTCAAGTCGAGGTGGAAGTGGGAAGTACCTCCATGAGGCTTCCCCAAAACCAGAACCAAAGTAACACTGTTCAAGGTCCTTCAGTGGAATTGCCGTGGCTGGCGTGCTTCTTGGGAAGAACTTCGCATTCTTCTCTCTAGTTTCTCTCCTGCATGTGTTTCTCTTCAAGAGACAATGCTTGGGGACTACATTCCTGCCAGTCCTCCAGCATATTCTGCATTTTATTCAAATTCATTTGAAGGGCAGGGTCACCATGGTGGCTCTGCCATCCAAGTTCGTCGAGATATTCCATGCACGAGCCTGGAGCTTGACACACCGCTCCAGGCTGTTGCTGTTGAGGTTTTTATGGACCGCCCCTACACTGTGTGCAGTCTATACCTTCCTCCCAGTGTTACAGTAGAGAGGGGTGATCTCAACCGTCTTGTACGGGACCTTCTCTCTCCCTTTATTTTATTTGATGATTTTAATGGGCGTCATCCTCTGTGGGGTGATAGTTCGATCAACCCCAGGGTGTTTTATTAACTTCTTTTATTGAGGATGAGTTATTAGGGGTTTTAAATATGGGAGATGTGACACATTTTAATAGCCCAACTGGGACTTTTACCGCCATTGACATTTCCCTTTGCTCACCCAGTGCTCTGTTAGATTTTACTTGGAGAGTGTTGCCAGATTTATATGGTAGTGACCATTTTCCTATACTTTTAGAAGGTAACAAGTATGAACCTCAGTCTCGTCTTCCTAGGTGGAAATTAGAGAAGGCTGACTGGCAGTTTTTTAGAGAGCTAACTTCTTCGGTCTCTTCAGTAGCCGATTTTGGTAGCTCTGATGAGGCAGTAACATATTTCACTGATGTACTCCACTCAGCCGCTCTCAACTCTATCCCTAAAACTCATGGCTACTTTCCCAAACGTCCTGTCCCTTGGTGGTCACCAGTCTGCACCACTGCTATGCGGGAGAAGCGCGCTGCTTTCTCTCACCTTCGTCGCAATCGTGGGGACCCAACTCTTTTAGAGGACTTCCGACGGGCAAGGGCCCAGGCTAGACGAGTTTTAAAAGAGGCACGACGTGCATCTTGGAAGGCCTATGTGTCTTCAATTAATAGTAAAACTCCACTCACCCAAG
Source organism: Petrolisthes manimaculis (assembly GCA_034508575.1). Classification (NCBI taxonomy): domain Eukaryota; kingdom Metazoa; phylum Arthropoda; class Malacostraca; order Decapoda; family Porcellanidae; genus Petrolisthes; species Petrolisthes manimaculis. The sequence continues at coordinate 874,645 of JAWZYT010000029.1, forward strand.
TGTTCAAGAGAGTCCGTAAGATGGCGGGGAAGTTTTCTCCTAGTTCTCCACCTGTACTTAAGGTCAATGGAGTTCAGATTATGGATAGTTTGACAGTGGCCAATACCATGGCGGAGGCTTTTTCTAGAGTCTCCAGCCGTGACTATCGACCTCTGGCTGTGAGACATGAGTTAAGAGCCAAGGAGCGCACTGCCCTGAATTTCTCAGGGAACGAGAATGAAAGTTATAACCATATATTCACCCTGAGAGACCTGCATTCTGCTCTCTCTCTCTGTGGGGACACTTCTCCTGGGTCAGACAACATCCCATATGCAATGTTGCGACACTTGGGTGAGGAGGCAATCTCATTTCTCTTAGCTTTATATAACAGAATCTGGGTGGAGGGTGTCTTCCCTTCTGGGTGGAGGGTTGCTACCATCCTTCCTTTCCCCAAGCCAGGCAAAGACTCTAGTGTTGCCCTCAATTACCGACCAATTGCTTTGACCTCGTGTTCATGTAAACTATTTGAGAAGATGGTGAATGTCAGACTGGTATACTTCTTGGAACGGGGTGATTTTCTGTCTCCGTCCCAGTCGGGTTTTCGTAAACATCGTTCCATTACAGATGCTCTGGTCAGGTTGGAAGCTGCTGCATGTGAGGCCTTTGCACGACATCAACACCTTGTCTGAGTATTCTTTGATTTAGAGAAAGCATATGACATTACATGGCAATATGACATCCTGCAGCAGCTCCATGTATATGACCTTCTGGGTCGCCTTCCACGCTTTCTTAAAGAGTTTCTTAGTGGTCACAGTTTTTCTGTAAGGGTTGGTACAGCTCTCTCAGCATCTGTTGCACAGGAGGAGGGCGTTCACCAGGGAAGTGTCCTCAGTGTCACATTGTTTGGAGTAGCAATTAATGCCATTGCCTCATCCCTTCCGGACGGTATAGCCAACTCGATGTACGTTGATGACCTAGCCTTCTGGTTTGCTGCCTCCTGTATGTCAGTGGCGGAGCGACGCATGCAGCTTGCCCTTGACAAAGTGTCACGTTGGACTGGTTCTCATGGGTTTCGATTTTCTCCTGCCAAGACGGTTGCTATGCACTTCTGCCGCATCCGAGGTGTCCACCCTGATCCGGACTTATTCATGTATGGTCATCGGATACGCTGTGTCGAGGAGACTCGCTTTTTGGGTCTCCTTTTCAACAAACGTTTGACTAGGGTTCCCCACTTACGTACACTTAACCCCTAAAAACCGGTTGACGTCGTAAGCCGTCTTACGTAAGGAACCGGGCAACTGCGCATACCGTCATAGAGATCTAGCGCTATTTTGAGCCAAGCGCGGCTATTCTAGGCGGGTTTGGGTGATTTAGCAGTGTAGCCAACTACCATACATTAGCAGAAAAGGGTTCAGTCAGTCTGATTCCCCAGTAGGCTACCCACCACGATGTCGGGAAGACGTAGTGCTAATTCTCCCGTGTCCGATTCGGTGCGCGCTACACCCTCACGTCGACGCGCTTCACTCGCTACCTCCACACCATCGTTGCCTCCACGTACTCGACGCCTTCCACAACGCCTTACTGATTCTGCAATAGGGCGAGAACTCGAATTGTCCATCTCTATGGTGAACAGTGATAGTGATGATAGTGATGTCTATTTTGAAATAGATGATTCTGACCCTGAATTTCGTATCAATACCGAAGCGAGGGTAGCTTATACAACCGAGGAGGAGGATATTTTTCCACCTGCTCAACCTCTCTCCCAAGTAAGTGAACCACCTTCAAGTGTTAGAATACTTGCAACCTCTGCTGTGCCAGTCGAAATCCCGTCGATGAGTAGGGGGATTGTAGGTGATTTATCACCTATTGCAGGACCGAGTGGAGCTTGTCGTTCCTCCACTCGCTCCGTAGCAACCTCTAAGAGGAAGAGGAGGTTACATTTTACCTCTTCTTCATCGTCGGGTGAAGATATACCTCCACCAACCCGATCAAGAAGTAGGAGAGTTGGAGGTAGAGTAAGAGGAGTGAGAGGAGGCAGGACAGAACGTCTTATCTCGGACGAGATAAGGGAGCCATCTTCTGACCCAGACGATCCTTCTGTTGACTCAGCTGACCTCACTCTCTCGCCGTTATCTTCACCACGACCACGGCATCCATCCTCACAACCACGACCACAACAACAACAACAACCACAACCACGACGACAACGAGTAGCAGATGTTGGTCCGTTTGTGTGGACTGATGGCAGGGATTTCCAGCCTGATATTCCTGCTTTCGATGCACGGGAATCAGGAATTCAACCAGAATTTCCCTGTACAGCTGCGTCAAAGATGATGGATTACTTCGTCGCCTTTTTTGACGTAGCTGTAGTGTCGTGGATCGTTCGGGAGACGAACGTTTACAATCAAATTATCAACAACTGGCACCACGCAACGCACCGGGAACATTCTCATATGGTAGATTGGGAAGATGTAAGCGTTGCAGAAATATATGTGTGGCTTGCACTAACAATGTTGATGCCGCACAACAAGAAACATCGATTGCGGGATTACTGGATCACGGATGACTTACTATCCACACCTATCTTCGGGAGGTATATGTCACGGGACCGCTACAGGGATATCCTCACCAACCTCCACTTCACCAACAACCTGGGTCCCTCCCCGAGTGATAGGCTGTGGAAAATCCGTACTATATTGTCCATGTTGCTCCAGAATATCCGTGCATTTCTACGACCATTCCAGAAAGTGGTAATCGACGAGTCTCTCATGCTCTTCAGAGGTAGACTGTCCTTCATTCAGTATATCCCGTCTAAGAGGCACAGATTTGGCATAAAGTTTTATGTCATCTGTGACTGTCAGACGGGATATGTTTTAGATTTTGTAATTTATACGGGTTCAGATGTGGATATCGCTGAGAATGATCCTCATGGCTTCTCAGGTGCTGTTGTGAAGCACCTGATGGACCATTTCTATAACCAAAACCACATTCTGTACACGGATAATTATTACACATCTCCATTGTTGAGTCAGTTCCTGAAAGAGCATGGAACGGAATCCTGTGGCACTGTTCGTCCCAACAGGAAGTGGTATCCAGCCTTCCCTGTAACACATCGGGGCGACTTTCTCATCCAAAAATCTGGCCCTCTACTTGCCATGAAGTGGCATGACAAGAGGTCAGTACACATGCTCACCACTGTGCACAAGGGTGAGATGTTGGATTTCGGCAAGGTCGACCGTGATACAGGTAATCCCATCCTCAAACCTGATGTCGTGTTTGATTATAACATCAAGATGAGACTCGTCGACAAATCAGACATGATGATCAGTACAATCAATTGCCTGAGAAAAACTTGCAAGTGGTATAAAAAGGCGTTCTTAACCCTGATCGACATCTGTGTATTGAAAGCCTACATACTCTACACCCAGCAGCATCAAGGCACGACCGTCACCCTTCGCCAGTTCGAGAAGACGGTCGTGAAGGAGCTGCTGGTGGAGTATGGAGTCAGAACACCACAGCAGCAGGCACGGCCACCGGCAGGAGGGCAGCTTGACAGACTCCAGTCAAGAGTTTGGGCCGAGCGCCACTTCCTTGACGACCTGCCTACCCTCGCGTCAGGCAGGTCAGGCTTCCGCCGGTGCTATGTCTGTATGCACACGACACGTCGGCCCACCAGAAGAAGAGAGACTAGATACTGGTGTACCGGGTGTCAAGTGCCACTATGCCCCGGGAAATGCTATTCTGAGTATCATACCTTAGATGATATATAGATAGCATGAAGTGTGGGAAATGAAGTGACAGTGACACTTTTATTTGTATATACGAGTGTATGGTGACAGTGACACAATAGTTTTAGTGAAATGATAGTGACACGTTAGATATAAGGAACTAGTGCAGTGATAGTGACACAATAAAAAAATACGGAAGTGAATATGTGATAGTGACACGAATTTATTCATTCAAGTGTACATTTTATTATTAGTGCGGTGATATAGACGCAGGACGAGTGTATTTTTACTCGTTATTACTCCCACACTTCATCCCGGGGCACTAAAACCACTCTGGAATGGTCAGCAAGCCACACAGTAGAGGTTGCAAGTAGGTATAACACAGCGCGGTAGGCTCGTAGCGACGCGGTGAGGAGCAGTGCGCAGCCACGCGCCCGGCACCCTAGCCACTGCCACCCCCACCCGTCGGAACACTTCACGCTTACCGCGCAAAACATGGTCCACTTCAACTCGCCCTATCTCCACAACTACTCAACTACCTCCCGATGGTACCATTGGAAAGAGGAAGAGTTGAAGGTACGTAAGAAACTATTTTGAAGTTAGTACACTATATAGGTTAAGAGTGTGAGCGCTGTGAATATAGGGTAAATCGAGTAATTTTGACGCGAGCGGCCGGGTAGAAATGTGGAGGCAAGGTCCACCCTTCCCGGTCTGCAGGGGTTAAGGTCTCTTGCCTCAAGACTCTTAATCTGTTGAGGGTTCTGAGCCATACTACCTAGGGGGCTGATCGGGCCACCCTCCTTCGCCTATACCGTGTTTTTATTAGGTCAAAACTTGATTATGGGTGTGAGGTGTACTCCTCTGCCACAGATGTCCGTCTCAGAGTTTTAGACCCTGTTCATAATGCTGGGATACGTCTGGCAACTGGAGCGTTCAGGTCATCACCAATCCCCAGTCTCCTGGTGGACGCTAACGAACCACCTCTAGATCTCCGTCGCCAGTCCTCAATGGTTCGTTGTTGGCATCGATTACATCGACTTCCTGACTCCCTTCCTTGCTTGGCGTTGTTATCTGATATCATGTCTAATTATTACCTTTTACATTCTCGTACACCATGGCCCTTTGGCTTCCGGGTCAGGAAGGCTATGGAGGAGATGGGAATTGAAGATTTCCAGATTCGTCCTGTGAGGGTCCCCAGGGTGGCTCCATGGCTTCTTCCAGAAGTTTTTCTCTGCACTTGTTTTACAGACAAAAAAGAATCTCTTCCTCCTCCAGTGGCTCGTTCCCTATTTTTAGAACATGCCTTCACTCACAGGGAGTCTCTCCCTGTGTACACAAATGGGTCTGATGCTGGAGTTGGTTTTGGAGTTGTCTTTCCTGACTTTTGCCGTGGTGGTAGACTTCCTTCTGTCATGTCGATTTTCACTGCTGAGCTCTCGGCCATTTTATATGCCATCCAAGTGATTTTTACTCTCCCTCAGCCTTCTTTTACTATTTATAGTGATTCCTGTAGTGCCTTGCAGGCCTTGTGCAATTTTAACTCTCCCCATCCCCTGGTGTTGGCCATCCTTGAGTGGCTTGTCCTCCTGGGTCGTCGTGGCCGCAAAGTCACTTTCTGTTGGGTCCCGGCCCATGTGGGTGTCGATGGTAATGAGCGAGCTGATGCCCTGGCTAAGGCTGTGGTCCCCAATTTTCGGCCTCCTGCCGGGCGTCATCCTGTCCCTGCAGTGGACCTTCGACCCTATATAGATGCTGCCGTTCGTTCCTGCTGGCAGGACAGATGGGACGCAGTCGGGGCTAACAAGCTCCGCGACATCCGCCAACGCCTTGGTTTGTGGAGCTACAGCGGCCTGTCCCGCCGGTGGGAGATGGCTCTTGTCCGTCTCCGCATTGGCCACACATTATTGACTCATGGCTTTTTAATGGACAGGATTAACCCTCTCTACTGTGATGATTGTCTTGTCCCTTTGACAGTGAGGCATATTATTGTTGAGTATCCCAGTTTTGGGGACCTGCTTCGTAGGCACCTCACCGAGTACCGGGTTGGTGACGGTTCTTACAGTCTCTCCCGGGTGCTCGGGGAGGAGGCTTGTAGTGTGGGAGGGAGCACCCTCTCCTATGTGGAGGAGGCTGGCCTCCTCCATAAATTGTGATTTTATTATACTTATGGTTTTTAGATAGTTTGATATTATTTAGTCTTGATTCTTTTTTAAATATTAGTTAATTTGACGCGTTCTTTTAGTAATGGTGTGTGTTTATAGTTTGTGTGTAATTTAGTTATGATGCGTGTTCCCTTCAGGAGTTTGTGAATTTGTTAGTTGAGGATAATAATTTTGTGTTGGGTAGTATATGACCCTAGCTGTTGCACCGCCAGATGCCTAGTTGCATCAATAAATCAATTCCATGGAATGTAGTATCAGAGTTGGATTTATATTACAGAAGAAAACATAATAAAGGCGACAGTCGGCTTTGTTCGTTTATAATCTTTTGCTACTTGATCCAATAATTCTCTCTATCTTGATCACTGGTGAAGCTTTTCCCCCTCTCCTCAACCCAACCCATCCTCTCCTTCCACCTTCAAGTGAGTGGTTCACATCCATGATTACAAGTGGTTCGGGATTCAAATTTTTGGATGGCTCAACATTGGTAACGCCATGTGGTAAAGGCTCCCACATTACTCCTATATAACTCCGCCCATATTTCTCCCCTCCCCCTCCACCTGCCAGTGATACCATATCCGCTGAGGCCCACACCAAGTCGATGGTGGAAAGACTGTCGACCATTGATCTGTCCGGAGCTGTACTTGTGTAATTTCTAGTTTAATGTAAAATGTATTTCTGGTCCCCTATCAAATAGATCATCTAAGAAATGGAATAACTATTGAGTGACAATATGACACCATGGAAAGAGAGACTGATGGACATGGTCAAGTCACCAAGTGCCTTCTTCTGGAGACATAGGCCTATATGTGAGTACACTTTAGTTATTGTTGTTTTAATAATTGAAATGAATGGTTGAAAATAGAATACATTTAGTTTTGTCGTGTGTGGCTATTGAAACCAAAGCATTTTGTCCACATTTTAGTTTGGCTTTTCATAATTGTAGGGGCCATAAGTATTCCTATGCACCTTTTCTACATTAATTAAGAAATTCTAGGAAATCATTGTGATTTTTCAAGATATTGATATATACCGTAGTTCGTTAATTAATCCCCCCCCCAAACGGGAATCGCCTTGACGAGGTGGGGGGGCTTGCGTGTCTCTATGACCTGGCGAGCTAGGCTAGAGGGGGCTTTGGCCCCTGCTCTGCCCCAATTTTGGGGAGAGAGGGTTTCCCATGCTAGTAAGGTCGCCAGTGAGAGACCAGACTAAATGGTTCCTATGCAATAGGCTGCCAGTACGGGCCAACAGTGCTGCCCTCCAGAGGGACTGCCTTCTAGGGGCAGTCCTATGTTGGATGGTTGGGTGTCTGGTCCGGGAGATGTTGGGGAAGGGGGTCTTAGCACCGTCGTGGGCAAACTTTCGAGCCATTGGGGTGCTTTTTAAAACGAGTGGCCCCGTGGGAGAAGAGGTACCCCGCCTGCGGCGACCAGCGCTCAGTCCCCTCATCTGCCCGGTTGGTAGTTGCTCTTGGCTCCTGGGGCCAAACACTTTAAATCAATGATATATGGATACAATAAAACCAAAATCTCTCTCTCGAGCGGTGGTCGACCAGGCCCTCGAGACGCCAAAATCTGGTCGTGGTGATGAGCAGAGAGCTGCAAATATGAGTAGACCCAGCAGGTCGGGTGTAGTGTCAGATAACCGTGTTAGTGGTTGCGACACATTGATAATAACGAATGTACAAGCATCACTTTCGTATGGCGCTATCCACTCCATTTTTAAGTGTTTCGGAGTAGTCCTTCGTATCCGAATCACTTATGATTGTGATTGTAGGTCTAATCGGTGTTATATTACATTCAATACAAATGCTGCTACCAAAGCAGCATTTGAGGCAAAAGATTCTCTGACAGTGGGGGATACTCACTGTAAAGTTCAGTTAATGCGGTCTGCCAATGTAGTAGATAGTGATAATGACTTCTGTCATAACCTTTTTGATGCCTCTACAGAGAATGTCCCAAAGGAACGTCAGGTTCCAACACCCTTTTGGTTTGTGGCGTATTACAGGGAAGGACGTGGTAATCTTATCCATGCTTCCCGTTATTTGGAGAAGGAAGTTGGAGTACTACCAATGGGCCACATAAAGAAATATGGTAAGGGCGTTTTAATCAGAGCCAAGGATCTTACTCAGGCCATGATGCTTCTCAATCTCCCCTGTCCTACTGATAGCATGTTTGAATCTATCAAACCACACCGAACATTCAATTATAGCAAGGGGCGTATAATTATATAATGAACACCTATATGAATTCTCAGAAGAGGACATTCTTGCTATGTGCCCAGACAATGTCCAACGAGTAACAAAGATGAAAGGCAGTAAAAATATGATCATCCTCACTTTTTATGGTTCGCATATCCCAGATCGCATTAACATTAACCCCACCTCTTTTGAGGTGAAGCCTTTTGTTGAGCGTCCCTTACAGTGTTTCTGTTGTTATGTGTTTGGTCATGGGAGGAGGAACTGCAACAACCGTTCCCGGTGTGGTAATTGTTCTGCTTCTGACGCACATCTTATTTCTGAATGTCGGTCAGAGAGTTACTGCGATTACATCGACTTCCCGACTCCCTTCCTTGCTTGGCGGTGTCATCTGATATCATGTATAATTATTACCTTTCACATTCTCGTACACCTTGGCTCTTTGGCTTCCGGGTCAGGAAGGCTATGGAGGAGATGGGAATTGAAGATTTCCAGATTCGTCCTGTGAGGGTCCCCAGGGTGGCTCCATGGCTTCTTCCAGAAGTTTTTCCCTGCACCTGTTTTACAGACAAAAAAAAATCTCTTCCTCCTCCAGTGGCTCGTTCCCTGTTTTTAGAACATACCTTCACTCACAGGGAGTCCCTCCCTGTGTACACAGATGGGTCAAAGTCTGATGCTGGAGTTGGTTTTGGAGTTGTCTTTCCTGACTTTTGCCGTGGTGGTAGACTTCCTTCTGTCATGTCGATTTTCACTGCTGAGCTCTCGGCCATTTTATATGCCATCCAAGTGATTTTTACTCTCCCTCAGCCTTCTTTTACTATTTATAGTGATTCTTGTAGTGCCTTGCAGGCCTTGTGCAATTTTAACTCTCCCCATCCCCTGGTGTTGGCCATCCTTGAGTGGCTTGTCCTCCTGGGTCGTCGTGGCCGCAAAGTCACTTTCTGTTGGGTCCCGGCCCATGTGGGTGTCGATGGTAATGAGCGAGCTGATGCCCTGGCTAAGGCTGTGGTCTCCAATTCTCGGCCTCCTGCCGGGCATCATCCTGTCCCTGCAGTGGACCTTCGACCCTATATAGATGCTGCCGTTCGTTCCTGCTGGCAGGACAGATGGGACTCAGTCGGGGCTAACAAGCTCCGCGACATCCGCCAACGCCTTGGTTTGTGGAGCTACAGCGGCCTGTCCCGCCGGTGGGAGATGGCTCTTGTCCGTCTCCGCATTGGCCACACATTATTGACTCATGGCTTTTTAATGGACAGGATTAACCCTCCCTACTGTGATGATTGTCTGGTCCCTTTGACAGTGAGGCATATTATTGTTGAGTGTCCCAGTTTTGGGGACCTGTGTCGTAGGCACCTCTCCGAGTACCGGGTGGGTGACGGTTCTTACAGTCTCTCCCGGGTGCTCGGGGAGGAGGCTTGTAATGTGGGAGGGAACACCCTCTCCTATGTGGAGGAGGCTGGCCTCCTCCATAAATTGTGATTTTATTATACTTATGGTTTTTAGATAGTTTGATATTATTTAGTCTTGATTCTTTTTTATATATTAGTTAATTTGACACGTTCTTTTAGTAATGGTGTGTGTTTATAGTTTGTGTGTAATTTAGTTATGATGCGTGTCCCTTTCGGGAGTTTGTGATTTTGTTAGTTGAGGATAATCATTTTGTGTTGGGCGGTATATGACCCTAGCTGTTGCGCTGCCAGATGCCTAGTTGCATCAATAAATAAATCAAATCAAATCGTTAATTAATCAACAGTCCTTGATAGAGTGAAACTAAACTTCTATTGCCTCAGCTATCTCCTCCTGTAAGCTCCTATGCATGGAAAGCCAGATCTTTAGTCCCTTGACAGTCCCTATCATCGAAAAATAATTAATCTAGTATCATTGAGGAGTTTACATAGATTTTATTTTAATAGGAAGCTACATTAATTTTAGTTTAATAAGAAGCCCAAGTCATTGTCCTCTAAAAGAAATCATGTGTTTGTAATTTTGTATACATTATAAAACAGTTAATTTAATTTTCCCATCAATTATTATGTGCTTTGGACTTTCATCTAGAACACCTCTTGTATACATTATTGTATCTTCCTTTAATTTAATTTTCAGAGTGCCCAGCATGTAATGAATGTTATGAAATTCATAGAAAAATGTATTGGATACAAGAAAGGCAAATGAGTGAAATCTAAGACTGTGATAACAGTTGTTGAATCAAAGAATTTATCTGATATTGACAGTAAACAGTATTGTTCTTCAGCAAAAGAGTCTCCACCACATTTTCTATTATTTATGGTTGGTGGTGAATGTAAAACATGGTATGTTTTGGGAGATGACTGCACCATACACAATAATGATAAAATTCAAGATGCTTTAAGCAGTTTAATTGTATTGGTAGGCAGTTGCTACTGCTTTGATCTGACATACCCACGGGTATATTCTCAGCTTCTAGGCTTTTTACAGCAATATGTACTAAAATATTCCTACAACCTAGAGAAGTCTATAGATTATAAACACTTTGTTGCTAAGTATGAGAGTAAAATTAAAGAGGAAGAAAAATCCATCAGTGCTGATGTGTGACTATATCACTTGCCTAATTTGAATGCACACTCTATAAAAATAAATTATTGGGACCCCATGGTTTAATAGTTTTTGCTAAAATCAATGATTCAAAAACCGTGACGATAAGGTTAAAATTACTGATGTGTCACACATTAATTCATCAATGGTGACCTATCTAGCCATAAAATAAATAAATAATAATAATTATAATTTATCATTCAGTTCTGCTACTGATCAGATTTGTTTATATGAAGTGTATTGTGTATATATATAAAGTGTATGTGTATATTTTGATCATAATAATGCATGGTCATTATTATTATTTTCTTACTTAAGGAGGAATGTATAATTTTTACCAATGGATCCAAAGTATGTTTCTAGTCCAGAGCAGTAAATTTGATATTGGTTTATATTGATCCCATTCTCGTTTCTAGAAAAAGAATGTTCCTTTCTAGTTACTAATTACTGTACTGTGTTTAGTGGTTTAAGGTATATCGAGGAATTTTGCTATTTATATCACATTTTATGTATACATCATGATATAAATTTTGATTTAGATAAGATACCTCAACTGTAGTCATTGGGCAATAATTAAGTTACAGTACATGTTTAATTTGTTCCCACATGTCATTTTATGTTTGTTTCTCACAAAGACTATTGACCATACCCTGTATATGGTCAAAGTTATTTTTAACTCACCACAAAATGTATTGTTTAAAACCGTAAAGATATGGATTATATTCATTAACACAAGTGCAGTGTCGTATAATGCAGTAGGCTACAGGTCGTGATGCCATATTGCCCACATGGGGGGCTAGCCTTATCTGTTGGTGAATTGGTTTAGGTCTTATATGTGCATTGTTATTGTTGGTGAATTGGTTTCGGTTTTATATGTGCATTATTATTGTTGGTGAATTGGTTTAGGTCTTATATGTGCATTATTATTGTTGGTGAATTGGTTTAGGTCTTAATGTGCATTATTATTGTTGTTGAATTCCCGGTGTCACTAACTGAAGGGTTGCGTGTGATCGCCAGCGGTTTTAATATGGAAGTTGGGGAACAGAATGTTGGCCGAGTTAGATGTATTTTGTAAAATCTTCCCCGCGATAATTACTGATACATCGTACGTCTGCACTTTAAGATGTTATTATTCAGTAATTATATTAACATCATAGATAAGAATTGGTGTGCAACATACAGTAAAACAGCAATTACAAGCATAAAATAGTACAGGGGTTGGCAGAACTAATAACATTTATATTAGTTCATACCTGCACCTTTGGCTTAAAACAAAATAACACTATGTTTCTGAAAGAACAATGCCCTATGTTAAAAAAAATGAAAGCAATCAGAAAAGTTTTTCACCTCTAATTATACATTTTTATGAGGCCGAAATCATGCGGGAAAGAGATCACCGACCGAGGACTTCCCCAACTTTGTTGTTAACAATGATTTTATATGGTAAGAAGTGGCAGTTTTTTTCAGGTTTTTGACGTCGGGAATTGGTTTAGGTCTTAGGATGTAGTCATTAGTATTATATTTGGTATAGCCATTAATTGTGAATTACTATTTTTGGTATATCACTAGTTGTGGAGTGATATTATTTTTGATATATCCACTAGTGCAGTGTTTTGTTTGGTAAAGCACAAGTTGGCCAGTGTTATTTTTGGTAAGCCACTAGTTGTGCAATGGTATTTGGCAAAAGCCCAAGTTGGCCCATGTATTTGTTTTGGAAATGCCACACATATAGCAGGTGAATAACTCTGTAAGCCACTCTGCTGGAAACTTGACTACTAAGGGGGTATGTGATTGTGAGTGCGAGGTCTAGCTTCATTCACAATTGGGAGGAGGAGTGGTATAAGAAAGTCTCTTGTCTTTAGTCCAGTTCATTTCTATTTTTGTATATTGTCAAGGTGCAAGGCTGTGTTATGTTCTAATTTATTTGGGTTGTTCTAATTTAGTTTACTTCTAGTTTAGTTGTTTTGCAATATTGAAGTTTGTGATGGAGTAAGAGGGGGAAGATATTAGTTGAATTCATTGGTTTAAATATATTGGGATAAAAATGTAATTATAAAGGGGTAAGTACAGTATTAACCAAATATTTATTTTTGTTTTAAAGAAAGCTTTGTTATTGTAATAATTATATATTTTTTTATTGTTATAGGTAAATTTTATTGTGTTCAAAATAATAAATCACTGGGTCTTTTATCTCTGAACTTTAGTTTTTCTGCACAATACTCTGCCACCTGAGGAAGGTCGATGACAGTGAACACGAATCAATTTTTTTTTTTTTTTTTTTTTTGGTAGCGCAGGGTTTTTGGTTGGGAGCACCGGGAATATCCTGGTGGATGAAAAGAAGCGAAACCCTGTGTTACACCACAAACACCATAAATCCTTAGCACGTTTGCCAAATCTCTCCTATCATATGTCTTTTTTTCCATCCATGAAGGCAGCATACAGCTTTCTACCCTTCCCAATATATTTCTCCAATGTTGATTTTATTGCAAAGATCTGGTAGACAGATTCTCTTCCCTTTCTGAACACCCCCCCCCCCCCCTAACTTTATTCCCAGTTATTTCAGTCATCACTCAGTAAGAACCTTTCCATAGACCTTCCCTGTCACACTAAGAACGCTTTTTCCACTATAGCTACTATACTCATCCCTACTCCCCATACCATTCCTTATACAGAGTCATAATTATGGCTCAACTCCAGTCCTCTGGAATTCTCCCTGCCTCCAAAGCAATGGTAATGAATAGCACAAGCCTAGAAACACACACACACACACACTAACCTTTTAACACAGGGTGAGTAAATCACTGTGTATGGTAATGAATACCACAAACTCCCCTACTCAAACCAGTCGACTTACGAAACTTTCGATTTCAGATTCTGGTGTGTAAAATCAAGCTCTACAAATCTGTAATAACAGAATTTACCTAAACGAAACTTTTATAATCACCCTGTTTTTGCGGTTCAGGGGCTAGCTGCGTAAGGGAATTGCGGCCTCCTACGGGTTAAACTCCTTCACTTCCTCCATCCTCTCACCCCTCAGAGTCACCTCACACTTCGTCCCAGTTGGCACTCCTACTCTGTAAGGTGTAGCAAAGTCAATTACTTCAGTGTTTACTCTTTCAAATACCCTCACTTTACTTTTACCCATATTCATCTTCAGTTTCCTTCGTTTACATAGACTAAAATTCATCCACCACTCTGTAAGTTCCTTTCCCTCTCAGCCATCAGCACAGTGTCATCCGCAAATAAATTTGCCGCCAAGGACCAATTTACTTCATCCAGCATCAACTTCACCCCCAGACAATTCACTTTGGCTTTCACATCTCTCATACAACAATCCATATATATTGAACAACCATGGTGACATAACACATCCCTGTCTCAGCCCTGCATAAAAAGCCTCAATGCCTTCCAGCAAAGAACCCCCAACACCATATATTCTCAACACCTCTGACATAGCTCTCCTATCAATTACTTCTCCAAGTCAATGAAGGCTGCATAAAACTTCTTACCCTTTCCAATATATTTCTCCACTATTGATTTTAGTGCAAATATTAGGTCCACACATCCTCTATCCTTTCTGAACCCTCCCTGCTCCTCACTAACTTTATTCCCTGTTACTTACATCAGTCTCTCAGTTAGAACCTACCCATACATCTTCCCCGGTACACTAAGAAGGCTTATTCCCCTATAGCTACCACACTTTTCCTTACTCCCCTTCCCCTTGGACAGTGGTACAATTATAGCTCTCCTCCAGTCCTCTGGCACCTCTCTCTGCCTCCATGCCAATGTGTATATAAGCAACATCCACTCCACCACTACCTCCCCCCCACACTTTAACATTTCAGCAGTTATCCCATCTACCCCAGGTGTCTTTCCCATCTTCAACTCTCCTATTGCTTTCCTAATCTCTTCCCTTCCTAATTCTCCCTGTACATCCTGTCATCTATCACTTGCCTCCATCCCCTCCATTCCCTCTTCCTTTAATCTTTTCATTCATATCCTTCCATACTACTCCTCCTTCCATTCCCTCCCACAGTCCACTCTCCCTTCCCTCCTTACACTCAGCCACTCCACATCCTTTCACATGGGTCTCCGTCACTCCCATAACATCCACTCTTCCATTCTTGAAACATTTTACTATCTCTCTTCTCTTGGTCATATCTGTCATTCCATTCACATTCACAGTTACAACTCTCATACACTTCCTCTTACCCACTCCTTCTACAGGGCAGCCCAGAGACTCATCCCCACCAGTAGCCATAGCTGTCCACTCCCCCATTAGGGAGTGGCTGGTGTCATATAATTGTGTGTTGGGTTTATCTTTTTATATTTTTCAGCCCTAGATTTAGGTATTTCGAATGTTTCACTTGTCAGCCAGTTCAAAGATCGTTTCTGGAACCAATTGGATCAGAGCTAGATTCGGAGCACTTCAGTATTTGCATTATATATGTATATAGTTTATTATTCTTTTGATTAACCGCAGTTATATGGTTACTTTAACCCTTAATGGCCGGATTGCGGTCATAGACGCCCCCAAGAAGCGCCCGGATCGTGTCGTACGCCACTGCTATGTGGTGACCGGGCAGGATGAAGCACCGCTATTGCCAATGTCGGCATTTGCGAGCCCAATTTGGCGTTTTTTTTTTTACTTGGCTATACTTCACCACCATCCCTACAAATCACCATCGTCAGTCAGTGTGTTACTGACTGTGAACATGGATGGATGTGGATTAGATTTCTCGTGCGTGTCCGATCCTGTGTTGCGCCATGCTTACTTACAACACTGACTGCCACCCTCGCGGGCCATGTTCAGTTGTCGTCAGAGCCACTACACCTACCAGAACTCAGCCTCGCTCACCCGAGAAAGTACCCTTCATTCCTCACTTAATTTCTCGAAAACGGAGAGTTGTAGAGAGCTGGGGTTGGTTTTATTGGAAAGAGGAAGAGTTGATGGTGCTAACAAGACCAAATTTAAGTTGTTCAGTATCGTAGTTTAGACGTACAGAGTAAGTGGAATAGAGCAATTTAGGAAAAATCGGCCAAAAGCGCCCGGACAAGCAGTAGGGAAAGTAAGACTAGCCCCGGACTGACAGATTGGCTATTCATAGTTATCCCGTCGCGGTGGGATTAAGTATTTGTATGCTAGGCTGAGGTAACGTGAGTTTCATACATTACATTTAGGGCATTTATAATGAAGTTCACTTCCTAGCCAATCCCAGTCAACCTCTGTTCTGGTATAGCCAATCACTGGCCAGTAGGAGTTTTCTTAAACTGGAGAATTTTACATGAGAGTCAGTCACCCTCATCCTTCATCAACACTAGACCTTTGTAAAACACTGTGGATATTACTGCTGTTAGTCGGGTGTCTGCATGTACTTGCTGTGTTCTTTAGCAATGTACCCACGACTAGGGTAGTGATTCAAGTGACTCGTTAACAGTAACCATTGGTAATCACAAGGTGCATTGGTCTTGCATATTGAGTGTTGTTGTATCTTATGTTTGTTAATTATATTAAGAGTTTTTACCAAACCCTTTACTTCATCCTATCATAGGTCAATTATATCCCATAAATAGTATAATCTATGTGTATTATTTTTGCTTACATACTTGGTTTCCGGGTGAGTTTCCTATCAGTGAACCTAACTTGCCTTATCCAATACCTTTTAATTATATAAGTTCTACTATAGGAACCACCCTGGTACTGGATATGTAACAATTGGGGGCCTGTCCGGGATTGTAATTGACTGATTTGTCAGACATTTATAAAATGGAATTGTCATTATTTAAAGAACTGTGTATCTAATTAGGTTGGTAAATCAGTACACACCTATAAGGTTGCATGAGAATTTCAGGAGTTGTGCATCGACTGTAATACCAGTTAGAACCTTCTTAACATTTAGGCATGGCTCATTACGCATTCAATATCAGAGAATTTCTGACTCATCCCAGTGGATAAATTACAAAGAGTAGCTGTTTCGAAGAATCAATGGAAGGTCCTGGTTTTCCACTATAACGTCTCCTACTCTAGTTCAGCGACCAAGCAGGAAATTCAAGATGCAGTATTAGAGCATTTAGCGCATATTGAAGTCATTCCATCACACATTTCTACAACTCTCCTTGCTCGTTCACATTCTAATAGTTCCTTGAGTGAAAATGAAAATTCTATACAAATTCTTGATCGAAAAATAAAGCTCAAGGAAATTGAAAGTATGAACATAGAAGCTTAGAATATTAAAATAGGAACTGAAAATGATAAACTTAAACTTGAATTACAGTTAGCCCAGTTCCATCAACAAAATTCTACCATTACTCAACGCCCTACCTCCTTTGATCTGACGAAACATGTACAGCTTCTTGGTCCTTTTGACGAGAACGATCCTGATATGTTCTTCATTCAATTTGAGAAGTTAGCTACTAGCCTTAATTGGGAGCGCCAATACTGGACAACCCTAGTGCAATGTAAGTTCATAGGGAAGGCTAGAAAGATCTATAATAGCTTGAGTGACGATGATAGCAGAGACTATAGTATAGTTAAGAATTCTGTTCTACAAGCTTATGATCAAGTAGAAGAAACCTACAGATTAAACTTCAGAAACCTGCAAAAGCATCATAACGCTTTCGTAGAGTTTGCTAATGAATTAGGAAGACTTTATGACAAATGTTTGACTGCTAGTAAACTCTCTACTTTTGATGAGCTCAAAGAACTTATGCTACTCGAGCAATTCAAATTTAGGGTTCCTCCTGAAATTCGCATGTATCTAAATGAGAGAGAAATCCGTGAAGTCAGTAGGGCAGCAAAATTAGCAGACACCTATGTACTGACACACAGAGTCAGTAGGGAAACTAAGCGATATGTAAAGGCTGACTCATATGGTAGACCTCCTATGGATTCAGTAGACGTGAATAGGTCTGAGAAGAACTCTGGAGTGTCCAAGTTCTATCCCTCTAGTATGTCATTTAAGTTTCATGGAAATTGTTCATTCTTTAGAAAGCCTGGTCATCATATAACCGAATGCTGGCATCCACATTGTACACAGTCCAGATGGTATAAACCACCTCCTCGTACAGAGTCTAAACATTTCCGGCATAGTCTCAATGTTCAAGTTGAAGCAATGAGCAAAACTAAAAATGCCAACGACTCTCCAGGTACTAAACTGAGTAACACTGGGTCAACCAAAACAAACCTGCATTAGCAATGAATGTATTAGATGTTCCCAAAAACCCAGATCCATTCCATGACTTTAAATCAAAAGGTAATGTTGCTCTTGATAACACTAAACCTCCAACAGAAATAGTTGTACTGAGGGACACTGCTAGTGCTCAAAGTATAATTTGCAATGACTGTTTGCCATTTATAGAGAACAATTACAATGGTGAAGATGTGATTCTGCAAGATTTATCTGGATATCCTGTCATCCCAATGGTTAAAATCTATTTGTCAACTGAACTTATTGAGGGAGAAGTTAAAGTAGCTGTACGTGAGGGACCTATGCCTGTGAAGGGGGTTGACTTTATTTTGGGAAATGATCTTGCAGGTTCATTAGTGGTACCTCTCCCTGTGGTAGTTAAAGTGCCTATCGAACAGTCCTACTGAGGAATTGGAGAAAGATGATCCTTTACTCTTTCCTACTTGTGTTCTCACTAGAAATCAGGTAAAGGAACAAACTTCAGGACAGATGGAATCTACTTAAGATTGTTCTGGTTTGCAGAGTTTGTTCTCAAACCAAAGTGAGGATTTTATAAAATTACCAATAACCACTAATAATCTAATTCAAACCCAACACAAAGATTCAATCCTAACTAAGATTATGTCCCTAGCTTCCAAAGACACAAAGCCAGATAAAGGTACCGGATACTTCTTCCTGAATGATATCTTAATGAGACAGTATAGATTTAGTGATATAAAGGCAGATCAAGACTGGATGGTATACACTCAGGCTGTAGTGCCAACCCCATACAGAAATAATATCTTAGAGTTAGCTCATGGAAAGTTTGCAGGACATTTAGGGATAAACAAGACCTGTGACAAAATAATTAGGAACTTCTATTGGCCCCTTCTTAGACGTGATGTTGTAAATTATGTAAAATCATGTGATGTTTGTCAAAAAGCAGGTAAGCCAAATGAGAAGATTCCTCCTGCACCATTAAAACCCATTCCCATTGTTGATGAACCATTTGAGAAAGTTATCATTGTGTTGGACCTCTTCCAAAGACTAAAAGAGGACGTCAATATTTGCTAACGATAATGTGCGCAACTACACGTTATCCTGAGGCAATTCCTCTGAGTAATATTAAGGCTAAGACTATTGTATCTTCTCTAATGACTATTTTTACTAAACATGGAATACCCAGAACAATTCAAAGTGATAGAGGAACTTACTTTACTTCTCATTTGTTTAGCAAAGTCATGGAAGGATTGAGGGTGACTCAGTATCTATCCACTGCTTATCATCCTGAATCCCAAGTAGCTTTGGAAAGGTTTCATCAGACATTAAAATCGTTATTAAAGGCATATTGTATGGAGAACGAAACTGATTGGGATGAAGGTTTGGACTTGGTTTTATTTGCAATTAGAGACAGCAAGAGTGAATCAATGGGGTTTAGTCCTTTTCAACTTCTCTATGGACGTGAAATTCGTGGACCACTAAAAGTATTGAAGGAAACCTGGATCAACCAACAACATCTAAATACTTTCCCTATCCAGTATGTTCATGATTTCAAGGATAAACTTTCTACGACACATGAATTTGCAAAAGCCCATTTGAGTAAATATCAAGTAACCATGAAAGAACATTATGATCAGAAATCTTGTTCTAGGTCCTTCGCCCAAGGTGATCAGGTTCTTGTATTCCTGCCTAATCAGTATAATGCTTTGCAATCAAAATTCAGTGGACCTTATACAGTCCAGAAGAAAGTCAATGACCTAAATTATGTAATTAGCACACCAGGTAGACGAAAATCATCCAAACTCGTGCACATTAACCTGCTAAAAACATACCAACCCAGAACCAATGAGTCAGACCTAGCAGATAATCCACGAGTGTTGCTTCATTCCACAATAATTACCCATTCTGACATCTCCATCCCTGAACCATCACTTCTATTAGATAATCCAACCATATATGGATCCCTGGATACTAATTTTCAATATCTACCAAGGGAACAAGGTGAACAATTGATTCTGTTACTAAAACAATTTCCCCAACTATGTACAGCTGAGCCTGGAGTGTGTGCCTTGGTGACCCATGATGTAGAGTTGCAGCCCGGTACACAATAAGTGAAGCAAGCTCCATACCGTGTCAGTCCGCAGAAACGAGAACGGATCAAGACTGCAGTCCAGTACCTACAACAACACCACATCATGGAGCCTAGTGACAGTCCTTGGGCTTCACCATGTGTGCTGGTACCGAAAGTTGATGAAACGGACCGCCTTTGCACGGATTATAGAGCAGTCAATAAGGTGACCATCAGTGATTCCTTCCCATTACCACATCTGGACGATCTACTGGACACCATTGGAACTTCCCAGTTCGTCAGAAAGATAGATCTCCTACGAGGCTATTATCAAGTTCCATTAACACCGAGAGCGAAAAAGATCTCAGCGTGTGTGACATCTGAAGGTCTTTGGCAGTACCGATATATGCCCTTCGGGCTCAAGAATGCTCCAGCCACCTTCCAACGCATGATGAATCAAGTTACCTCTGGTTTGGAAGGCACCCAAGTATATCTTGATGATCTCCTTGTGGTGGCAGATTCCTGGGAAGAACATCTTCTACGCCTGGAACAACTCTTCGACCGTCTGAGTGCCAAATGTGAATTATCCAGAGCCACTGTGACATACCTGGGTCATGTGGTGGGCCAGGGGAAGACTGCTCCAAAAACCGCCAAGATAGAAGCGATCGACATGGACTCTGAAGATTCCTTGGTATGGCAGGTTTCTACAGAAGATTTTGTAAGAACTTTGCAACAGTAGCAAGCCCTTTAATAAATCTCCTCTCACCAAAGAAACCCTTCAAGTGGACTCCAGACACCCAGGAAGTGTTTGACAACCTAAAATCTCTACTTGCATCGGCACCAGTACTACGTGCTGCTGACCACAATCAACCGTTCATACTCCATGTTGATGCCTGTGACACCGGAACTGGAGCCGTCCTCCTACAAGATGATCCAGAAACTCATCTGTTACACCCAGTGTGCTACCATTCATCCAAGTTTCTTCCTCATCAACGGAACTACAGCACCATCGAGAAAGAAACATTGGCCCTCATCGTCGCCCTGGAAAAATTCAGGTTCTTCCTCCATGATTCTGGACATCCAATCATAGTGAAAACCGACCACAATCCTATCACATTTCTTCAGAAAATGAAAAACTCCAACCAACGTCTGTTGAGGTGGGCTATTTCTTTGCAAGAGTACACCTTAGACATCTCCCACATCAGAGGTCGTGACAACATCCTGGCCGACAGTTTGTCAAAAGGTCCCTCTGAATAGACCGACCCACTAACCACCTGCTTATTGGGTCTCCTCTACGATTTTACATTTACTGGAATCTCCAAGCTCTCCGAGGGGGAACATGTCATATAATTGTGTGTTGGGTTTATCTTTTTATATTGTCCAGCCCTAGATTTAGGTATTTCGAATGTTTCACTTGTCAGCCAGTTCAAAGATCGTTTCTGAATCAATTGGATCAGAGCTAGATTCGGAGCACTTCAGTATTTGCATTATATATGTATATAGTTTATTATTAACCCTTCTTTTGATTAACCGCATTTATATGGTTACATTAAGTATTTGTATGCTAGGATGAGGTAACGTGAGTTTCATACATTACATTTAGGGCATTTATAATGAAGTTTACTTCCTAGCCAATCCCAGTCAACCTCTGTTCTGGTATAGCCAATCACTGGCCAGTAGGAGTTTTCTTAAACTGAAGAATTTTACATGAGAGTCAGTCACCCTCATCCTTCATCAACACTAGACCTTTGTAAAACACTGTGGATATTACTGCTGCTAGTCGGGTGTCTGCATGTACTTGCTGTGTTCCTGTATACTTAAGTATCTTGTGCTGCGTTCCTGAATACTTGAGTATATTTAGTAATTTATCTCTTCATTGATCAGTATCTTAATTATATGTGCGTACTTCATCATTATATACCGTGTCCTTATACCAAGCTTAGGTTTATTTTAATCAGTATCTTACTAATGCGTATGTACTTATATTATACTGCATCCATGTACCTTAGCCAAGTTTTGGTATCTTTAGCAATGTACCCACGACTAGGGTAGTGATTCAAGTGACTCGTTAATAGTAACCATTGCACAAATGCACAAGGTGCATTGGTCTTGCATATTGAGTGTTGTTGTATCTTATGTTTGTTAATTATATCAAGAGTTTTTACCAAACCCTTTACTTCATCCTATCATAGGTCAATTATATCCCATAAATAGTATAATCTATCTGTATTATTTTTGCTTACATACTTGGTTTCCGGGTGAGTTTCCTATCAGTGAACCTAACTTGCCTTATCCAATACCTTTTAATTATATAAGTTCTACTATAGGAACCACCCTGGTACTGGATATGTAACACAGGCAAGGCCAATGCAGTGCTCATTCCCGGAGGGACACGGGCAGCTAGCATTGTCAAATGTTATAACACACTGGCATAATTTTATTTTTAATAATTACAAAATATAAACACATTAAAACATTCAATATAAGAAATTAAAGTATAAAAACACCATAATACAATATAAACCTTAAAACCTAAATGTGGGGGAAGCTAATTCTTACCCCCACACCGCCTCCCCCTCTTAAGTTAATAAAATATGGATAAAAAAGGTGTACCCCCGAGGTCACCTCTTGGAGGCGGGGTAAGGATTACCTACCCTTCCTGAGGAGGGGTAGGTCACCAAGGTTTATACTCATCCCAATATTGGCAATAGCAAAATGCACAGTAGCAAAACCTCGACAACCTCATTGGTTATGATATTGCCACTGCGCAAAGCAGTTATTATATTATACGATATTATATTATAGTAGTACTGTACTACCTGCAGGCTTCAGTCCTACAAATGATATACATTTAATATTAGGTCTATGGACCCTGTGATCGTATATGAGAATTAGTGGCTTCTAATTCCTACACCACAAAACAAACTCCATCCATGTAGGTGGTGTTTCATAGCAGTAATTGAAGGACTCGCATACAGTACTTCCAATTTTCTGCCTACATCACAAGGTCCCTTAAAATACCAACCTGTCACTACAAACAGCAGCTATTATTTTAACATAATATTATATCAAGGCCACATTATATGCAGCTGTTATTTAATTAACCCCTCCGCGACGGGAAAACTATGGATAGCCGCGCTGTCAGGCCGGGGCTACTGCACCTTGCCTCCCTCGCTGGCCGGGCGCTTTTACCAAAATCGCTCAATTTCACTCTACTTCACTTACTCCGTACGTCTAAACTACGATACTGAACAACTTAAATATGGTCTTGTACTCACCATCAACTCTTCCTCTCTCCAATGAAACCATCCTCAGCTCTCTGGGACTCTCCGTTGCCGAGAAATGAAGTGAGGAATGAAGGTCACTTCACGGCTGAGAGCGGGGTGGTGTTCGTGCGGGTGGAGTGGCTCTGACGTTGGCTGGGCTGGGTGGTGACAGCGGGTCGGCGAGGTGCGTGACTCAATCATTTTTCTCTCGTGTTTGCGTGCCGTCGTACCCCCTACCTTTTGCAGCCCCTGTTTTAGTGTGGTTAGCTAACCATTCCAGAATATTTTATGCCCTGGAGAGAAGTGTGGGAGTATTTACGCAAAACATTTTCTGTGTCAATATCACTGATTATGTTCAACGTAAATTATACGTGTCACTATCACTTCACTTATATCCTAATCACTATCACTTCACTTATATCCTAAAAACGTGTCACTATCACTTCACTTATATCCTAAAAACGTGTCACTATCACTTCACTTATATCCTAATCACTATCACTTCACTTATATCCTAAAAACGTGTCACTATCACTTCACTTATATCCTAAAAACGTGTCACTATCACTTCACTTATATCCTAAAAACGTGTCACTATCACTTCACTTATATCCTAAAAACGTGTCACTATCACTTCACTTATAACTAAATAGTGTCACTGTCACCAAGTGTCACTGTCACTTCACTCGCATTACTCCCATCACTTCCTGCTTCTATATAAATTCCAGTCCATGATATTCTGAAAAGCAGTTTCCAGGGCATAATGGCACACAACACTCCTTACACCAGTAACGAGTTTCCTTGAGTCTCTGAGTGCGACGTGTCGTGTGCTTGCAGACATGGCAGCGGCGATAACCTGGACGACCTGATGCCAAGGTTGGCAGATCAATTAGGCTGTGGCGCAACATGTAAGCACTCTGTTGCAATCTGTCAGGTCGTCCCGCCGCTGGTGCATGCCTGTGCTGCTGCAGTGGTTGCACAGTGCTAAATTTCTGTAGGAGTTGGGTTACCAACTCCAATTCGTACTGCCGGAGTGGTAGTCGGCTGTTGGTGTGTTGCTGGAGGTAGAGCAAGTACGAATTTAGCACTGTGACGTCAAGAAGGTGGAAGAAAGCCTTCTTGTACCACTTGCAGGTTTTTCTCAGACAATCGATGGCACTCACCATCATGTCTGACTTATCGACGAGTCTCATATTTATATTATAATCAAGCACAGCATCAGGCTTGAAGATGTTGTTACCTGTGCCGCGCTCAATCTTCCCAGAATCCAGCATCGTGCCCCTGTGGACGGTGGTGAGCATCCGGACAGGGCGTTTATCGTGCCAAGTGATGGCCAGCATTTTCCCCGATTTCTTCATGAGACGGTCACCCCTGTGGGTGGGGGTAAATACTGGCCAATTCCTCCTATTGACACGAATGGTGCCGCAGGATCCTGTTTGGTGCTGCAGAAGGAACTGACTAAGTGCTGGAGAGGTGTAATAATTATCAGTGTACAGGATGTGGTTGTTGTCAAGGTAATCCCCCAAGAGTTGCTTGACAACACTCCCGCTGAAGCCAAGACGGTCCTGGCCCGGGATATCCACATCCGTACCTGAATAAAGTATAAAATCCAACACATAGCCAGTCTTACAGTCGCAGATGACATAGAATTTGATGCCAAATCTATGCCTCTTTGACGGGATGTACTGAATAAAGGACACTCGTCCCCTGAACAGCACCAGAGACTCGTCGATAACAACATTCTGGAATGGTCGAAAAAAGCCTCGCATTTTCTCCTGGAGCATAGTCAGAATGGGCCTAATTTTCCAAAGCCTGTCTTTCAGGTGTGGACCCATGTTGGGGGCGAAGTGAATATAGGAAAGTATGTCCCTATACCTGTCCCGGGACATATATTTTCCAAAGGCAGGCGTGGAAATAAGGACGTTAGTGCTCCAGAAGTCCTTGAGGCGATGTTTCCTGACGTGCGGCATCAGCATCGTCAGAGCTAACCACACATACAACTCAGCAACAGTCACGTCAGTCCAGGGCAACATCTTGCTGTGTTCCCTATCTGGTGGATTGCTGAATTGTCTGAAGTTATTTATTTCCTGCGTCAAGTATGTCATCATTATTACGTCGAAGAACGCAGTAAAATATTCCAATATTGATGACAACGGACGACAGGGAAATACGGCTTGAATACCTGACCGACTGTTATCAAAAGTCGGTATATCAGGCACAAACGAATCGCAATCCGTCCACAGGTAAGGATGAGGTGCGCCACGAGGACCTGCCGCTGGTGGTGGAGGTGGAGGTGGTGGTGGTGGTGGAGGTGGTGGTGGTGGTGGCGGCGCCGCCGCGTCAGGCAACGTAGGACCGGCAGGCGACAGTGGGGGGTCAGGCGACAGTGGGGGGTCAGGCGACAGTGGGGGGTCAGGCGACAGTGGGGGGGCAGGCAACAGTGATGCGTCTTCACCCCCCTGATTGTCACACAAAGGATGAGTAGCATGAGTAGCAGGGGGTGGTGATGAGGGGTGAGATGGCGTCAGGTCTGGTGGGTTATCAGGGTCCAGGTCAGACGAGATAAGCTGCTCCTGCTGCTCCTCTGTTCTCTTCCCTCTACCCTTCCCTCTACCCTTCCCTCTTCCCTTCCCCTTCCCTCTTCCAACACCTTTCTTTGTGTAGCGTCTTTGCAACTCCTCATCCGAAGAAGAATCTGAGGAGGATGAAAAATCCAACCTCCTCCTTGACCTCTTCTTACCTTGAGGAGTAACCCCGTAGTGGGGTTTGGAGGTGGAAGCTTTTTGTTCTGTATCCAAGGGAGAGGTAGCAACAATAGGAGACAAAAGATTGTCTCCCAAACTACCTCTCAAAGCTCCCACCCCACTCGTGGACGGAATTGCAACAGGGGCTGCAACGTTGGATACGTCTTGCACGCTTGACAATGAAGGAAGAGCTGTGTGGGATACAGATTCACACACTTCTCCCTCTGATGACTGGTCAAGCTGCCATTCCGTATCATAAATACTGTCGCTGTCGTCACTACCAAACGATAACTCGGACATTTCCTCCAACTCCCTATCAATTGCAGAGTCTGAGAGCCTAGCAGGTGGTCTGCGAGCTCTTGCAGGCTGCACGCGGGGAGTTGATGTCACGAGAGATGACGTACTTGGCAGCGCGGTAGGGGGCACCGAATCGGACACGCGCGAAAATTCTGAGTCACGTTCGGCCATCTTCGCGGTCAGTAGCTCACTAATTTATGTATGGGATGAGGAGGGGTGGTGGTGAAGTATAGCCAAGTCAAAAAAAAACCGCCAAATTGGGCTCGTAAATGCCGACATTGGCAACAGCGGTGCTTCATCCCGCCCGGTCACCACTTGGCAAGGGTGTAAGACACGACCCGGCCGCCACCTGGCTCCGTTTATGACCGCGGACCGGACGTTAAGGGTTAAACATATCAAGGCCACATTATATTATACTAGCAGCGATACCCGACGTTGTCCAGGTGAAGATCGTACATGTGGTTTTGTCAATAAATTTCCTCCAATTATTTTTATGTGAACTTATTAGGAGGGTGGGAGGAGTCCATTATCTGGTGTGGTTGCTGATCTCCCATGTGGTTTTGCCAATAAATTTCCTCCAATTATTTTTATGGTTTTGCCAATAAATTTCCTCCAATTATTTTTATGTGAACTTATAAGGAGGGTGGGAGGAGTCCATTATCCGGTGTGGTTGCTGGTCTCTCGGAGAAACCATGCCAGCTTTACAACCACAAAAGTTATCCATGACACAACTACAGCAGGTGGCATTGTAACAGCCACGATTAAATAGCAAGGCCTGAGTGGCGAATTAGTAACAGCATTCGGCTTGGGCTGCAGGGGTACTGGGAACGAACCCCCCCCCCCCCATTGGTCATTTTAAAAACTTTTCTTTTTCACTGTCCTTGGATTTAGTATTAAATATGTGTTCAACATGTTGTGATTTGAATTCATTCCTAAACAGGGCATGCAAGCCAGGCCCGCCTGCATCCTTGATGCTTGAGACCATAGTCTATGTTGAGAAAGCCATAAATTTTGGCTGTTTTAAGCTGATAATTCAAGAAACTCATATCCACCAAAAATTCCCAAGACTACACCGGTCAAAATGGTGTATCATTTGTCTTTTTTTTTTAAACTGTACCGGAGATTCGAACCTGGGATCTTTCAGTTAAGGCCAAATAACAGCCTTCGGCTTGGGCTGCAGGGGTACTGGGATCGAACCCCCCCCCAACCCCCCTATTGGTCATTGAAAAAAAAATGTAGGCGGAGGATGCTTCCCAGGCTTCGCCGATCAAAATGGCGTATTACTTTATACTCTAGGTCAAACGATGCAGCCGTGTATAGCGGCTAAACAGACAGACGGAGTATTTTATATATATATACTAGCAGCGATACCCAACGTTGTCCGGGGATCTATCTATCTATATTTATATATCTCTATCTATCCATCTATATATATTTATCTATCTATCTGTTCCAGTTTCACCTACATTAGAGGGCCACTTATAACAACTTACATGAGTCACACAGATATCACATGGTGCTCTAAAACTGCTTACCATGCTTGAACGGGTAGAGGACAGGGTACAACTCACTCTGAGAACCAGTAACACCTCAGCATATAATGATGACACAGGTCATGTGACCTACAATGGAAGCGTCCTCATTGCGCTCCTCTACCCTCAGTTAGCTACTGATAACCGATCCGTTAACAGATTACATTAGCATACAATCTCTCTCTTAAAGTTAGCACCCTAGCCTAACTTAACCCGTACATAGCTACATATTGTGACTCTGTAGACTAACTCGTGTTATTAATAAAAAGTGAGTAAACTACTTAATCTTGCTTGCATCTTCTCAAACCATATAATTATAGAAAACCTTATAATATAAAATCAAACTCCGAAGAGACATCAAAGACACTATAAAGACATACCAGTCGCCAGCCTACCTACATACATCGACTCATCTACCTGGAGTAAGTTAAGTCTTTATTACACCAGAACATATCTATATCTATATCTATCTATCTATATTTATCTACATCTATCTATACATATCTATCTATCTATACATATCTATCTATCTACCTATATATATCTATCTATCTCTCTATCTCTATCTATATCCTATTCCCGCACCCACCCACCCCGACCCCCCTGTGCATGAGAGAGAGAGAGAGAGAGAGAGAGAGAGAGAGAGAGCATGCATTGGTAGGGTTCAGCCCAGCTGGCAGCAGGCAGCGTGGGTTTGAACCCCCCCCCCCCCCCCCAAATTGATCATTGAAAAACTTTTTTATAGGGCCAAGACATACCCGTGGTTTCAGCGATAAAACGTATGTAAAAATTACTCTAGGTGAAAGGATGTCGCCGTGCATAGCGATTAAACAGACAGACAGTGTTTTATATATAAGAGATATATATATATATATATATATATATATATATATATATATATATATATATATATATATATATATATATATATATATATATATATATATATATATATATATACAGTGCTGGCGGTTAGAAATGTCGCGGTGATGTAAACCTGTTCCTATTGATGAGGGGAAAATGGTCTGTGTGAAAATAGTTTTAATGAGGATACTCACCTAAATTAGTAACTGATAGGATACCCTCGATTGTTTTTTAACATGTTGAGTCGTTTGGGAAGGAAGTCAGCCAAATTATGAAGGTATTCCAAGTTAATATTGTCCCCGATATCTTGTATGGCTGCTTGAAGGCGTGGAAGTGAAGATGTGTCACCATCCTTTAGTTGCCGTTTAATATACGCCCATAAGTTTTCAATTGTGTTTAAGTCTGGTGAATTTGCTGGCCAAGGTTTTAGGAGAGTAACACCACAGAATTCAAACCAATTGGTAATTAAATGAGCGGTATAGCAAGGAGCACCATCTTGCATAAAATAATCAGAGTTGCATTTCTTCATACACTCGTCTAGCTCATCAAGTATGAGTTCAAAGTAATTATCTTTATTCATATGAACATTCTTAGGTAAAAATACCAACTTTCCCACACCATAGTACGAAAAACAGGCCCACACCATCAATGAATCAGGATGTTTTACTGTGTGGTTAAGATATCTGGGGTCATGGGAATCACTACCACGTCGGCGGTACACTCCACTTTTCTGGTTATCTGTAACTTCAAAAGTGGATTCATCCGACCACAACACCTTTCGCCACTCATCAATACCCCAGTCATGATATTGAGAGGCAAAACCTAATATTTTTTTGCGATGAACAACAGTTAACCATGGTTTATGTACTGCGAGACAACGCCTGTAACCCAAGTCGCGTTTGAAATAATCCCGCACTGTCCTGTCAGCCACTCCAGCCAGCAAATCTGGGTTCTTAGTCTTTAATTCTCGGCTTGTGATGCGAGGTTGGACCTCCAGCTGTCTACCAATAACTCTCAAAGTCCTCTCAGTCACTTTCCGTTTACGCCCTAGTGGTTTGTATGGTGGTGGGATAGAGTCACTCCCGCCCGCACGGAATTTTTTGTCCACCTCTGTATTATTCTTATTGATAATCCTGTGTTAGCTGAGATTTCTTGGTTAGTGTTATTGTCCTTGGCTAGAGCACAGATAGCTGCAATGTCAGGTTCTTTGAGTCTTTTCTTGGGACCCATAATAATTAGTAACTGGAGGGAATAATAACTGGAGGCATACGATAGGGTTGATAGGAGAGCTATGTCAGAGGTGTTGCGAATATATGGTGTTGGGGGATCTCTACTGAAAGGTATTGAGGCTTTTTATGCAGATGCAAAAGCATGTGTGCGGGTAGAGGGTGATCTGAGTGAGAGTTTTAATATTAGTGTAGGGCTGAGACAAGGATGTGTTATGTCACCATGGTTGTTTAATATATATATGGATGGTTGTATGAGAGAGATGAAAGCCAAAGTGAATGGTCTGGGGGTGAAGTTGAGGCTGAATGAAGTAATTTGGTCCATGGCGGCAAGTTTGTTTGCAGATGACACTGTGCTGATGGCTGAGAGTGAAAGGGAGTTGCAGAGAGTGGTGGACGAATTTCAGTCTGTATGTAAGCGAAGGAAACTGAAGGTAAATGTGGGTAAAAGTAAAGTGATGGTGTTTGAGAGAGCAGAAACTGAAGTGATTGACTTTGCTACACCTTACAGAGTGGAAGTACCAACTGGGACGAAGTGTGAGATAACCCTAAGGGGTGAGAGGATGGAGGAAGTGAAGGAGTTTAAGTACCTGGGGACAGTTATGTGTAAACATGGAAGTATGGAAGGAGAAATTAGGGAGAGAGCAGTGAAGGGTAGACAGGTCATAGGATCACTGGGGAGGATAATGAAAGGTAGAAGTGTGAGTATGGAAGTGAAAAGGGGACTATGAAATAGTATAATCTTGCCAACACTGACATATGCGTCGGAGACCTGGACATGGAGTAGGGCTCATCAGTCAAGAATAGGTGCTGTGGAAATGAGTTATCTGAGAGGTGCATGTGGACTGACAATGTGGGATGGAGAAAGTAATGAGAGTGTGTATAAGAGATGTGGTATGAGTGAGAAGGCAATTGGTATTGAGTGTGGAGTGGTTGAGAGAGTGAAACGTAATACTTTGAGGTGGTTTGGACATGCAGAGAGAATGCAAGGTGAGGAGTTTGTAAAGAAGGTGTATGGAAGTGAAGTTGAGGGATGTGGTGTGAGAGGCAGACCACCAGTAAGATGGCAGAACAGAGTGGAAGAGTATGTGAAGGAGAGAAACGTGAGGGGGAGGGGAGGGCTGGACCAAGTAAGGAGGGAGTGTTGGAACAGGGAAGACTGGAGACTTTTCTGCCGTGGCCACTCCCTTCTGGGGAGTTCCCGGAGGGAACGAGGCGTCAGAGCTATAGATAGATAGATAGGGAATAGTGAACCAATACACACAAAAAACTAGGGTAATTAGGAGCTGCAGGATCCCCCCCACTGAGAGTGTAATGAAGCACTATCACGTTATATTGTTTAAATTTCCCATACAAAACTTAGAGTAGAGTTGCCAGATATCGCTACTTTCTACAATCCCATATAATATTAGCCTACAGAGAGTTGCACACGGAAATTATGGTAAATGGCAGCACGCCGGACTTCACGTCATCTCACGCCATTTCTAACCGCCAGCACTGTATATATATATATATAGATAGATAGATAGATTATATCATACTTCAGTTCTAATAATACATTTAATATTAAGACACTGTCATGAGTCAGCCATGTACTCGTAACGTGGGTTGAATTATAGCGTATATTAGAAAAATTTATAGGCTGACAGTGGAAAGTTCCCTACCTGTGGCAAGGCATAGAATGTTCTAGAGAAGGACAAAGGCCATGTAGGAGTGGGTTAATACCAGGATATGGGTGCAGCTGAAGCCGCAGGTAGTAGGCTAATTAAAAAAGACAAGGAGGTCTGGTCAATAACTTCAAATTTGCACATTCACTCCTATTCGGTGTTTGAATGCACAACTACAACTTGTATTAATAAATGATGTTACAGGGTAACCTATTGTATTGCAAATGATCGTGAAGGGGAGGGGAATTATCGGGAATTAATAGTACACCATAGGTAAATTGAAATTGCATGTACAGTATAACGAAGGAATGAGTGAATAAAATGTAAATCGTAGCCAGATAGGAATACGAACACAGGTAGAGGGGGAGGAGCCAGGAAAATTTGAACTACAGTCTCTCAGTTAATGATGGAAAACATATTTAGTTTGGAAGCACACTTGAAGAGCAACACATCGCATAGCTAGCTCCTTGCTTGCCTTGATTAACCTCCACGTGTCGAGGTTAAGTTACAACGTAAACATCGAATTGTTGGTACATGTATTAACATGATTCACAAGGCTTTATAGTGTATAACTGATCAATCGCATCAACGGTGATCAGTAGAGAATTAAAGGTGAGAGAGGAGCTGGTCTTGGAAAATTATGAGTGTGTGTACGAGACTGAAATTAAATTAACAAGTATGACATTGAAAAAATATTCCAAACTCGTGTTAGCTTGAAAAATTAATTGATATTAAATTAATTGAGTAGGAGGTCCAGAAACCAGCACCTGTGATATATATACATATAAATTGGTGTGTTAGCATTGATAGAAATATTATAGTGTTAACGTAAGTTAGGCTATCGTCACGTATGCGACGCAAGACGAGGATGCGAGCGAGAAGCGATGCGTGTAGCCACGGTCTATATAGTACTATATAGACCGTGCGTGTAGCTAGCTAGCAGTGCATGAGTGCATGTGTGTGTGAAAATTTCATTATTCATGTTGGCTATCTACTGGAGTTAAATAAATATAGAAAATTGTAATTGGTTGTTTGATTGCACCAGTAGATTTGTTATCTATATATATACATATATATCGGGAAAAACCCCAGACATTAAAAATTCTATGTGCGGGGTGGTTGAGGCATAAACGGGGAATATAACCCTGACTTTTATCTTCGCTGCAGCCAACCAACGAAGATCATAAATTAACTGGGCAAGGCAAGTTTAAAATTATCATATTATAAATTAAATGTATCGATCATTCTCACATCATCTTCACAGACACCAACCTGTCACCAAACATTACTGTCATCTTTGTGTTGTGTGTGTGACAATGTGGTTTTTTTACAACACATTTACTAATAAATATTGTTGCACATTTATTAAAGGGTGGTAAACAATGACAGCCTCCCCCACCCCCCTGCTGGACAAATACTGTATTAGCTAGAAATATCATGGTGATATCATCTGAAAGTACTGTATATTCAAATTTTCTTCTTTGCTGGTATCAACATGTGTGCTGCTGTTTTAAATGACAGTGAAAAGAAGAGGTTTATCAACCGCATCCAAGCAATTATGTTTTGTGAAGTGTGCGACACCGGTGCCTCCTTTATATCTCAGTTGTATTTTATTCTACGGCTCAGAGGGTCCAAGGACTTTGTCAGTCATAATTGTAACAAGAGTCTGGACGATAGTGAAGCTAAGTTTGTGGGTTGTAAGTCAGAGGTTTTGTCTCAGGAGTCTTTAGACATTGTCATAGAGTGATCCTGTTGTTAAGGTAAATTGATCAAAAGTGGTGAATGTGTTAGTGTTCTTCACTGCACGGCGGATGATGTGGGTTATAAAGCCTCTGGGGCAAAGTTGGGATGGAGACTATTTTTGGGAGATCAAAATGTTGTTGATGTCACTCAGGTTAACTTTCTGCACAACAAAGCACCATATATGAAAGTGCTTTGAACCCAGCCAGAACCTTCTGATAGACAACAACATTGACTTCTCTGGTAATGACGAGTGGCCCAGTAATTCTCCTGATCTGTGAAAATGTTGGATCTATCTTGAAGGACGAGGTTGATAAAAGAATGTTGTCTGAACCACTATCAACTCAAATTAGTCGTACCAAGATGGAGAACCACATCAATACTGTGCTTCAGAGAATGGAGTTCAACACGGAAATTTTTGAGCCACTTTTATCTTCCTACTCTGCTCGTCTTCCAGCTGTTCATGATGCCAATGGAGGCATCATTGAATACTGACCATGTCACCATAGACCTACAATACAATGTGATACATCTTGATATTTTCAGTTTTTTCCTATCATGCTTAGGGGGGAGGGGAACAGTCATTGTTTGCCACCTCTTACATCCAATGTTTTATTTCATGAGTGAATAGTTTTGTGTAATGTGAGTAGGGATTTGTCAGAAAACATTTTACCATTACATTCAAAATCCTATACTCTTTTATGAATTTTTATATGGTTTTTAAGGTTAGATTTCTGACCAAACTTTTTACCACATTCATTACATTCAAAATCCTTTACTCCTGTATGAACTTTTATATGTTTATTAAGGTTAGATTTCCAAGCAAACTTTTTACCACATTCTTTACATTCAAAGTTCTTCACTCCTATGTGTATAAGTATGTGTTGCTTAAGATCATGCTTTCTCGCAAACTTTTTACCACATTCTCCACATTCAAAGTTTTTCACTCCTCTATGTATAAGCATGTGCACCTTTAGAATACCATTTGTCGCAAACTTTTTACCACATACTTCACATTCAAAGTTCCTCTCTCCTGTGTGTTTATGTATGTGCTTCTTTAGAGCACTATTTGTCACAAACTTTTTACCACATTCTTCACATTCAAAGTTCCTCTCTCCTGTATGTATAAGTATGTGTTGCCTTAGATTACTCTTTGTCACACACTTTTTACCACATTCTGCACATTCAAAATTCTTCACTCCTGTGTGTATAAGAATGTGCTTCTTTAGAACACACTTTCTCACAAACTCTTTACCACATACTTCACATTCAAAGATCCTCTCTCCTGTGTGAATAGAGCTGTGTATCTTAAGGTGAGATTTCCTATTAAACTCTTTACCACACTCATCACACATAAACATTTTCTTTGCAGTATGAGTTAACAAATGCTGAGTGAGATGGCATTTCCTACTAAACCTTCGACCACATTGTTGACAGACCAACTTGTTACACTTCTCTTCTCTGACAACATTGATGGTGTCACTTCCTTCCACCTCCATCACTAACACAGCTTTATTCTGCCACCAATATGACCACTTGGTTATTACTGTTGTCAGGGCTGCCAACCACACTGTTATTGGTGTCAGGGCTGCCAACTACAGTGTTATTGGTGTCAGGATTGTCACTCTATTACTGGTGTTATCTGAAAGAAATATAACTATATATTAACAGCAACCAGGAAGGAAATAGAAAGAAAAGAGGGACAGAAGGCGCGGAGTGTAAACACACATGGCTCGTACCGGGGAATACTTATTATGTGTTTTCTAGAGCCTTACATCTTTGTGTAATATGGCAAGTGAGGAGAATAGAAGCATGCGAGGAACAAAGAAGAAGGAATGTAGAAGATGTGGTTTTAATACATCAAAAAAATTGGTGAAAAAAATACTTTTTTTACATATTCACAGCAAAATAATTTTCACTAGAAAATTAATTTCTAGATCACAATATCTTGCTATCAGTCTGAATAACAATTAGGTAAAATATGAACCACATCCTACACAGGACATTCACAAAATAAAAATCATATGTTGGCATAAAACGATTATTAAAATTAATAGAAAATTAATGTTAAAATTATGTACTGTATCAACAAATCAGCATGAAATTCACTGTGTACAGTATATATGGTACCCCTCATTACCTGTAAAGTGTTAAGCAGATATTCTAAAAATTAAATGACTTGACATATTTGGTAAAGAAAATACTGTAATGTAAAGAGTTTTGTTATTTAAGTTACAGGTCTCCCTCGCTATACAATGCAACACTATACAGTGGCCGCAAATAAAATGGTTACATTTTTACCGCAAGAAAAATGAGTACACGCGAAAGCGCGTAACGATTTCACCTTCGTTCCAGCCATTTGAATGGTGGGTGGAGCGGGTGAGGAGGGAGGGAGGTAGAGGGAGTATCCCCCCACCGCACCACCAACACACAAGTGACACAACACATTCAGTGCTCGTTGAGAGCTGGTAGAGAGAGGTTGGCTATGCGCGTCCTCCGGAGCGCCCTCTTTCACTGGGCAGCGAACTTTGGAGCGTTATATCTCGGCTCCCAGTTGTCAGAATGGGACGAAACAAACTTACAAATGAAGAGAAGACCCGTGCCCTTACGCTCCTGAAGGAAGGAGCATCTGTGATACGTGTGGCCGCAGAGGTGAACGTTAAACGCACGGCCATTTACAACCTGAAGAAGGCTGCTGCACCATTGTCACCCGGCACCGTTCCACCAAGGAAACCTGGTTCTGGAGCCCCCAGAAAGACATCCCCTCGGACTGACAACATTATGAGGCGTGAAGTGTTGAATGATCCTGCAATAACTGCCTCAGAACTGAAGAAAAAACATCCAGCTTTGTTAGGAAACGTCTCTGTTCGCACCATTCAACATCGCCTGCAAATAGCCCTAAAATTACCAAGCCGCCGCGCCGCCAAGAAGCCTTTACTGACAGAAGCTATGAAGAAGAAACGGCTTTTGTTTTGCAAGAGATACCAGCACTGGACACCAGAGCAGTGGAAGAAGGTGATGTTCAGTGATGAAAGCACTTTTAGACTGGTTAGGATGGCTTCAAAGACAGTGTGCCGTCCAAGTGGTGTGTCACGGTACGACCCAAAATATACCGTGAAGACCGTGAAACACCCTGATAGTGTTATGGTTTGGGGTAGTTTCAGTGGTTATAAGGGCAGTGGAGGTCTGTACTTCCTCCCAAAGAATGTTACCATGAAAGGGGCAAATTATATTGAAGTGTTACGTGATCATTTGTTAGTGCCTTATGACATTCACGAGTGCGAGGTGTTTATGCAGGATTCCGCCCCTGCCCACCGGTGCAAAGCTGTTACCAAGTTCCTAACAGACAATAACATCCCTGTGTTGGACTGGCCAGGCAATTCCCCGGACCTAAATCCGATCGAAAACACCTGGAATAAGATGAAAAACACGATCGCGAAGAAACGGCCGACGAACATCAACGAGCTGAAGCAGGCCCTGACGAAGCTGTGGGGGGACATGGACCTCTCCTAATTCACCAACCTCGCCACTTCCATGCCCAACAGGATTGAGATGGTCATTAGTTACAAGGGAAACATGACCAAGTACTAATATGTGAATAAGAAACCTGTGTCACTGAAAATAAAGACTGTAAGTGACATATTGTTGTTTTATTGTCCGAAAATTATAAATGTAATCATTTTTTTTGCGGCCACTGTACGATAAATCGCATATACGATTTAACTACTTTGACATCCTTGGCTCTTTATACCATCATTTTCACTCGCATTTATGATCTCCCGACTCCCGCTGTGCAAGGTTACTGTCATTTGTAAGAGAGAGCGATCACAGCGCCACTCAACCGTAGCGACGATTGGAAGAACTGCGTCATCTGCGTGTTTTGAACTGTTTTCCCGTGTCTCCTACATTCAAGCTCCAGCAGCTACCATCATCATACTGCCCCTCTCTTATTATTATCGAATAATACATTTGTCTCGTGATGGGTTCTAAGCAACCTGCAGGTACAGTGAAAGCTCCTTTATCCGGCATTCTGGTAACCGGCAACTTCCCGTATCCGGCATTTTTTCATAAAGATAAATATAGCCAAAAAGAGCTGTCACGTTCACCCATTCAGAGCACAGAGTGAGGAGGGAGTGACCAGCCATCACGAGCATTAAAAGTGAAGAGAAGTGTACTGTACTGTTACTTTACAAATGTAAATACAGTATTACAATTCGTATTAAGCATATCAAATGCATATAACAATTCGCAGACAACTCATGACTGAAATGAGTGGTCGTCATGTGTGGTGGTGGTGGAGGTGGTAGGGGGGAGAGTAGGGAGAGGAGGGGAGATAGTGTGTGGTGGTGGAGGTGGTAGGGGGAAGGGGGGGAGATAGGGCGTGATATCGTTTGTTTACATTTTATTAATATGCATAATCTGGTTTTCCTTCTCCTTTCTCTGTTCGAGAAAAACCTTCCATCTTGATAACCTTCTGTTATGTAAATGTACCACCTGACATGACTGATGAGTGTTGAAGCTGGTGCCGCAGGGTTGCCATTCGTACGATAATTATCGTATTTGTACGATTATTTCACCCTTGGTACGATGTACGATAGGACTACTCATTATCGTACGTTTTGTAGGATAATTCTGTCTGTTCGTACGATAGTGTACGATAATTTTACTGATTCACTAGAAAAAAAAAATATTTCATGATTTAACACAAAACACATTAAGAAAAAAAATATTTACATGATATAAGCAGCTGAGGGTAGGAGTGGAAATAATCACAACCCAAGAGTGTCCTGTTCAGAACATGGGAGTTGGATGTGTAGGCTATAAGTGAGTTTGTCCGCTTTGTCGGTTAGTCGGTTAATCAGTGACGGTCACGGTAGATACTGTAGACTCATCAGTACGGTCTGTCGGCTGTCGCGTGTCCGT
Organism: Petrolisthes manimaculis; assembly: GCA_034508575.1. Taxonomy (NCBI): domain Eukaryota; kingdom Metazoa; phylum Arthropoda; class Malacostraca; order Decapoda; family Porcellanidae; genus Petrolisthes; species Petrolisthes manimaculis. Next base: position 912,772 of record JAWZYT010000029.1, read on the forward strand.
ATTGGTACACACGGTACAAGGTCAAGAGATAGGACTAGTACAGTACATGCAGCGTGCTGCGCACAGTCAGGTCTTTCCTTTGATTGTAGTGCAGAACTATGGAGGGGAGTGATAGTACTGATACCATGGAGGAGACTCCTATTACACCAAGAAAGAGGAAGGTCAAGGTTAGTACTTTGCGTTTTTCATATGCAAAATTTACTAGGCAAAGCCAACTTTTTAATATACAGTATGAAAAATTGTCCAACGAATCATCAACAAAATTAATATACAGTATGTGACATGTGGGTATTATTACAGAATAACTGTGTTTTTGGTTAGGCTTGAGCAGTATTACCACATTTCACATTAGGCTAGGTCTTGGAAATTATTCCCAGTCACTTTGATAGTTTACACTGGTTATACCCGGTAGTTTGCCCAGGTTAGGTCCCGGATCTGCTGTGGTTTAGGTTAGGTTAGGTCAGGTCAGGTCAGGTAAGACTAGTTTCTAAATTATGTTTGTAAACGGGGCATATCTCGAAAACGAGGCATTTCCGAGAGAAACACCATAGATGAAAAGTGTCTTTGAATGGTCCAAAATAGTAGATAATAATACTAATATATACAGGATTTCTATAAATTTATCGGCTGTTACTGTCCCTAGTGAATAGGTACTGTGAAAGATAGATGAATAGTTTGATAGGCATAGGCTACAGTAGAAAGAAGCGTTTGGTATTCCCCATTATGAATGAATTGATAGGTTTAAACTTTTTATAGGTTCCTGTTGATTGTACGCTATGGTAATGTAGGCTACAGATAACCTTAAGCCTATTATTTAAAATTAATTTATATGCTCTTAGTGTTGTATAAGCAGAGATATTTCTATATTATATTACTTTAAGTTAGCAACCTCATAATCTTGTTGAGAGTGTTATGGCATCCTCCCATTGGTGTAGAGTTACTAGAGTAGGCTATGTGGTGATTTTTCATGGTAACTTTTCTACGTGGAGTGAGTTAAGTCTAACCAGAGAGCTGTTCGCCCTTGTATGAAGTTTGCCAAATGTTTTGCATCTCAGATCAGTACAGTCTGGCACTTTTCCCCCCGTTATCCCTGTCTCCTATAACTCAATGTCTTCCTTAAGTTGTTAAATAATATTTACATGTTTTGCTATGATTAGGCTACTCTAATATGGCTCTATGTCACTTTAACTTTGGGAAAAGCACTTATTGAAAGTAGTTTTGCATTTTGTTTTCATATACAAGTGAAACTTGATAATTATTATTATTTAAGTATTGTCAGATTGCATGTGTCCTTCGAGGTAGAGTGATAGGCTAACTGCACTGCTGTATGTGATACAGGCGCGAGCTGGTCCCACTGCCTCAGGATCACAGTCACACCGTCAGCAGCGTTACAGGCAAGAGTGGGAAAGGAACCCTGCTTTCAAGCCATGGCTGACGGGAACTCAGGATCAACATAAAGCCAAATGTCTATTTTGCAATATTACTATGGTAGCAGAATTAACGGTGATAAAAAATCATGCCAAAGGGAAAAAACACTGTTCACATCTCAAGGTTGTAACAGATAAGCGGGCAACAACAGTGACAACCTTTTTTGAAAAGTCTAATAAACAGATGGATGAACGTGTAGCTAGTGCAGAAATAAAGATAGCAGGGGTGTTGGCAGCACATAATGTTTCCTTTAATGTAATGGACCACTTGTCTGAGGTACTGAAAGATGCATTCAATGACTCAAAGATAGCTCAAGAATTTACTCTGAAGCGAACAAAAGCAACTGCAGTTGTCAGAAATGTCATAAGTAAATCATACAAGGAAGAACTTGCAAACAAGTTAAGGAAAACAATGTTTAGTGTACTCACTGATGAATCAACAGATATTGGATCTATTAAGACATCTTGTGTAGTTGTTAGGTTTTTTGATTCAGATATAAATTGTGTAGAGAGTAAATTCTGGGAACTCTGTGAAGTATACAATGTAGACAATCCGGAAGATGTTAGAATGGGTGCTACTGCAAAAAATCTGTATGAGAGAATGATAGAAACCTTTAAGTCACATGAAATTCCATTGACAAACATCATAGGGTTTGGTGCTGATGGGTGCAGTGTGATGATGGGGGCCCACAACTCGGTGTCAAGTCGCTTTCGTAATGAATGCCCCGGTATTTTCATGCTGAAATGTGTGTGCCATTCAGCTCATCCCTGTGCTAGTGAGGCATGTAAAGTTTTACCTAGAAGATGTAAGGATTTGGCTAGGGAAATCTACAATTTTTTCAAGTGTAGCAGCAAGAGACAGAGTGAATTTATACAATTTCAGACTTTCTTACATCTAAAGCCACACAAGATTCTCCACCCATCTCAGACAAGGTGGCTGTCATTGAACACAGTGGTACAGAGGCTCTTAGAGCAGTGGGAAGCTCTGAAGTTGTTTTTTTCAGACATGTGGTTGTCAGAAAAGCTAGTTGCTGCTGAACTGATATTCAACAGTTTGCATGATCCATTCATAAAATTATACTACTACTTTTTAGAGTGGGCTTTACCCAAGTTCACCTCTTTCAACACATATTTTCAGTCAGATAAGACAGTTATCACAGAACTACATGAGAAAGTAATAATCCTGTTTAAAGACCTCGTTCTGTCCTTCATGGAGAGAGATTATATCAATAAAACAGAGTTTAGCCTGATAGATCCAGGTAGGAGAGATAAACATCTTAGGGACACAGAAATGTATCTGGGTGTAAAAGTGCTGCAAGCTTTAAATGACTCTAGTATTACGGCAAGAAAACCTGAGCTACAGGAGTTTTTCCAGCGCTGTCGTAACTTTCTTTCTGTAGCTTGCTGTGAGATAAAGAAGAGGTATGATTTTAAAGACCCAGTTATCTCAAAACTTAACACTCTGGCTCCTAGTAATGCTATTTCAGGAGAGTTCAGGAAGATAGTTCCATCTTTGGTACCATTAGCAACCGAGTTGCCTCTGCTTGTGTCACCAGAGGATACTGCACTCTTGCAAAGGCTAGATGATCAATGGCGCATGCTTCCACTACAGTGTGACAGGTCATTGTTAGGAGAGAGAAATTCATCAGATCAGTTTTGGGCTAAAATTCTAAATGAACCAGGCTTTAAAGATTTAGCAGATTTTGCCCTCTCCTTACTTAGTTTGCCACATTCAAATGCTGAATGTGAGAGAATTTTCAGTAAAATCAACCTCTTCAAAACAAAAAACAGAAATAGGTTAAAGACCACAACAGTGAATGGGGCACTCCTAGCTACAGAGAGCGTGAATTCTTCTGGAGCATGCTGTACAAAGTTTTCCCCAACTAAGGATATGCTTTCTCGCATGAAAATGAAAGAAATGTATAATAATGTGTCAGATGATGAATAGAAGGATTCTTTGTGGGGTTTAATAAAGTTGGTTGAAACCACTGCAAAAGCTTTATAGCCTACCCTGCCAATAATAAAGGTATATTATTATATCTGTAAAGTGTGTACGAATATATAATGTATATATATTGAGGAGTACGATAATTTAGGTATAAAATTGATAATTTCGTGTCCACTGTACGATAATTCTCTACTGCGACTCTGGCAACCCTGGCTGGTGGTTAATAACTCGTAATTACTAAAATCGAGTCACACACAAGGCAGGCTAGGCCTATATTCCTTTGACCTTGAGCCAGGGCGAATGGAGACTGAGAGTAGGGGGGGGGGGGAAGGAGCACGGGGGAAGTGGTGGCAACACACACACTTCACGGACGACAGTGATCTTATTTCCTGACATGTTTATTATAATTTCGCTCTTTATGTATAAGAACTTCTCGGATTTATTTGAGTCATCTGTATATATGCATAAATAGGTATATAATGATGTGTAAATAATGTACCTACTAAAATCCTTTTCATCGGGGTCTATTAAATCGAGATTTAACTGTACTTTAACTTAACTTGTGAAAGAATGTAGAGCAGTGGTTCCCAAACTGGGGGCCATGGCCCCCTGGGGGGCCATATAGAAGAATTTAGGGGGCCATAGTCTGAGGCTATGCATAAATAAAACCAAAGGAATTTAGCAGGTTGGTAGCCAGTGGAGGGAACTTACAGGTTCAGTACAGGTTTGTGCAATGCTTTGCTGCCAGACACATGAGTAATACGTCCTTTTTAATATGATTCTGTGTTCTTGACATAAGGGAAGCAAGATAATTTTAACTCAACATAATTCTAATCTAAGGCTTCCTAAGCTGTGTATTCTGTATGATAACCTGGTCTTGAATCTTACGTATCAGCAAGGATGTTCATATTTTTCAGTTAACGGGTTATGGTTGTAGGGGGGGGGGGGGGCATGGACAAGGATCATGTATGAAAAGTGGGTGACGACCAGAAAAAGTTTGGGAACCACTGATGTAGAGTAACGTAATTTTAAAGTACACTTTCTTGTATCCGGCAATTTCTCGTATCCGGAACGTTCTCGGTCCCACTGGTGCCGGATAAAAGAGCTTTCACTGTACTTCTAGTGATGTAAAGCTCCTCTACACCTTCGCTATCTCCCGACTCTCCCCTATCCACGCTGTAAGATGATGAGCGAATGTTTTTTGTGTGCCTGTGCCTAATTTTACAACTTACAACACTGATATACTTAACTGTAAGTTACATAAAGTGATTAACTGTTCTTAACATTGTTTACTATATCATTAAGTTATATATTATGGTAATTGTTGCTGTTGAAGTTCCTCAAGCTGTCTGGCCGAACAGCCGAGCTTCTGAGGAAGGCCATGGCCTGGACCCGGCTCTCTCACAGTGCCCTCAGAGAGTGTATGTTGTTTTGTTGGAGAATGTGGTTGTGTGTATTGCAGTCTTCCATAATATGTTTAATAGAATGAGGTGCTCTGTTGCATCCTGAACAGGTATCTGCAATGGCTTCATCCAGCCTCTTCTTATATGTCAAAAGGGCCGGCACAGCCTGGCCAGGTGGACTCTGTCCTCACAGGAAAGGGAGGATTCAGATGAATGAATGTCAGGAGGCCGTGCATGCAGCTGTGTGTTGTTTTTAAGTGTTTGGATGGACTTATGAGTGATGTGAGTATGGATGTGTTTCTGGAGATTGGTTTGGGATGGGCAGGGTGTAGAGATAATAGTATTTGTGAGTGGTATCGTGTACTGGGTGTTGATTTGATGTTCCTTGGCATGTGTGTGTGTTGTGCCATGCAGTGTAGTGGATGGTGTGGGTTTGTGGAGGCTGCAGCAAGTGTTTGTGTGCCTCTCATGTCAAGATGGTCCTTGATTTTGAGGACTTTGGTTTTGTGGTGTAAGTGGTCTGTAGGTGTGGCAGCCTGTGATTATCTTTAGGGCTTTATTCTGTATGGTCTGTAGGGTGTTGTGATGAGTCTCAGTGAGGTTTGAGGCCCAGACTGGGCTTGCATAATCCATCACTGATCATATATATTGTTTGTATACTGTGGTTGTGGATTCTTTGTTGTGTCCAAATGTTGTGCTGGCAAGTGATCTGAGGGCTTTAAGTCTTTGCATGCATTTGTTTTTGATGATCATGGTGTTGTTTGAATGTCATGGATGTGTTGTATGTTATGCCAAGTATTTTGGGAGTGTGTGTGTGTGGTATAGGTGTGTTGTATATGGTGAAGTGCGGTGTGTAGCGGTGTTCTGCGTTCCAATTGGTGAGTAGAACGACAGTTGACTTAGTGGGTGCTATTTTAAGTCTGTTTTTGATGAACCAGGTATTTAGAGTATTCAGGTATGGTTGGAGGATGTGAGTGGCTGTGTCTGCATTATGCTAGTAAATAGTGATGTTATGGTCATAATATACGAGTCTTAGAATGTAACCCTATTTATCCCATTAAACCCTATGTTCGTTATACGATCGACCGCGATACAATTGAGTTTTGAAGAACCTAACCCAATCGTATAGTGGGGGAGACCTGTTCAAAGAAATTTAATGTAAAGAAAATACTGTAATGTAAAGAATTCTCTTATTTAAGCTACAAATAAATTTAATTTAAAGAAAATACTGTAATGTAAAGAGTTTTGTTATTTAAGTTACAAATTAATTTAATTTAAATAAAATAGTGTACTGTACAGAATGGTAATGTTACATTAAAGTGAGTACAGTACCACAAGCCAGACAAAGTATAGTACATGTACTCAGACAAATTGATGATACTGTACATGTATATGTTACCTCATTGAATGTAAGTCAATAATCACTGCAAAAAATTAACCTTCTAACATCTTTTTCATCACATGAATTTTATAAAAATCTTTGAATAATTGAATATTACCTTCCCATTATTCGTCTTTGTCAATCTGCAATATCAAAACTTATTTCAGAGTTTATACAACCAAATACCAAGTGTTTCTTTTTGTAAGATAAAGCTGTCCTTGTATTTGATGCCAATAAATATGATTTTTTTTAATCTCATACATGTTTTCCTCTGTTTTCTTGAGAAAAAACAGTTTTGTTTGAAGTGCCTTATCAATAGTATTTTTCCTATGTGTAAAAGGACCTTTTACTTCAAGAAGAGAGTGTGACCCAATGAGATCCTCAGGAGATGCACCTACAATACCTAAAGAGTCAAGCTAAAGTCCTCATTCTTCTACAGTCAAGCCAGTTACTTCTTTGAAGTCTTTTATAGTTTCAGCCTTATTATTTATACCCCAGTTTATAGCCTCAACACTAGACAAGTTATATTCTCCAAACACTTTTCTTTAACAAACTTTGAGTAACCTTCCTACCATTCAAACCATTTCCAAAATTACTGGCAGCCAAACGTCCCTTTCTTAACATGAGCCATGAAAGGTTTTCTTGCTGTCCTTTGGTAATTTTATATCTTCATCAATTACTTTAAGGATCTGGAAAAGAGAGTGTTCTTGGGATTCATGCTCTAGAAACTCTTTAGATAAAACTACTTTACCTACAGTACAAATTGAGAGACTCTGTTTAGGAGGTTCTGGTGATAAAATGCATGCCATACCTGTCAATTTTCCACACTTCTTTAACTCATTATAAAACCATTTCCTATCATCATTTACTTCCCTTTAAAGTGGTTGATATTCTTTTTTTGGAGGGGAATACATTTCTTCAACACTTGTTACATTAAAACTGACTTGTACATTCAACATATGTTCTGGTGAGATTGTGGATGGCATGAATAAAGAGTACTACAGCAATGACTAGATTTGTAACTACCTTGAGGGCACTCACAATCACAAGAAATTATTTTGCTATCCTTTCACTGTACAGTATCTGAAAGAACATTATATAGCTAGCTGTTGTTATCATCCTTTTTTGAAAAAAGTAATGCATTGTCATTTCACTACAATAACAAGATTAATGAATGCTGCACTTACCATTGCTATTTAAAACATTCAGTGTCAGCCCATATTCTTTGGTAAATGTAACATTTTCCAATTGTTTTGAAAATTGCAGAGCACTTTTCCTGTATATTGCCTACTGCATTTAATAAAGACTGACCAAAGTGTCCATCAGCCAGTCATTAGTTACTTCCAAATATGTTAACTTAATCTAACCTTACCTGGAATGGGGCAATTTTCTGGGACATTACTACCAGTACCTTTGGGACTGGCAAATCTAATGAGAACCAAACTAACCTAGTGCTCTTCAGGAGGGAGAGGGATCATTGGCCTCAAAAATACAAACAAGAGTATCTTACAAATATTGTCCAAAAAGAAAAAAAGAAAAGCAGATTCACCTAAAAATGTCGATTGATTGTGAATATTCATAAATACCGGTATCCTTTTATGGTAGCCCAATATTTTACTCATGCACCACTAGTACAGGAAAACAATATGCAATAGTAAGCCTAATTAGTGTGTTAATGATTTCTAAGTGTCAGGTTACAATTATCATATGGTAGGCTACTACTGTATAGTACCGTATATATAAAGAATACATTCTAAGTGTCACATTACAAATATCATATGGTACAATAAAGAATTAACGAGCCAAGAGTAATTGTTTAAAAAAGGGGAAGGAAGAGGAATGCATATGACCGCTGGTATTGTTCACTTATTACAACACAAGGAAAACTGTGACAGACTAAGAAAGAAGGAGAAAGAGTCCAGGGAGAAAGGGACATGAGAAACACCAAACACCAAGGAAAAGAAGGAAAGGAGGAACATTTGAAGAAATGAAAAGGGTTAGCTGGCAACCAAATAGTGCTAAAACCTTACAGGGAAGTCAAGAGTGAGAGGAGGAAAGTAAACATTGAAAAAAGAACAAAGAAAGGAGAGACGGAAGGGAAGCATTTTACCGTGGTATTGTAGACCTTATCTTTCATACTTGCCTTAACTTTACCCATCATTACACCAATAGAGTATGAAAAGGATAGTATATGGTTAGACTTATAATGGTTTTTACCTCTTTAATTGACTTTTCTTCCCCTGAGAAGTAATAAACTAGATCATTACACCACTAGAGTATGAAAAGGATAGTACATGGTTAGACTTATAATGGTTTTTACCTCTTTAATTGACTTTTCTTCCCCTGAGAAGTAATAAACTAGGGATGCAATGGTAATTCCCGCCATACCAGATGTTTGTTTAGAACCAGGCTCATCGTTGTCATGGTTACTGGCACTTTGTGATGTCACCACTTGGGTTCTCTATTGGTCCTTGGTGACAAGCTTATTTGCTGATAATACTGTGTTGATGGCTGAGAGTAATAGGGAGCTGCAGAGGGTGGTAGATGAGTTTCAGTCCCTGTGTAAAAAAAGTGTCATAATCAAGTAATAGACATTATAACCAAATTACATAAAGGAGATACAACCACATTACATATTGATGACAAGAAGGTGTGACATAGACGTGACAAACGGTATTGGTCACGGATACACAGGGTCACCACAGCTATTCCTGATGCTGCTAAAAATTATAATTTTTACACAAACTGGTTTTAAAACAGAAGATGGACACATTTCGGCACTCTTCTTTGCTGATGATGGGCTTCTCATAACAAACTCAGTTAAAGGAATGAAACAAATAATAGATACACTAAGGAAAATATCTCAGCAAAGTGGACTGGAAATAAGTAAAGAGATGAGCTAGAGTATGATACTGTATGATATGAGATACTGTATGATGTAGAAATGAAAAACCAAATGAAATAGCAGAACAAATTGTGGTATAAAACATTAAGTATCTGAGGGTAACAATATGTGATAAAACAGACTGGTTCCAACTACACAAGAAAGCTAAGATTAATCAGGGAAGGAAATTAGCCAAGATGACATATTATTCAGTAATAGAAAGAGCAAGTCATAAAATGTTAATGGGTAAAACATATCGAAAGAGTGTAGCCCTATAGCCAGCATCCTGAACTCAACAACAGTTATACCCTGGAACAAGAAACACTTACCAACATTATAAAAAACACACAATTCAGTCTGGAGAAAAATATTGGCAGCACCAAGTTATGCACCAATGGGGAATTTCTGGAACTAATCCGCTAGATGTCACTGCTGTGCAGTCAGTTCATGCGACATGAGCTAAAATATTGTTTTTTAAAATCCCATCAGCATACAAATGCATAGAACCTTGATCATTATGAAACTTTCGAAATCCTGCATCGACTTTTTAATATCCTGTATGGTTAATTTTGAAATAAGTTGGTTAAATTAGTGAATTTGTAATGGCTTTTAGCCACAAAATATCTCTTATTGGTATTAGGTGAACCAGCGCAGCTGTATGCTATAGAGACATCATCAAGGTAGCCTAGGTTAATCTAGTATAGAAGCTACCTGATGTGTTCCGTGACGACATCGGAAATCGAAATTCCCGGCGCTAGCGCTGGTAGTGATACCTAGTGGTGGCCTATGGTACTAATGACCCCCTGGTGGCAGGGCAAGGATCCTTCCTCGTTCACTAAAAATGAGAAGTATCGTAAAGAAAGGAAATAGGTTCCAAAAGGGAGGAGGGAGGGTAAAATCTGCGCTGGTTCACGTAATACCAATAAGAGATATTTTGTGGCTAAAAGCCACTACAAATTCACTATTATTGGTATATAGTGAACCAGCGCAGCTGTATGCTATGCGTGAGAAGAGGAGGCGGGAGGAAATTGGAGGAACCTAACTGGAAGGATCGCCCTCACCAGACTTGTTGTTGTTGTAGTTGTGAAGGTCACTCGTAGGAAGAGTCGATGTGGGAATATAGTCTCCCCTGCGACTATGAGTGGGGAAACTCCTTTAAAGGAATAAAAGGATAACCAAGAGTTGTGTCACAACCAAGGTATTAAATCGTAAGTCTAAACAAGTGTTGGGTAAAACACTTGTTAGGACGAGATTATGTTTATTGAACTATCTGTATCTAGAAAAACAAGATCTATGCAAGGTTGGATACAAGATATTTGTTTATTTACAAATACATAAATGTAAAAGATGAAGAAATGGTGGTGAGTAATTACAGGATGGGTATGACAGGTGATACCTGGCCTGACCTTTACCCCTCGGGTTACCCCCCCCCCCTTTTCTTACCATGACGTCCCCTGATAGGTGGTGACGTAATAGTAAGGTCAGGGGGAGTAGCTAGAGCTACGCATTGAGTGGGATTCACCGAGTGATAAAGATATCTCGTCTTGGAGGTAGTAGAGGCCCATCCCCCCAAATCCTGTACCCTCTCCATCGAGTGAGTTCTAATGAAGGAGAGTGAGGCAGCCATATCCCTAACGCTGTGTGCTTTAGGGGCATGTCCAGGGTCTGCATTATTAATCACTCGGCAGAGAAGGCGAGCGATTGATCTGGGAGAGAGAGGCACACCAGACTTGGAGTTATAGAGTAAGTGGTCTAGTGAAGCCTCTCTCGTAGCATCGACATAATTTTTTTTTTTTTTTTTAAAAGGCATGAATTTGGCAGAGTGGGTGAATACCTCCATCCAGCTGGAAGGACGGAAACCCGAGGGGGCCAATTCTGCTATGTGCTTGCTCATTTTTGCTAAAAATGTGGGTGAAGGTGAAATCGTTAAAAAGGTTGAGTTAAAATCTAATGAGGAGAATGAGGGGTGTCGGGTAAGAGCTGCCAGCTGAGAAGCTCTATACTCTGTAGCTAAAGCAAGCAGAAAGAGAGATCTCTGAAGGAGATGGTTTACGTTAAGTGTGACCCCCTCGAAGGTCAGGTAGGTAAGGACACGATGTGGGTATGATGCGGGGTCGTACCTGCCCTAATCCCCATTCAGAGAAGGGTGAGTGGTCTCTCGGGAACCTTGATCATAAACCCAAGGAGAAGGGGGTCTGACAGGGCAGCATGGTGTGCTAAAATAGTCTTGCCCACTGTTATGTTTGTGATAACTGTTTGCTGAGGCTACACTGTAAAACTTCGAGTGTGTAGACGTAGTGACACTAGAAGCGGTTCAGCTAAACGTGCTGGATAGGCAAGCTAGTCTCAGGTGAAGAGGATGGGACATTGTCTATATCGGAAACGGAAGTCCTTGTATATCTTTTTGGGCGTCTGTCGAGCCAATCTTAACACCCTCATTGTAATTGACACGTTTGTCGATACGTGCTCCTTGAAAGGGGCGTGTATCCACCAATCGTGCAGGTACAGTCGGCAGCACAAGTTCGTATCATCTCCACTTACGTATGCTAGAGTAAAATTGACATTATGACAATTAAAACCTAAAGAAGGCAGTTCTATCTCACAAATTATAAAAAGCACATGCTGTTAGGATAGAACAAGGGTAGAACACCAGCAAAAATACGCGGACGAGATGGAAGCGAACCTATGCTGCCGGCTGCGCTTGGGAGTGGGGAAGAAGAGGTGAGACGGAGGGTGGAATGGTACGTGCCAGTACTATCCCTTTTGTAGTGGAACCTGGGCCACTGATAACATCTTGGAGTGTTGGGGCTTCAAGAATATGTTTTGAGCGCTCAGGTCGGTCACTAGTCTCGTCCCATCCGAGTTTACTCGGGTACTGTGACTCGGTGGGACAACAATACCTTTCTCTTAGCTGGTTCCACTCCCCCATTTTCTCCGTCTTTCTCTCAAGTGCAGGCTGACTGAGGGTATCACCTAGGGAGACACGTAGGGCAGGTGTAGTGGTAAGGGAAAGAAGTTCAAGTGTAAGACTACTGAGAAAAGAGTAAATTTGCCTCGGGAAAAGAGAGAGGCGAATAGAATAAAATTAATAGGTGTACGACATATGACTACACCTTAATATCACAAATATTTCAAAGAAATAAAATGATTGAGTGAAATGAATTCACCGGAACCGTAACTCATGGACAAGAAGGCCGTGTTTTCCTACCTCCGCTGATCAGTCTTGGGTGAGCCAGACTGGCGCCCACCCCGTCAGTCATCACTGGGGGGGTCATTGTGGGGGTAGGTGGAGGTGTGCTCCATTCAGTGTAGTCTCCCACGACGGAGCTGGTGCCTACTCTGTCCTGTGTTGGAAGGATGGATAGGTGTGCGTGGGTAGAACTGTGTCTGTTGTCTTGCTGGCGAGTGGGTCCTGTGAGGCACAGATATTAATGGTCTGGTCCGTTGAGGAGGGATGCAGCCTACGGGCAAACAGAACTGTTAGCCTAAAAATAAGTATGTGACAAAACATCACATTTATAATTCCCCAAACAGGTCCCTTAGACATAGATAAGTTATCTACGGATAAACAGAACAGTTAGTATAGGAATGTATACTATAAATATGTGGCAAAACATCATATTTATACATCCACACACAGGTACACCAAAATTAGGGAAACTTACTTTGGTGTGACATGTTTAGAAAGTTAGTATAGAAATGTATAAGATACTTATGTGACAAAACATAATAATTATCGTTCCGTACAGAGGTAAACCAAACCTAGGCAGACTTGAGTTGGTGTTACCTGTATAGACCCTTTTAGTAAAGGACTGTATAACTGTGTGGAAACATATTTATAATTCCACACATAGGTACACCCAAATTAGGGGAACTTTGTATAGAACAGGTAGCATAGAGATGTACAAAAGTATAATGTAACAAAAGGTTATATTATCATTCTGCACACTGATACACCAAACCTCAGTAAATTTATGTTGGTGTTGCCTGTACCGAACAGTTAGTATAGGAATGTAGAAAATAATTATGTGATAAAACATGATATTTATAATACCGCAGTTACACCAAACTTAGGTAATTTGAGTTAGTCTCTTGTCACGTAGGTTGGTGAGGCCCGTGTGACGTAGAGAATGAGGTCTGGATTGTTTTGGTGGGCGCTGCCTCCGGACAATCAGAACAAGTAGCACACATTTGTCTAGACTTATGTGAACTCACGTAATACATCCATTTGTAATTTTTCTCAACCCTCGATACCATCGGGTATGAAAAATAAACATAGGGAAAACTGTGTAAACTAAATGTGAATCCACAAAGTGAGCAATCAAATTTGTAATACCCCTTGTATTATCAAATTAGCAAAAGGATGTAAACCTACTTTTGCGCTGCCTGCTGGTCACACAAAGCAGGTGAGAGTGGGCCTGCCTTAACCACTCCTCTCTGGGCCAGCTCTGGGGTGGCCTTGGCGGCTGTTCGGGCTGCTATCCCTGCCTCCACGAACGTCCTAGTGGAGGCCCTGCAGGTCGAATGGCGCCCTGGCAGCAGACCCTTCTGTCATGGTCGTCAGTGACGGACCAGGACGTCACTGTATAAAATACACAATAAAGACAATGGGTGAATAACATTATATAACAATATATAATGAAATAAAGTTGGTATATAAGTGGCAAAATTTCAGCAGAAATTTGTACTTACTGGAGTTAGAGGCCAGCTAATTCATGGACGCAGTCCGCCAGTCGCCTGAGGTATACACAATAAAGACAATGGGTGAATAACATTATATAACAATATATAATGAAATAAAGTTGGTATATAAGTGGCAAAATTTCAGCAGAAATTTGTACTTAATGGAGTTTGAGGCCAGCTAATTCATGGACGCAGTCCGCCAGTCGCCTGAGGTATACACAATAAAGACAATGGGTGAATAACATTATATAACAATATATAATGAAATAAAGTTGGTATATAAGTGGCAAAATTTCAGCAGAAATTTGTACTTACTGGAATGTGAGGCCAGCTAATTCATGGACGCAGTCCGCCAGTCGCCTGAGGTAGTTCCGTCCCAAGGGCATGGCTGCGCCTGTAGCCAACGCGTGGGTTAACTCCTGACGCGCCGAGTCCAACGACGCCAACATCATAGTCTCAGTTTCCTACAGCTGGTAGGACACGGGCGGCTCGAGAGACAGGATGGGAGATAGTAGGCTCCACCCCGACCGACCCCATGCGAGGCCGGGGCAGGTATAGGCAAGCGAAACGGCAGGAGCTGGGGGAACAGAGTCGGGACTAAAGACGACACCATGTCAGACATCGAACGAGGCATGTCCTCCATAGACACAGGTTCGACACCTCGGTGTAGGCTTACGGCTGCGCACGGGTGGCGACGTAATGTCTAAGTCACCTTCTCCTCTGTCTGCTGGGAAAAATGCATCCGAGGACAGGAAGATTTTAGGAGTATCAGAAGACCTATCAACCTTCCATGCCTCGGATGAATTAAGTTTATCTATATCCACCAAGAAGCCCATAGCATCCAAGGTGGTAACAGTAGAGACCTTCGAGGATGACGGTGTAGGTGTGGCAATGGTGCGAGCCTTGTAGAAGGGCACCTGTTCCCCCAGAGAATCCGCCCCCCACTTCAGGATGACATCCTCGCGTCGCACCCACGCATCCGGGTGGTCTGTGTCAGGAGACCACGCCACCTCAGGGGGGGGGGAAGGAGGACAGGGCACCGCATCCTCCTCGCCTCCACGCATGAAGGGGGGACGGGCTCGTGGGGTAGGATACCGCATCCTCCTCGCCTCCACGCATGGGGGGGACGGGCTCAAGGGGTGGGGTGGATGTACGCCACCCCTCCACCCCCCCGAGACCGGACCCAGACGCCGCACATGGAGCCGAGGAGGCCTGATGAGGTACGGGAGGAAGGGGGGCTGATCGTCGGTGGCGGTGTGTCTTCTTGAGAGAACTGGCCTTGGCTTTAGTTCTACGCTTCCTCCCCCGAGAGTGCCTCACAGAGGTCACTAACTGAGGAGTCGGCGGCCTAACCCCGCTGGGCCCTGGTAACGGCGAGGAAACCGAGGGTAACCGAGCTACAGACTGACTTGTCTCTGGCTGAGGGGGAAATCCTCGGAACAGAGGGTCAGAACTGTCAAGGGAAGGAAGTATATAGGTCAATTGGGCGAGACAAGGATTCTACCCCTTGTGACTCCGAATTGCCTGATGCAGGTTAATTGGGCGAGACAAGGATTCTACCCCTTGTGACTCCGAATTACCTGATGCAGGGTACTGAATTCTTGATAATCCTAATTCAGTCCCAAGTGAAGGGTCAGCCCTTACCAAGACAGACCCATCACGATTTTCACCACCCGTCTCAATCTCGTCAACACTGTCTTTAAAGAAAGGCAGGAAGTTTAGGGCGAGCATCCGGCGTGGCTTCCTTGAACAGACCCACCCCAATCCGCATACCCAATACACGCCATGGGGTCGAATCCGGCAGGAGTAGCACAGGGAGCATGTGCGGAACCATGGAAGTGTCCACCCGTTGCTAAGCGAGCTGAACAGCTAGTCGTAGCACACACAATACGAGTAGACTGAGGAAATAAAATGAATTACCACGTGAAACACGTGGGAAACACAAAACACAAAATAAATAAAATTTGTGCAAAAACACACTCACACAAGGAGTGAAGAAAAATAATTAAACCCACGTGCAAATCGTAACCATAAGGGAACGAAGAGGCAAGGATAAAACGGGATAAAAGAGGACACTCACAAGGGGTGAACGAAATTAAACCCACGTGCAAATCGTAACCATAAGGGAACGAAGAGGCAAGGATAATAACGGGATAAAAGAGGACACTCACAAGGAGTGAACTAAATTACATAAACTCACGTGCACATCGTAACCAGAAGGGAACGAAGAGGCAAGGATAATAACGGGATAAAAGAGGACACTCACAAGGAGTGAACTAAATTACATAAACTCACGTGCACATCGTAACCAGAAGGGAACGAAGAGGCAAGGATAATAACGGGATAAAAGAGGACTAACCAAGGACCCAAAAACGAGGGTAAAAGCAAGGAGCCCCGAACAAAAGAAATGTTTCACCAGGAAAACCACGTGAAACCGCACCAACACACGTGGAGAACAAAAAATCCCGAAAACGGGAAGAAAATAAAGCAAAAGCAAAATAACTAGCTTGAAACCCAGGTAAATAAAAAGAGGGTCTAGCAGGCAAGGATAAAAAAAGGCCCGAAGGCCAGATGACCCGAACAATACCACGTGCAAAATTAAAAAACAAAACACCAAGTAAAAAACAGAACAGGGTGTGGAAACAGGAAAATAATCCAACAGGAAAAGAACACTCACTAAAAGGGAGCACAGGAAGTCTCATGGAAAAGGGAGTGGGGTCCAAAAACAAAAGCAAAGATGCAACAAAGAAAGTGAAAGAAACACTAAGTAAAACATCCAAACCAAAAATAAGAACCACCATATAAAACCATCTGCAAAGCAGGCAAACCACAAGAAACCCGAAATAAAAACAAACAGGAACAAAAGCAGTGCTAACCATAACGAACGAAGCTCGACGAGGAGATGTTGACTCTGTATGTTCCGTGAAATAGTGGACGAGGAAGGATCCTTGCCCTGCCACCAGGGGGTCATTAGTACCATAGGCCACCACTAGGTGTCACTACCAGCGCTAGCGCCGGGAATTTCGATTTCCGATGTCGTCACGGAACACATCAGGTAGCTTCTATACTAGATTAACCTAGGCTACCTTGATGATGTCTCTATAGCATACAGCTGCGCTGTTTCACTATATACCAATAATAGATATTTTTGTTTCGTGATTGTCGACCTTCTGCTATCGATATTTAAAGTAAGGCATATGCCAAGGCTAAAATCTATTTATTTGGACAATACAAATAAATATGATTAAGACTGTACTACATACTGTATTATCATGTAACATACCCAGTAACATGGTAATATATAGATATAGTCATTTTTGTGGAGATATTAGCATCTCCTTCACCAAGTGAGCGACAAGGCAAAAGTAGCCGAGCGAGACTCAGCGAGTTGGAACCAAAACAAACATTTGAGAGCCTATCTGGCGTCTGCCTGAGACTGAGAGTCCTCATTCCTCGAGACCTCAACAATCAACTTTATCAACCATGCCATCATCGTGTTGTGTCCCTCAATGTGTTAATAGACATGGGGGCCACAAATTCCCCAAAGAAGCTGGACAAAGGAAACGGTGGACTACTTCGCCAGCACATTCGAGTTGCCTAGTCTCAATTGAAATGTGTATTTCAATAAACCAGGAAGTTGATCTATATAATTCGGAGTTTTAACTATCACCTGCATGTTCTTTTTATGTTTATTGTATTTTCATTTACTTTGTTTCCAATCAATGGTGTACCTGTTTGGTAATCCCGAGATGGCCAAAATAATCTGAATGACAATTTCACCAGAAAATCAACTTAACTCCTTTTGATCACGAATAGTACTATTTTACCTGTGTTTTACTACTTAGAAAGAATTGTGTAGAAATATGTGTCATTTAAGCTCGATGCATTTTTTTTTGTGTATAGAATGACTGAAGGAATATTTTATTTTGCTTGTGTGCGCGATGAACCGCCGATTGTGAAGCCACCTGGTGGCAACCACCAGTTTAGATAATTCCCCATTGTAACCTTACAAGGAAAAGTTGGCACGTCGTCTATGACATCAAGAGACATGAAAACAAAATTAACATATGTACAACATATACTGAAAGATAATAATGCCTTGTTAAAGAAGATATTAATAGAAATGTTTAACCCATGGTTCAAACTGGTTAACACATATTTACACACCATTAATGTTAAGAATTAAACACAACTAAGCAAATTGAATAAGAATCAGCTACGGTATATGAAAAGATAAACGAGTATGAAAAAAAGAAGTGGAAGACTGAAATGGAACAAAAATCAACATTGGAGATGTATACCGTAACAGATATAAAAGTGAAATTAGAGAGGAAAGATGGCACGACAACACATATGGTTCAGTATTTACTGTATAGGTGCCGTACAAATTAGTTGAACTTAGATTGGAGAGCAAGACTAATGGGAGGGAACACACAATGTATATACACTGTGTAATGAAGGTATAGAAGAAACAGTCAGTCATTTGGTGAAGGAATGTAGAAGGCTGGAAAATATTAGAGCATAATTTGGAATGGAATGTGAAACGTTAGAATCAATTTTAATATTTAATGGATGTGATGAAAAGGAAGAAAAAAATATACAACAAAAAAGAGTACCTAAACAATATCTGGAATTACAGGAGAACAGTTATTGAACAGCCGCAGGACCAAGGAAATTAAGAAAAATGGTCACTATGAAGAAAATTATTAGACCCTATGAAGAAAATTACTTAAGACACTATGAAGAAAATTACTTGAGACACCACAACACAACAAATAAGAAGAATTTATGAAATTGCTCAGCGCTGATGACAAAGCAAAGCTGAGCCAACATCATCTGATCTGATCTGACTCCCTTTGGGCATTTTGGGAAAGCTCGGGGCTGCTTGGTCAGACACCTTGAGGAACTTCAACAACAACCATAATTACCTTAGAATGTTATAAAGTAGTGGTTAATTAAAGAAGGGATATAACTGCACAAGAGGTCCACGTGGCAAACATTTACAATTTGTGTTTCTTTCACAAGGGGACAATGTAATATGTTCATGTGTAATGAATTTAAGGTGAGATTGCACTTATTTTTGGTACAATAGCATATACAGTGAAAGCTCTTTTTTTCGGCATTCTGTTTACCTGCAACTTCCCGTATCCGGCATTTTTTTCATAAAAATATAAATATAGCCAAAAAGAGCGGCCACGTTCACCCGCTCAGAGCGCAAAGTGAAGAGGGAGTGACGAGGATTAAAAGTGAAGAGAAGTGTACTGTACTGTTACTTTACAAATGTAAATACAGTATTATAATTTGTATTAAGCATATCAAATGCATATAACAATTTGTAATAAGGTTTTCGCAGACAACTCATGACTGAAATGAGTCGTCGTCATGTGTGGTAGTGGTGGAGGTGGTAGGGGGGAGAGTAGGGGGAGGAGGGGAGATAGTGTGTGGTGGTGGTGGAGGTAGTAGGGGGAAGGGGGAAGATAGCCCGTGATATCGTTTGGTTACATTTTATAAATGTGTATACTCTGGTTTTCCTTCTCCTTTCTCTGTTCGAGAACAACCTTCCATCTTCATATGGAAGGATATGGCCTTCCGTTTTGTAAATGCACCACCTGACATGACTGATTGATGGATATTAGGCGCCGCAACATCGAGGTCCTATAGCGCCAGAAAAAGGTGATAGAGAGGTGTGACAGCAAGCAGTAAGGAAATGAAAAGAAAAGAGGGACAGTTGAAGAACTGAAAGCTAATGACTGGGGCCGAAGGGGCGCCAAAACCCTGTAAGTATTGCCCACATTAATTAATATAGGCAATACTACGGGGTGACATGACTGAGTGTTGAAGTTAACTCGTAATTACTAAAAACTAAACGAGTGAGTCACACACAACGCAGACTAGTACGCCTATATTCCTTTGACCTTGAGCTATGGTGAATGGAGACTGAGGGTAGGGGGGGGGGGGGGAGGAGCGTGTAAGAAGTGATGGCAACACACAAACACTTCACAGACGACAGTGATATCATTTCATGAATTCCTGGGCCAACTACTGGGAACTAACCTGGACAGACTACTGGGACTGTCTAATGTTTACAATGGCAGAAAAACACTGAACTTAGGCTCTGGAGAGCTGAAATTTTCTATATGCTATTGTACCAAAAATAAGTGCAATAATCATATAATAAACATTGTAATATAAAATGGCAATAGAAATAAATAATTACCATAGAATGTTATAAATTAGAAGATAAAGAAGGTAAAAACCGTAGCTTCAGTTCAGTTGGACGGTGAGTTAAAACTTAAAACTGTGAGTGTATTGGCCCTATTGGGCTTATCAGCAACAACAGCTGATGGGTAGTGGGTACGGCATGGAGGTATAATCTAAGAGGAGGCGGCATGAGCCGCTCGTCCTGTACACCCAAAGTGAAGCAAGGGGCGGAGCCTATTACCCTACCCCCCATTGACTCAAAACATTGCCTCGCCCGCCTTACTCCCATTATAATTATGGTCTTATTTTCTCATATATCCTATAATCATAGCCAGAAAGAGACTTGAATTTGTTCCATATATGATAACTACATAAAATTATCCAATTGTGTATATTACAAAAGTACTTAAACCCATTAAATATCGCTGTTTCCAGCTAGAGCATTACCTCTGCTCGCAAACTTTTCCTAGGAGTATGAATGAAAGAATGAATTGATTAATGAATGAATAGTTTATTTTATGCAAAATGTATAGTAAAAGAGAAGGTGATAGCTTACATACCAACCCACAGACCGTATTATAACGTTACAGAGAAATAACAACAAGTACAGATGACCACACGTGAATCTGGTATGCGAGATACTTGCGAGATACCTACAACAGGAAGGAAAGTGAGCAAAAGTTATAGTTTGTTGACAAGCAGATAGTAATAATATTTTACTGTCTGCCTGTCAACAAACTACATCTTTTTTCACTTAAATTTCCTTGCGTTGTAGCCACCTCAGTGTGCTGTGAAGATGTGTGATCTGCAGTGAAAATGTAGCCTACATAGTGTAGTGAAGATGTGTATAATGTAGTGAAGATATGTAATAAGGTAGTGAAGATGTGGTGTGTTGTGATGATGTGTATAATTAAGGTAATGGAGATGTGTGTGTAATGAAGAAGTGTATAGTGTACTGAAGATGTGAATAGGGTAGTGAAGATGTGTATATGGTAGGCCTACTGGAGATATGTGATGTGTAGTGAAGAGATGTGTAGTGTAACACCCAGAACTGTCATGTAATTGAGTTGACACTCAGGTGTGTTGTCTTGTATCAAACATATTTTACCACTTATAAGCCACATGGAATCTTACAATGATGTCT
Organism: Petrolisthes manimaculis; assembly: GCA_034508575.1. Classification (NCBI taxonomy): domain Eukaryota; kingdom Metazoa; phylum Arthropoda; class Malacostraca; order Decapoda; family Porcellanidae; genus Petrolisthes; species Petrolisthes manimaculis. The sequence goes on from JAWZYT010000029.1 coordinate 933,843, forward strand.
GCATGTTACTGCATAAAGTGTGTCATCACTTCCTCAGTTTCAGTTCACTCTGATTTACACAGAAACATTAATTTTACTCATCAGTCCCAGGCAGTAATTTCACAATTATAAAAACTCTTTCCGCACATTGGCTTAACTTAGACTACGTTTTTTTTTAACTTACACCTAAATTCTCAACAACCAAATAGTCTACATAGTAAACACAATTATAAATTAAATATCTTTAAAACATTATGAAATATGCTAAAACATTCATAATGCAATCTCTCAACACTCGAGTTATCCTTCAGGCCAACCCTAACTTAGGCACAAATAGGTCCCCCCATGGAGCCAGTTTATCTTTTATAACCCTGTCAATGCTATATATACGTCAGGTTATACATTAATAGTTAATATCAGAACACTATAATAGCCTTGGCTTTACAGTTTTTGTGTGTACAGTATTAATATTCTACAGGACATGGGTACGTGTCGCGGTGTGCGAGGCAGGTGATGAAATTCACTTCGTTGATTTGTCAATTTCTGTCGTATATTTTTCTATATGACTTTCTTAACATACATATGAAATGTAGTAGAAAGACTCCTGTCTCTCTGGGTACAACCATATGCTGAACACGCCAGCATTATCTTAAAAAAATGGCAAAGAATGTTGGTGAAATTGATGGTCCGACATGATCAGCTGTTCAATGTTTTGAGCAATGACTATACAAGAATGATAGGAAAGCTCTCCTCTCGACCAATAGAAAATCACAAAACAAAGCACAAACTGGAACCTCACGAACGGCCGACAACGCCATCTATATACTGCTTAGATAATTAAATTTCAGGAGTAACTTATCTAAATTGTAGATAATTAAAATTTCAGGAGTAACTTATATAAAATCTCATAACTAATGTAGCCTACAGTACAGGACTAACTCCTCTAATTTTAATCAATGCCTAACTTCTATTGTGCATAATCCGCCTGATTTTCAATATTTGTTTGTGCATGTTATGCACTGAGAGTAGGCTAAATGAAAGTCATAATTGTAATAATACCTGTTACATAAATACCTACATCATTAGGCTACATAATGACTGTCTAAATTGTTGGAGTTTGCAACACCTAATAAATTGCAATTACACACATTTATATTACCAATTACTTTTATCATCATAAAAACATACCTGCGTATTAGGTGTGCAAGTTTGGGCCTGGTTCACATGTATCATACTAAACTCCAGACGAATTATGACAGGAATAAAGACACAACCTTAAACAAATAATTGTTTTATTGGGGAAAATAATTTTGTCACAGATGTAGCATAGTGTAGGAGCTTACTTCTGGAGGTGTAATATAATAGACTCTTTAACAAGGCATGGTTTATTCTAGTATAAAGAAAGGGGCAGGAGCCACGCAGGTCAGCGGAGTAGGAGCGTGGGTGTGTGGCGTAGCGTGAGGGTAGCTATGGGCGCCAGTGAGTCTCCTGGTGGTGCTGCTGCTGCGTGGGTTACTGCTTGTAGGTTGACCAGCCAGGGAGAGATGTTCCTGGTGTCTTGCTAGCTAGAGTCTGGGTGAAGAGTCGCTGCTTGACCAGGCACGGCCTGCCTTATATCTGGATGGTCGAGGGATTAACTCTTGCCCCAGGCGCTTTGGCCAGGGATTAAGTTAAATATAGACTGTAGGTGAGAGGAAATAAGGAGTGGTACACTACATTACTCCCCCTCCCCCCAACAGACTGAATTTTATTAGGGGAGAGGAGAAGGAATACATAATAAAACTTACAAAATACACAAAAAGGGATATACATAAAAATAACATACTAGATTATGCGCAATTGTATCCAAGAATGAGCCCCACGGACTGAGTTTGTTATGGGGGGAACAATACACAATATACATTGTATAAAATACACACATAATAATAATATTAATAACACCACAAACATATACAAAGACATAATATCGTGGGCCGGCCGTCACCCGTGTTAGGACCAGGTGGGTGTCTGGATTGGTATAGGTGCGGCCTTAGTGTCCACACGAAACGTCTGGGTGGTGTGTGCAGTCGCTAGAGGCGTCGTAGTGTCGTAGCGAGGCTGCTAAGGGCCGTGTGCAGTCGCCGACTGCGTCGTCAGAGGCGTCATAGTGGCGTGACGAGTGGCGGGCACAGTCGGCCGAGGTAGGAGGGGAATGGGGTAGGGTGGGTGAGAGGGGTGGAGGTGGACGTAAGGAAGGGTGAGTAGGTTGGAGTAGGTTTTACTGGTGGGGTGTGGGTGGTAGGAGAGCGTGGGTGGGGAGGAGGTCTAGGTATGGATTTGCATACGGGTTGAGTAGGGGGAGGAGGGTATGGTGGTAGAGGTATGGGTAGAATGGGGGAGGGAAAATGTGTGGTGGATACACGTGAGGAAGGAGTCGGTTGGATGTGGGTAGGAGGTCGTGGAATGGGGGGAAGTGGGGGGGGTATTGTTTGGCTGGGGGGAGAGGAGCATGGTGTGGGAGTAAGTCATGATATGGGGGAACGTGAGGTAGGTATGGACTTGGATAGGGGTTGATTGGGGGCACAAGCGTGTGGTGGGGGAGATATGGGTTGGATGGGAGGGATGAAAGTGGGGGATGTATGGGTTTCAATATAGGTTGGGTGGGGACATGAGAGTATGGGGGGGGCGCACGTAAGTAGGGAGCATGTTTGGTGGGGAGGAGCACGTGTGGTGGTGGTGGGAGTGTGGGAGGCGTGCGTGGTGATTGGAGGAGTGGGGGCGGTGTGCGTGGTGGTTTGGGTGGTGGTGGTGGGAGTGTGGGAGGCGTGCGTGGTGATTGGGGGAGTGGGGGCGGTGTGCGTGGTGGTTTGGGTGGTGGTGGTGGGAGTGTGGGAGGCGTGCGTGGTGATTGGGGGAGTGGGGGCGGCGTGCGTGGTGGTTTGGGTGGTGGTGGGGGCGTGTGTGGTGGTTGAAGTGGTGGTGGGGGAGGCGTGCGTGGTGGAAGAATGGTGTGTGTAGGACGAGGTGATGGTGAGGTGTGAGTAGGGGGAGGTGAGTGTTGAGGGGGGTCAGGTAGGGAAAGAGTGGCAGACTGGGGTGGAGGAGCGGGGTTAGGGATGAGTGATATATGGGTGGTTTGGGGTGGAGAGGGGATGGTTGTGGGGAAAGGAGAGCGGGGTGGAGAAAGCAAGCGGGGTGGAGAAGGCGGGTGGGGTGGGAGAAGTGGTGGAGGAGAAGGTGTGTGTGGTGGTGGGGGAAGTGAGGGCGGCGTGCGTGGTGGTTGGGGTGGTGGTGGGGTGAGTGTGGGTGGCGTGCGTGGTGGTGGGGGAAGTGAGGGCGGCGTGCGTGGTGGTTGGGGTGGTGGTGGGGGCGAGCGTGGTGGTTGGGGTGGTGGTGGGGTGAGTGTGGGTGGTGGGGGAAGTGAGGGCGACGTGCGTGGTGGTGGGGGAAGTGAGGGCGGCGTGCGTGGTGGTGGGGGAAGTGAGGGCGGCGTGCGTGGTGGTTGGGGTGATGGTGGGGGCGAGCGTGGTGGTTGGGGTGGTGGTGGGGTGATGGTGGGGGCGGTTGTGGACACGGGTTGGGTGGGGAAAGGAGAGCGGGGTGGAGAAAGCGAGCGTGGTGGGGACAGAGAGCGGGGTGGAGAAGGCGGGTTGGGTGTGGACAGAGAGCGGGTTGGGGAAAGAGGGCGGGGTGGGGAAAGCGAACAGGGTGGAGAAGGTGGGTGGGGTGGAAGAAGTGGCGGGGGTATGGGTTGAGTCATGGAGCTAGAATAGGAGGAGACGACCCGCGGTCAGAAAAGTGAGGTCAGGTCAGCCATATTGTGATTGGCAAGAAGCTCGCCAGCCGCTCCTTAATTATTAATCTGGCCATTACATATGTCACCCAAAAGGTGATTAATTCCTACACTCTGCAGACAATGAAATATATTGTCACTAAACAGTTTGGGTGAACACTACCACTATCTTCAGTGGTCAGGACAGAGTGAAAAAATAACATATTATACAGTAAAGCAGTTCCTCTTTATGCAGTTATCAAAGTATGTCATGTGTATGTCTATGCGTGTGTGTGTGTGTGCGTGTGCTTGTGTATGTGTGTGTACAATCTGGGTGTGGTAAAATATGTTTACGTGTGAGGGAGGGTCACCAAACAAATTAATAAACGGCTGTGTTTGTGTGTTACTTAGGGAGGGACCGATTTATCAATTAGGAAGTTCATTAAGGGATTACGTTTGCGAGACCCATCACCAACCCATCACTAAGGTTGAAAATTTCATGGTTTTGAATATACAACAATAATTCAGTTATTTTTCTTTTTCCGACTTCATGACATATACAGTAAAAGAGTTGGCATCCTTCTCAGTGTAACTGTAATTGGCATTACATGTATAATTAAATACTGCATTAATCATTTTGCCTCCCTAGTTAGGATGATCGGTTACTTGGCCATGCCTAATATTCCAAGGAAATGCATCCCATTGGATTCTGTTCCAATTTTAAGTGTGTCAAGCAAGTGTGTTAGAAATATTAAAAATAATGTTTCTCTTTAGGTAATCAATGACTCTGTTCTGAAAAGTAGGATATTATCTGATTCTGTTAATATAGAGCCAGAGGAATACATGTTTATTCCAAGTTAGTCTCACCTCTCAAAGTGCACAAATAAGATAGTTTTAAATATAGCAGGATTTGTTGTATATAAGATAATGAAGTCCTTGTATTATGAACCATACATTGTTGCCCTAAACTCAGACAAGACTGATAAACATATTCTTTCCTTGGTAAAACTTAAAGACAGAGTAAACTTGGTGTATCTATCTGATGATGTAATTGATATATGTATTACATCAGACAAACTGTTTAGGGAAAGAGGGTCCAGCACCACTTTGGAGAGGGTAGATTATAGCAAAATAATAATATTAGTGTTAATATATTATGCCCACAAATACATATTTTCTACTTTAGCTGGCCACATGTACGACTGAAAATCACTTGAATTAGTTAATTAAGGCAGTTGCTGAATCATATTTGCAGGTGAAATATGTATATAAGGCCAAACAAATTACTAAGAAGTTGGCATCCAAAGTGAAAGTAAGGAGTTGACAAATATATACACAAATTATACATTTCAGTGGCCAATTTGGTATAGAGTGATAGGTCAGTAATTTATAACTTTTTATTTATATTATTGAAAGATGTGTGAATTGTATGTTATTAATTAAAGAATACGAAATACATGTCATACCGTAATTAAAAATGAATAAACATGGTGAGGAATATGGGTAAACTGTATGGGTACTATGAGTGGTCAGCCTTGCTTGCCAATACTAGGCGTTGGCTTCTGAGGACCTGACTGGCTTCACTCCACTGAGACCCAAATGAACGCGCGGGCCGCCTCCTCCTATTCTAGCTCCATGGGTTGAGTAGGTGTAGGAGAGGGGGTGTATGAGAGAAGGAGATTAGCGGAGGGTGTTGTGTCGGTTGGTTGGGGGGGTACATGTGTGTAGGGTGGTGGTGTCTGAATGGTGGTGTGGCAAGGTGAGGTGGAGTGGGGTATGGTAGGTTGGGTGTGGGATTGGTTTTGTAGGGGTGATTGTGGAGTGTGTGCGTATAGGTAATCACCCGCCTCCACGCACAAGTTTGTGTACATGGTGTATAGTGTTTGGTTTCTCGGGTGTGAGGGTGGAATTCCTTTCTGTTTATTTTCTTCCAGGGCCTCTCTAATAAGTTCGGCCCTGTATTCCAGTAACTCCCATTCGATAGATGTGTCTAGGTCATCGTAGTAATTGTGCGTAGGTGTTGAGGGGGTGGAAGCTTGTGGTTCGTGTGTGTATCTGATATATGGGGGTAAGGGACGCATTGTGGGAGGGGGTAGAACACTGGGGAGAATTACAAAAAATATATATTAGTCACTGGGTACCTTCTACAGTTTGCTGACGACGTCGTGGATGAGCGTAGAGGCAGGGTGGCTTATCGCCGCGTAGAGGCGTCGAGTGGCGTACTGGTGACGTCGTCGTGAGACTGTAGAAGTGTAGAGACTGGACTGGAGTGGGGGGTACCTTGGCTTGCCGTTACACGTGTCGGAGGAGGGGAGATGATCGGGCAGCGATGCACGTAGGGTTCTTGTTTGTTGTGGTGGTGGCATATAGAGATGGGGCGTGAGGATCTTGTAGGAGGTGTTGTATCTTGTAGGGCCAAGTAAGAAGAGTACTACTACACTCCAGGGGTCACCAATGTAGGAGCTTACTTCTGGAGGTGTAATATAATAGACTCTTTAACAAGGCATGGTTTATTCTAGTATAAAGAAAGGGGCAGGAGCCACGCAGGTCAGCGGAGTAGGAGCGTGGGTGTGTGGCGTAGCGTGAGGGTAGCTATGGGCGCCAGTGAGTCTCCTGGTGGTGCTGCTGCTGCGTGGGTTACTGGCTTACTGCTTGTAGGTTGACCAGCCAGGGAGAGATGTTCCTGGTGTCTTGCTAGCTAGAGTCTGGGTGAAGAGTCGCTGCTTGACCAGGCACGGCCTGCCTTATATCTGGATGGTCGAGGGATTAACTCTTGCCCCAGGCGCTTTGGCCAGGGATTAAGTTAAATATAGACTGTAGGTGAGAGGAAATAAGGAGTGGTACACTACAATAGCAACCAACGACATGCTGTACAAGTAGGCCTACAACATCCCAATAAAGGTATATGAAATAAAAACACACACAACTAAGAACTATGTAACACAGTACAGTACTGTATAACAACACAGAAGATCATGCATGTACAAGACATAAATGCAGTACAAATAAAATTATGTTTATGCACTAACATAAACACGCTTTACATTTCGTCGCACATTTCTTTCGGAAATATATAATAACACCTGCATAATTAATTCACTACATCCTTATGTTTACTCAAATTATAACTTACAGTGACCACAGGCATTATATAGAGTAATTCATATCATTCAATGTATCTGGTTTTAAGTGAATTATTGGGTTAAGTGTAAAGGAACCGAAATATACATATCGCCGTTAACTCTTGGCTCTGTTTTTTTTTTCTTTTTTTGCAGACGACACACTACTACAACAGCCAGCGCCATCTACATGCGGCTTGTGAAACTCCTTGAAGGGGGTTCATAGTAGTGATTAATGAGCTTTCCTATCATCCTTTTTATAGTCATTGGTTTTGAGTCAATGGGGGGTAGGGAGGACAGCCGACCAATAGAAAACTGGCTTCACTTCTGTGACGTCATGCCGCCTCCTCTTAGATTATACCTCCATGGGGTACGGCAGGCTGGGCAGCCATCATGATCAGTGTTGCCAGATCTATTTGACATCATTGCCCTAAATCCCCTAATTTGACCTGTACTATTTCACATTTTTACCTCAATAATTCTCTGTTTACTCTTGGTAACCGACGTTCTTTTTGGTATTCTTTGGTTTGGTAGAACTTTCCGTTTATTCTTGAACAATATTTATATAATGTCCCTATGTGGACTTCAATATTACCTAAAATAATGTCTATTCATCTGGCAACACTGGTAATGATAAACAATATCAGAATTTACTTAAAATAAACGATAAAACAAGATTATTCCTAGATAAGAAAAACTATGGAGAAATTAACATTACAAGTGGGATTAAGCAGGATTGTACAGGATCAACAACACTTTTTAAACTAGTAACTTATATGATCATTCTAAAATTAAATAATATAAACATAGGATACAAGGAGGAGAACTTATACATAAACACATTATTTTATGCAGACGATGGGTTGGGGTTAAGAATGTCAGTAAAGGAAACAAGGGAATACATAACACACTTACAGAATATAGTGGCAGAAGTAGGGTTGGATATAAATATGAACAAAAGTAATATTTTAATTTATAATTCAAGAGAGACACCTGAGGAAATAGGGGGAATTAAGGTGGTAGACAATATTAAGTACTGTACAGTATTTAGGAATTACAATAGACAATAAGAGACACTGTTTTAAGACATATAAAGGAGATATAATTAAAAAAAAACACAAATAAAGTAATTTGGTATCATCAGTGATTACAAGGAGCAGCAATAAATTATTAATAGGAAAATGTTATTGGAAAAATGTGGCCCTACCATCCATTATGTATGGAACAGTCATAATAGATTTTAATAAAAATGAAATAAAGAAACTACAAAGTATAGAAAATAAAGTTTATAGAAATATCTTGGGAGCAGTGAACTGAACTCCAACATGTACTCTGAGAGGTGAAATTGGTGCATCAAGTGTATTAACAAGGTTAAACACTAATAGAGTGGGATATGTAAAATATTTATTAAACAAAGAAAATACTTTGGTAGGTGAAATATATACAAGATTAAAAGAAAATCATAAAACTGAAAAGTGGATGAAAAGTACACAGGAAATTATTAAGGAATTAAAGATAAATAAAAATACTATAAAGAAACTAAAGAAAGAAAAGATAAAAAGCAAATTTAGAGAAAAGGATAGAATTGAATGGGAAAAGGATTTAAGCCAAAAAGAAAGTTTAACATATAAAAAATATAAGACAGAAATAAAACAAGAAAATGTAATATATGATAACACGTATGGATCAGTTTTGTTATTTAGGTTAAGAACCAACACCCTAAATTTAAGTGATAGAAAGAGATTTATAGGAGAATCAGAAAAGTGTGAAGGATGTGGAGCAGGAAAGGAAGATTTAGAACATTTTTTACTCTATTGCCCTAACTTACAGAATATAAGAAATACATCAAGATTGTTTCAACAGCCTTATATAAGAGATAAATGTGGACAATTATTATTCGAAAATATTGAAAATATAGAAAACTTAAAGGAGGTGTTAGTGGAGTTGTGGAAAAAAAGACAAAAAGCTCAGACACCGTGAAAAAAAAAAGCACACAAAAAGAACTAAGAGGGGAGCCGTTGCAACTGAACTGGAACTGAGCGTTGCCAACCCAAAATCCCATTTTCAGACAAAAAATCCTTACATAAATCATGAAAAGTCCCTACGCCTTTCCCTACATTATTACAATTTTTTTTTAACAAGTAATTCACATTTTTAAGAGTTTTTTTTTATAATGTAAACCTTCACTAATGGAAAGCCAAATAATTAATGCAATGACATATTAATGTATAATAGAGAGAATTAATTTAATGTGTTCCAGCATATTCCCCTAAAGGTATTTAGGTCTCATTAAGGGGAGACTACCTTCTTTTATATTTTTTCTATGTCTAGAAACAGATGACCTCAGTGTTTCTAATAGGGGATCTACTGTTTTGTGGCATAGTTTGGAACAATTGAAAGATTCACAGATATTCAATCTTGCAAAAAGATAGTCTCCCTTAAAACAAAAGTTTTTTTTTTTCAAAATAAATCTTCAGAGTAAATCCCTTGAAACAAATCATAACATTCCTTTATTTCTGTAATCAAATATATCAAGTTCAAGGTCCCGCAGAGGGCTGCTCGTGGGCAGCATAATATGCGGGGGTTGTGCGGGGGATTTAGGGATCCAGGGTAGGATTAGGAAGGAGGTTAGGATGAGGGTGGATTGGGTCAGGGACTATGGGTTGAGGATTAGGATTGGGGAGGTAATGATTGGTGATCCTATTTCTAAAAGTGTCAAGAGTGGGCTATTAACTATATGAGATGGGAGATGATTCCACTCTTGGATGCTGCGGGGAAAGAATGAGTGCCTAATTATTGGTATATAGTGAACCAGCGCAGCTGTATGCTATGGAGTCATCATCAAGGTATAGCCTAGGTTAATCTAGTATAAAGGCTACTTGATAATGTTCAAATCAATCTGGCTCTGCACTGATATGTGACACCTGGTGGTGGTTATGCAGAATTAAGAAACGAATAAGATGAGACCAACTACAAGTCTCTTGATATGATCTTTTGTTGAAGACTTCCGATTTTTATTACTTTATTCTCGATTTTCGGTGAAAAATTTACGATACTTGCTAGAGATAGGCTGCCATAAAGGTGATTGATTAGCTATATTTCTGGAATGTCCATCAACCATTTCGCAACACTTCAGACATCCACTTTGCTGAAAGTGCACATAATATTTATTCACCTATTTGGTACCACTCTCTCAAGTTCCACGCTCAGCTCATGGACTAAAGTGTTTGTGTGCCTCTCATGTCAAGATGATCCTTGATTTTGGTTTTATGGTGTGCAGCCTGTGATTATTTTTAGGGCTCTATTCTGTATGGGTGTGCAGTCTGTCATTATCTTTAACGTTAGGGCTCTATTCTGTATGGGTGTGAAGGTTGTTGATAGTCTCAGTGAGGTTTGAGGCTGAGGCAGGACTTGCATAATTCATCATTAATCGAATATTCTTGTATTCTTGTAAATGTTATGAGGGTATTCCTCTGAGCAATGGTGTTCCAACACTCCTTCCAAGCCCGGTATCCCTTCGTTGTAGGTCCACCTGGTCCGGTAATGAATTTGTGACTGCTCTGCAGAGTGATGTGTATCCAGGCACTGGTGGTTCGTCCGGTACTGTCCTCAGTACGTTATCCAGTTGGGTTTTGAAGGAGTCCACAGAGCAGCCAGTAAGGTCCCGAATTCTTCTTGGTAGGCAGTTGAAGATTCTTGGTCCATTGTAGGGCAGACTGGATGATAGGAGAGTCTTGATCCTTGTTGGTGCTTGTGATGGTGGTAGTTTTCTAACACACTTGCGGCCAGTCCTCTGGTTGAAATGTGGTTCCACCTCATTTATGTTAGAAGGGCTGGGTACCAGTTTTTCAAGTGCCTTCCATGTGTAGGTGATGATGTATCTCTCTCTCCGTCGTTGCTGAGAATACAACCTCAGTCTTTTTATCCTTTCCCAATAGGAGAGTTCGAGTATAGTAATTGTTTGAATATTGTGGTTGTGGTTTCTTTGTTGTGTCCAAATATTGAGCTGGCAAGTGATCTGAGGGCTTTACATTTTTGCATGCATTTGTTTTTGATGGCCATGATATGTTATTTGAATGTCATGGATGTGTTGTATATTATGCCAAGTATATTGCATGTGTGTGTAAACTCAAGGTCAGTATAGGTAGGCAATGCAGTGTTGATTGCAGCTTTTATTTTGTGAAAATAAACTCTTAGTATCAAACATATTGCTGTTTACATTTTCTTATCCAGACAAAATTAAGGTACAATATCACACAAAGTACAAAAATATATATGCATTATATAGGGTTATTCAAAAGAAATGTTACAGTAAACACTATAAATAAGTTCTGTATATTATGTTTTAAATGCATATGTACAGCGTATAATACACATTTAATAAATATTATAATATGTATATGAATCATCCTGTAGATATGGTACAGTACTTGGTTCAGCACTCACATAATCAAAGAAAAATGCGCACATGTAGGAATGATAGTTGTGAAAAAATGAGAATGGTCCAAAGATTGGAGAAGTCTTCTACTGTATTGTGTTTAAGGTTTTCAGCCATTATAGGTAACCATTATGGCAGGAGTTGTTGTTGAAGTTCCGCAAGCCGTCTGGCCGAGCAACCCCGAGCTCTCGAGAAAGGCCATGGCCTGAACCGGGCTTTCCCAAAGTGCCCTCAGAGTGTATGTTGTGTTGTTGGCTAGTGTGGTTGTGTGCGTTGCAGTCTTCAACCACCCCCGAAGGCTGTCAAGGATGGCAGCTATGGGAGCCAAACCATCACAACACCAGGGGGCACAAGTCCCTGGACATGGAGTAGGGCTCATCAGTCTAGAATAGGTGCAGTAGAAATGAGTTACAGTACTTGAGAGGTGCATGTGGACTTACAAGGTGGGACAGAGAAAGTAATGAGAGTGTGTATGAGAGATGGGGTATGAGTGAGAAGGCAATTGGTAATGAGTGTGGTGTGGTTGAGACTGAAGTGTAATACATTGAGGTGGTTTGGATAAGCTTCCTCTCTCCCTTATGCTCTTCCTTGGTTATTGTACCAGTAACATTTGTAAAGTACTAGTTAGTATCAATGAGACAACAAGAGGAGTGCCATTGTTAATTAAGGAAACTGAACTGCTCTAAACCATTGCATATAATTATCAGGGCATACATAGTTAGTAAAGGAAAAAGTTTCCTTGAATTAAATATTGAATATCTATTTTTGCAAATGACTGTAAGTCTGGATTAAAATATTTTTAGCTTTAACCTACTCTCAGCAAAGGAGGTCGAGGTGGTATAGGGTAAAGATGGTGCCGTCGAACCCATTCAGCACAAGCCAGTCTGTCAAGTGTCTCTCTTTGATGTAAGGGTCGACGACCTGGGTGTGTTGATTTGGGATGTCCATACTTTTCAAGTAGCTGATAGTCAACACTGTAGGTAAAGTTCCAAAGGGAAGTAGGTTGCTTTCCACTGTGTGTCAACATCATATTGTATGAGTTGAGATGTGTCACATCCAACAGATGGATAAACAACTTGTGATGTCATCTCTCTGTCTTTCGAACACATTCGACAAAGCTGGTCATCATATCTGCCTTGTCTACAAGTCGCATGTTCTCTGTGTAGTCTATGATTAGGTCCAGTTTCAGAATTTGTTCACCTGTTCTGTAGTTGGTCTTACCACTGTCTGTCATGTCCCCTTTGTGAAATGTAGATAGTGCAGTCACCTCATGTTTATCGTGCCACCAACCCACCAAATAGCCAAAATTTTGCCTGACTTCTGGAGATGGTAATCACCGGATCTTGATTTTTGGGTGGTGAACATTGGTGGCATATTTTTCCGTTTTTTCTGCACAGTACAGTTAGTTCCAATTTCTTATGTGTGGAGAAACTGGGAGAGATCTGGGCTGCTGTAGTAGCTGTCGATGTAGAGAACATGACCTTTGCCAAAATATGGTGCCATCAGGGTCTTCACTATGCTTCCTGTACTTCCAAGCACATCGTTTCTGTTGTAATCTATGTCAGTTCCAGTATAAAGAAGCACAGTATGTCCAAAATAATTCCTGTTTCACAGTCGCACAGTACAAATTGTTTGATTCCAAAGCGATGACGTTTTGATGGTATATACTGTTTAAAGACCAGGCATCCTTTGAATAAGGTAAGGGACTCGTCAATAACCATTTTGCGGAATGGAACAAAGAAGAGACTGAAACGTTCCGTTAGCATTGTCAATATGTCCCTTACTTTCCACAATCTGTCCCTACGACAAGGCCTTGTATTGCTGGAATAATGGAGAGTCCTTAGCAGAGCCTGAAACCGGTTCCTGGACATATATTGGCCAAAAGATGTTGTACCAAGCACCTTGTCTTTTTTCTAGTAGTAGTCACTCAAAACATGTTTTTTAGAATGTGGCATTAGGATTAAAAGAGCAAGAAAAACATACAGCTCTCTAATACTTGTATCTTGCCAATCCCTGATACGGCTGTGTGGAGGCACAATTGGTCTCCTCAGCAATCATGCCCATTACTTGGTCATCAAAATATGCTTCAAAATACTCCAGGTCTGTGCCATCATTCTCAAGATGAAATGCTGGTGTCACTCCAGAGGCAGTATTATCATAAGGGTGGATGTCCAGTTCAAAATCATGTCCATCACTCCATTCAAATCTGTGCACATTACCGAGACCTGGGATTGCTGGTCGAGAGACAGATGGCCGTGAAGGACCTTGGAACTGCTGGAAGTGAGACTGCTGGAAGTGAGACTGCTGGACATGAGACTGCTGGCCCTAGTTGCTGGTTTATTGTCAAAAGAGAATACAGTATCTAGAATTTTATGTTGTGTAGTGTGTGTGTAATAATAATAAATAATAATAATATAGGCTTATTGAATAATAGCAGCTGGGAAGCTGAAAATGTAATGTGTGTGTGTTGGACTGGAGTTGGGAACCTGGTAAACCTAATTATATTATATTTGTCTAGAGGTCAGATATTAGGGCAGGGGATATCCTTTTCAACAGAACCCTATTCTCATAGTAACTTTTTGTTTTTACGAGGTCTTTTAAATTATCAAGTGATTTCCTTTTCTTTTTTTATAACTTCCAGAATTTATAAATGGATTTTGCTATTTTCTAATTTTCCTTTAAATAATTGGTTTCCTGTTATGCTTTCCCTATCTACCCTCAACTCCATTACCATTTGGCTTCTCACAGCCCCAGAGATTATATATACACATAATTAAAAATTACAATCATGTATTTAATTTTAACCTACTTACAGAACCATGTTTGCCATAAATGAGAGCAACAGTTAAACCTAAATAATTATTTACAGAAGTACATTCACTATTGATTAGGTTATTAATCATACTTGTAGGCATGCTCATTTTTTTTTTTTTACTGACTAGTTAGTATGAAAAAAGACAAGTTTCTCCAATTTGTCAGGATCAGGAATGGTTACTGTACTATTTGCAGTCACAAATTATATTCCTTGCAATTGCAAATATGGTCTGCTGTACAGATTCCTGATCAATCTGACACTAGCTTTCTAATGAAGCTAACACATGGCCAATGTCACATCCACTTGTGAAGCCCATAACTACATTATCAACATAATATATGCAGGTAGGGAAACACTAGATTCGTCATAAAATTCTGAGAGTACCGAGCATAATGCTGGGAAAAACTACTCTGCTGAGTCTTACGACTCCATCTTCAATGTTTACAAACAAAAGGAACATCAACCCGGGTTGGTGGTCGGCGTGTTCTATTTACACCATCCAACCCGGGTCTTTCGGAGCAACCCAGGTTGCCAACCCGGGTTGATCGAGTGGCATAAATAGAAGATGCCTTATTAGTGTGTAACCTTGTTTCTACACTTGATGAACCAATTTCACCTCTCAGAGTACATGTTGGAGTTCAGTTCACTGCTCCTCAGATATGTCTATAAACTTTATTTTCTATACTTTGTAGTTTCTTTATTTCATTCTTATTGAATCTATTATGACTGTTCCATACATAATGGATGGTAGGGCCACATTTTTCCAAAAAGATTTTCCTATTAATAATTTATTGCTGCTCCTTGTAATCACTGATGATACCAAATTACTTTATTTGTGTACTTTTTTAATTAGATCTTCTTTATGTCTTAAAACAGTGTCTCTTATTGTCTATTGTAATTCCTAAATACTGTACAGTACTTAATATTGTCTACCACCTTAATTCCCCCTATTTCCTCAGGTGTCTCTCTTGAATTTTTAAATTAAAATATTACTTTTGTTCATATTTATATCCAACCCTACTTCTGCCACTATATTCTGTAAGTGTGTTATGTATTCCCTTGTTTCCTTTACTGACATTCTTAACCCCAACCCATCGTCTGCATAAAATAATGTGTTTATGTATAGGTTTTCCTCCTTGTATCCTATGTTTATATTATTTAATTTTAGAATGATCATATAAGTTACTAGTTTAAAAAGTGTTGTTGATCCTGTACAACCCTGCTTAATCCCATTTGAAATGTTAATTAACTAGGTATAATCTTGTTTTATCATTTAAGTCAATTCTAGCCACCAAGTCTATTATATTGGCATCTATTTTGAAAAATATCATCGCTTCTATTAATTTTTCTCTTTATCGAGTCATACGCTTTAGAAAAGTCTATTGCTATTACAAAGAGTGGTATCTTATATTTAAAGCTTTGAATTATACAGTATTTTAAAATTAACACATTGTCCTCTATTCTATTTCCTTTTGTAAATCCTGCCTGTGTATCTAAAATTAGATTACTATCTTTCAATCAATGTTCTTCAATTTTATTTTTTATTATCCCCATCATCATTTTATAAGAGATATTTGTTAGAGCTATCAATCTTAAGTTTTCCACTGTTGGTTTATTTACTTTTGGTATAATTTTTGTATTTGATATTTTCCAACTACACTGTACATGTATTTGGTATTTCTGCTTCGTTATTTAAAATATTGTTTAGACATTTTGTAATTATTTTTAAAAATTCTCTTATCATTTTTTTTAAATTTAAATATTTCCGGATTTATTTGATGGACCTGGTGCCTTTTTGGGTTTTAATGTTTTCAAAATATTCTCTATTTCTCTTTCATTTATTTTTGCCTCTTTCATCCTACTTATATTGTTTTGTATTTTATATACCATATCTATATGTTCTTTTATTTCCTCTCCATCCATCTTAATACTGTACTTTGGTTTGTCCTCCTCTAATTCCTCCTCATAAAATTTCTTACTTTCCTCATTCCATATTTGTTTTATTCTGTTTGGATGTTTTTTATATATAGTTTCCCAATATCTTATTAGGTGATTTTTTATCTCTTCCTCTCCTAGTTTTACTTTCTGATTATTGTATATTATTATTTCTCTATTTTTTTTTCCTTGTACTGCTTTTAATTTATTTTTATTATTTCATAATTTTTTATTGCTTCTATCTCTTTTTATTTCTTCTGTTTCCTTTATTTTATTTGCCTGTTTTGCCTCTTTTATAATGTTTTGTGTGTTTAATTTTTGGGATATATATTCTCTCTCAAGTTCAGCTTTCCTATTTATATCTAATTCATTTCTACTATTCCTATTTATTCCCTTCCTTATTTTAATTTCTCTCCTTATGTCATTATTTATCCATATTTGTTCTCTTTTTTTGTTTTTCAGGTTTATTTTTAATCTGAATGTTCTTTGTATTTCATTATCAGATATTTCTTTTATTATGTCATCTATTTCCTGCATTTAATTTATTTCTTTTTGCTCCATCCTCATCTAAAGTTTTTCTAAAAAATATTTTGAATTTTCCTCATCTACCTTATACTGTAATATGTTTTCTCTTCCCATTTTCCCTTGCTAAATTCTCCTTTTTCTGACTTTATTGTTAAATTTACATCAATTAAGTTGTGGACTGACAGATCAAAATTTTCTCTGTCTTCATCTATTTTCATATTCTCATAATATTTTATCATTTCATTATTTATCATTACATAGTCTATTATACTTTTATTATTTCCACACTGCCATGTATTTATTCCTTCACATTCCGGCGTTAGGTTTAGTACTGTGCCATTCATAGCCTCTAAAATTTCTAAGACTCTTTTCCCATTTTCATTTAAAATCTGTTTCCCTAATATTCCTGTCGCCATTAAAATCCCCCATAATTATTACTCCTTCTTCCTTACAATCCATTATATTTTCCTGTATTTCTTCCTGTAATTTATTATTTCTCTCTCTATCCTTTACTGAGAAATACTGTATACCAGAACTACATTTATGTGCAAATCTTGTTTTATTAGTTTTACATGTAAAATATCTGTATGTTCTGATTTAACCTCCCCCACATGTCCCCTATTTCTCTCATCCATTAGTATCATTAATCCAACCCCCTTTTCTTTCATTAACCTCCCTATATCTTTCTATTTTATACAACCCATCTGAAATGTTAAATTTATTATATTTTTGTTGAGTTTCTGTAACACAAATAAAGTTATTTTCATTGACTAATTGTTCTAATTCTATTAATTTACTTATTACTGTTAATCCCTGCATATTTATCAATATAAACCCCAATGTTATCTCCCTCTCTGTACTCTACCCCTATTCTTGATATCTCTTGAACTTTAACAATTTCCTTTCCCTGACATATTACCCTTGTTCTCCTCTTTCCCTTTTCTCCCTTGGTATTTCCAATGCTTTCTTTGTTTCCTCTCTTTCTCTAATGGTTAAATCCTTGCTTATTTGTGTTCATTTTGCCCACTCTTCTCTAATATATTTTAGATGTTTTGCATTTTTTAATACTTCATATTTCCTCTGCTCATTATCCAATTTTAGGCCTACCAATAATGGTCTCTTCCTCCCTCCTTCCAAGTCTCACCACCTCCACTGCTTTAATTTCTTCACACCTAATTTCTCTCATCAACCATTTGTATTTTTGTTCATCATGTCTTATCCTTTCCGTTTCTTCTTCTACATTGCTCTCCTCAATATTATATATAACTAAGTTAATCTTTTTTTTTTTTTCCTCACTCTCCCTCATCTTCTTTTCTTTCATAAATTTCTCATTTATTATTTCTATCATTTTTACGATACTTCTTGTATTATTTCTCCCTTTACAGTTTGAAATTTATTTTTCCAATCTTTTAACTCTTCTAATAATATATTGTTTTCTTCCTTAATTTGATTATTCTCCATTTCCAGTCTTCCCAATTTATTCAACCTTTCTTTTAGTGTACATTTACATTTTCTACATGATATCCATTCTTCTTCATCTTTCTCCAATAACTCATAATAATAATATATATTTTGCCATTATGAACAGTGTTGCCAGATCTATTTGACATCATATTCCTAACGTGACCTTTACAATTTCACTTGTTTACCTCAGTAATTCTCTGTTTACTCCTGATCACTGACGGTCTTTTTGTTATTTTTTGTTCTGGTAGAATTTCCCTGTTTATTCATGAACAATATTTATATAATGTCCCTATGTGGACTTCAATATTACCTCAAACCATTTCTATGCATCTGGCAACACTGATGATGATAAACAATATAAGTCAATGTAAAGACTGTGTATAATATTAACACTATTAATAGAAATATATCATTACATGAGATATAAATATATGATGTTGACATTATAATAATTCCTTCATAATTATATATATATATAGAGAGATATATATTATATTTATTTTATATATAGTTTTATAATAACATTATGACAAGAAGAGCTCATTTGACAATTATAAATATTGACCAAAATAAACAAAGCAGCAGGTTCAACATTACCAAGCAATTAATATTACTTGTACTTTGTATTTGAACACTCCAATGACATACAAACAGGTAGGAGGATAGTATGTATGTATAATACACTCCAATGTCCTTCTATACATACATTATATACATACATACAGGTAGGAGGATAGTATGTATGTATAATACACTCCAATGACCTTCTATACATACATTATATACATACATACAGGTAGGAGGATAGTATGTATGTACACTCCAATGACCTAAGTTATACATACTAAGAGGTACAATTGGAGGCTTCTGGGGTGGTACTTATAAAGCACTAAGTCTTCGTCTTAGCGCTATGATTCTGACCTAAGCCTCAAGATGGTGGATATTTATCATAAATCCCTAAATATTAGACACAAGTCCTTATGTCTCGTCACAAATCTCGTCTTAGCTCGGATTGGGTCTGGGTATATCCTACAGGCTTAAGATTTTGTCATAAGCAACCGAAAGTGTGTGTATTCCATATAAATCATGAAATTAGTCTCTGCCACTCCCCACCAAGGCATAAACAAAGTAGTACACCGAGTTACCGAGTACAAAGGTAATCAAATTATATATAGAAATAGGCCAAGAATATTAGAGGGATAATACCAGGCCATGAAATGTAGAGAAAGGGACTGATGAGCCTAGTATTGTTTTCGGACCAAAGAGACCTTATTTATTTCATCTTAATGAATTTTGTCATGATTGCAATATTTATGTGATGTTCTATAACGTACATTGAATCATATTTTCAATGCAGAATAATAATACCAGGCCCTAATAAATAATATTCGACGAAATATGATTAATATCGTTTGGAGGTTTGGTAAACTCCCGACAAGTTACCTGCAAGTCTTATTAGCATTTCCCTACATTTCATGGATTTTCTTCTGGTATTATCCCTCTGCATTGAAAATATGATTCAATGTATGTTATAGAACATCACATAAATATTGCAATCATGACAAAATTCATTAAGATGAGATAAATAAGGTCTCTTTGGTCCGAAAACAATACTAGGCCTCGGGCGGTAGAACGTAGAAGTCGCCAGTCGGTATGTCTTGTCCACAAATTTTAGTTACACAATGTTTTTGCATTATTCTATGCATTGCATATAAAAAAAAGTAGGTAAGATCCTGCGTACCGGGTGTAATTGTTTATTTCAACACTAATGATTTATATTGGTTGTATGTTATGGTAATATTTTTGTTACCTGTTTCCTGATTTTATCCTAGAATATTAACCCCGATAGTAGGGGAGGGCATGAAATATATCAGGGAAAGAGAGGGGTTGAGATACGGCTATGAAGATGAACGTCGGCCATGTAAACATACTAGAGAAACAAGATGGCTTGTATCCTTGCTTGTGATTGGTTGTATGTCATGACGTCATCGGCCTAGGCAGCCATGACGTCATGACCTGCTCAGCCAATAGCATTACACCATTTATTTACACCCGCTTATTTACACCCGGTTATTTACACACAAATCCTATTACATCATAAAATTATGTATGTGATGTATAATGATATTATGAAATAAGTAAAGGAAATACATAATTGGATATAAATTAAAAATGTAGAAAATAATAATTTGAAATTAACAAAACAAAAGATACCCCTGTTTTGTCGTATTTTTCATTTTTACACCCAGTTAAATTTAATATCCTATATACACGTACTTCCTCTTAATTACGAGAACTCCGTCTCTATGTTTTGAATTCTATATTGCATTTCATACATATATTATTTTATGAAATTGAGTAGAAATAACTGTTAATTAACATTACCTTACCTGACCTGACCTAACCGAAACTGGGAGGGGGCAGACTACCGGGACCTAACCTGGGCAAACTACCGGGACCTAACCTGGGCAAACTACCGGGACCTAACCTGGGCAAACTACCGGGACCTAACCTGGGCAGACTACCGGGACCTAACCTGGACAGACTACCGGGACCTAACCTGGGCAGACTACCGGGACCTAACCTGGGCAGACTACCGGGACCTAACCTGGGCAGACTACCGGGACCTAACCTGGACAGACTACCGGGACCTAACCTGGGCAAACTACCGGGACCTAACCTGGGCAAACTACCGGGACCTAACCTGGGCAAACTACCGGGACCTAACCTGGGCAGACTACCGGGACCTAACCTGGACAGACTACCGGGACCTAACCTAGGCAAACTACCGGGACCTAACCGGGTGTCTTTCGGGACACCTGGTTCCTTTAAGCAGAAAGAGTACCAACTAATTAAAAAATGTACATTACATACCTTCTTCAAGTCCTTCTGTTTATAAAACTATGCAATATCATGAAGAAAATGGTTAGGGAATGTGTCCTTGTATTTCCATCTATACAGTTAACTCTCTCGTATAGTTCCTCGGAAGTATGGCGTTCACCGTTCAAGATACGTAGCTTTAGCATAGTATCCTTCAAGAAATTTCTATGATCTGGTCACTATAATCACTTAATTAACTCCTCCACGAATAATTATTTTATCACTGTCTTGTATGTGGATTACATCGAAAATCCGATTCGTATTATTATAATTTATATCACCAGGAGGACGAGATTGGGAAGTACACCACTACCACACAGACCAACAATATTATCATTACTGGCTCAGGCTCCAATTAATCAAATATACAATCCATTATTTGGCAACCACTACAAAGAATGCCAACTGCATGAATGTATTACGGAAGAAATGCACCATCAATATGTCCACATAATAATCTAAAAATTTAAATGATGAACATATATTACCAAAGTAGGCTACAATATTGCATATACAGGGTTTAAGAACTGATTGGATAGCATTTATTTGCGTGCTTGCATATTGTATGGTAGAACAACCCTGCTTTGCTTATTTTTCAGCCAATAATAATAATCTCAAAACGTTGATGACGACATTTTCATCAACATCCAATAAAACGGCGACAAAGTTCGATGACGTCACCTCACGTTTGGACCAATACCGTGCGTCCTTACAACAACACTTTGGGACACTCAGTCTCACCTCCGACGCCTCTATAAAGTGATCACAACAAGTGCCCAAATTGACATTTTTATTCTGTAATTACTATTTATATTGCGAAACTTTCATTTTTTCCCTCTTTCAATATACCAGACAGACAACTAACAATATGCAAGAAAGGAAATATCATTTTCTTGTAAGATATGTGATAATTGTGTGAATATAGTTACACCCGCTACGCAGGATTATACCAAAAAGTATATTAATATGCGCTTCATTATTTTAAAATTTATTTTCACTATTTTCCTTTCTTTATTTCCTTAAATTATAACAATATTACAAAATAAATCTTACTACATTTAGCAGATAACTGTTTCAATCGTCTGTGATTTTCACCCAGCTAAGTCTCGCATTAGGTCAAAGACTTAGTGCTTAGGACATGAAAGTTAGGTCTTCATCTTAACTTAAATTCTTTATAAGTACCACCCCTGATTCCTCCTTCCATATAGATGTGTGTGTGTGTTTGGAGAATTCTGATTCCTCCTTCCATATAGGTCCCCCCCTAACGGGAACTACCTTGACGGGGGGAGGGGGGGGCTTGTGTGTCTCTGAGACCTGGCGAGCTAGACTAGAGGGGGCTCCAGCCCCTGCTCTGCCCCAATTTTGGGGAGAGAGCTTCCCATGCTAGGAAGGTCACTAGTGAGAGACCAGACTAAATGGTTCCCATCTTTCAGTTCTTCAACTGTCCCTCTTTTCATTTTATTTCCTTCCTGCTTACTGTCACACCTCTCTATCACCTTTTTCTGGCGCCATAGCACCTCCATGTTGACAAGCCTAATATCCATCAATCAATCAGTTCCATATAGGTGTGTGTGTGTTTTGTGGTAATATTCCCCGTAGTGAGGTATTGTCTATAGTGATGTTGGCAATACTTGGTAAATATTGAAAGAATTACCATTATTGTGTATGGTTTTTCTACCTTCATTACCCACTTATTTAGAACATTCTAAGACTATTATTGGTAAATATTGAAAGAATTACCGTTATTGTATATGGTTTTTCTACCTTCATTACCCACTTATTTAGAACATTCTAAGACTACAGTCGGCTCGCCATATAGGCGCTAAATTGGGAGACCGAAACCTACGCCAATATCGAACCGTTCACTCCATGTATTAAATACAATATGGTCAGCAGACCACCCCATGTGACATAATAATGTGGCCATCAGGTGTCACTAATAGGTGTTCCCTCTGTACCACCACCACGCAGTCCACGCTCTCCCCACCAGTGTTGCCAGGTAGAGGGAAATTTCTCTTTTAGGAAATTTAGGAGTCCTCAAAGGGAAATTATATAAAAAAATCAAGAGTCAACAGCGAATTTTCTACCAAACGAAATATCAATAAGGTAGTTAATGTTCAAGGGTAAACAGGGAATTATTGATGAAAAATGGGAAATTCTAAAGGTTAAGTAGGGGAATTTTATTGCTTTGTGTGCCTATCAAACCATACTAGAACAATTTTCGTCTTGCCTAGTTCGTGTGCATAATAATTCAAATGATACTGTACTAGTGTACTGTACACGCGGGTCCTATCTGTCAAGTGAGGTGAGGTGACGTGAGTCACGTGACTGAGGTACTCTGTGACTCTGTGAAATGCTACAATGTCATATATATGGTGTGACCTTGAGCTATCTCTGTCAAGTGAGGTGAGGTGACGTGACTGAAGTGTGGCTGGCCTCTTTGTGAAATGCTACAATGTGACTCATATATATGGTGTGACCTTGAGCTATCTCTGTCAAGTGAGGTGAGGTGAGGTGACATGACTGAGGTGTGGCCCCTTTGTGAAATGCTACAATGTCATATAATTATATAGTGTAACCTTGAGCTATCTCTGTCAAGTAAGGTGAGGTGACTGAGGTGTGGCCTCTTTGTGAAATGCTACAATGTCATGGTGGTGGAGAGACGTAGCACTTTACTGTTTGCTCTTGCACAGAAATTTTTACATAAACAAAATCATACACTGCACTTCTTTGCCATATTAAACACAAACAATACTATGGTGGGGCTTTCATTAAGTTTCAAGAGTTATTTTAAATAATAGGACAAGACAGTGACATGACTTTTGTCAGTATAGTTCAGTAGTCGTGTTTACTTTATATGAATTCTACATTACACAATCCCTTCACAAACGCATCCCTCATGTAATTTTATAAATCCCTATAGTGACCTTTTTCTTAATCATAATTTTACTATTTTATACGATTTTAATTGATATTTAGATGTTTTCTATCAGTTTTTATCAGTCAACATGAATGCCTTTAACAAATTTTGTCCGCCTATAACAGGAAAATAGTAAAAATAGGCAACTTTAGAATACGTTACGCCCGCCTATATTAAACTCATTCCGCCTATATAGGTATTTTTCCCCCTGAATATATTTGAGTGCCTTCCGCCTATATGGCGAAACGCTATATGAATCACGCCTATATGGCGAGCCGACTGTATTTTCTTTTATGGCATTTCCTCCACAAATGACCCATTTAAAAAATAAGGCATATTCAAATGGGGTAACCTTACCTAGACCACAGCAGACTACCAGGACCTAACCTGTGCAGACTACCAGGACCTAACCTGTGCAGACTACCAGGACCTAACCTGGGTAGACTACCAGGACCTGACCTGGGCAGACTACCAGGACCTAACCTGGGCAGACTACTAGGACCTAACCTGGGCAGCCTACCATGGTACAGTACAGGAAATGTCTGGGGCAAAATACTGGGACCCAGCTGGATCTGGCAACACTGCTACAAAATGGTAATTCTTTCAATAAATGATCAATACTTTAAGGGTTTTGGCACCCCTTAGGACCCAGCCACTAGCTTTCAGTTCTTCAACTGTCCCTCTTTTCTTTATATTTCTTTCCTGGTTGCTGTTAAAATATAGTTCTATTTTTTCAGATAACACCAGTAATAATGTGACAATCCTGACACCAATAACAGTGTGGTTGGCAGCCCTGACACCAATAACAGTGTGGTTGGCAGCCCTGACAACAGTAATAACCAAGTGGTCATATTGATGGCAGAATAAAGCTGTGTTAGTGATGGAGGTGGAAGGAAGTGACACCATCAATGTTGTCAGAGAAGAGAAGTGTAACAAGTTGGTCTGTCAACAATGTGGTCGAAACTTTAGTAGGAAATGCCATCTCACTCAGCATTTGTTAACTCATACTGCAAAGAAAATGTTTATGTGTGATGAGTGTGGTAAAGAGTTTAGTAGGAAATATGTCCTTAAGAATCACATACTTATACACACAGGAGAGAAGAAATTTGAATGTGAAGAATGTGGTAAAAAGTTTGTGACAAAGGGTAATCTAAATGAGCACATACTTATACACACAGGAGAGAAGAACTTTGAATGTAATGAGTGTGATAAAAAATTTATTACGAAATCTAAACTTAAGAAGCACATACTTATACACAAAGGAGAGAAGAACTTTGAATGTGATGTATGTAGTAAAAAGTTTATTACGAAATCTAACCTTAAGAAGCACATACTTATACACACAGGAGAGAGGAACTTGGAATGTGAAGTATGTGGTAAAAAATTTGTGACAAAGAGTGATCTAAAGCAGCACATACTTATACACAATGGAATGAAAAATTTTGAATGTGAAGAATGTGGTAAAAAGTGTGCGAGAAAGGGTGATCTAAAGAAGCACATACTTATTATACACACAGGAGTGATGACTACGGGCTAAATAGAGCTGAAAGGGAAAAAATCACCAAGTACCAAGACCTCAAAAATGACCTGAGAACAACATGGTCATTAATAGAAATAGATATTTTACCGGTAGTGGTAGGCGCGACGGGTATTATGAAGAAGAACCTAAAGGATTACCTTGAGGCTATACCCGGACAACCAAGCGCCTGTGAGGTGCAGATTGCTGCCATCAAGGGAACTGTCACCATTCTGAAAAAGGCCCTTGGATACAAGGAATTCAACGCTTAGGGGGCAACTATAGGCCTCAGGGAGAGGCCCATTGCTACCCCACTGAAAATTCTGCTTAGAAGAATAGAAAAATAGAGAGAAGAACTTTGAATGTGATGAGTGTGGTAAAAAGTTTGTGAGAAAGAGAGTTTTAAAGACACACATACTTATACACTCAGGAGAGAGGAACTATGAATGTGATGAGTGTGGTAAAAAGTTTGTGACAAAGAATAATCTAAAGGAGCACGTATTTATACACACAGGGGTGAAGAACTTTGAATGTAATGAGTGTGGTAAAAGTTTGGTAGGAAATATAACCTTACTAAACATTTAAAAGTTCATACAAGAGTAGCCTATAGGATTTTGAATGTGATAAAAAGTTAATGACTAAAGATGAACTAAAGGAACACATACTTATACACACAGGAGAGAGAGGTACTTTGAATGTGAAGAACGTGGTAAAAAGTGTGTGACAAATCCCACTGAAGAGATCAGTGTATAAGAATTACGAAGGGTGACCTTTCGGAGTATAGAAAAATAAAAACACAACCAATACAACAGTGCCTCATCCTGACAAGAGAGGGAACACAGCTAGGGGGTAAAAGAACTCCTTGAGGCAACTGTACAATTATAATCTGTAATTATTCCTTTGTATTAAATGTTGAGTACTTTACCAAGAAATTTGCAATATCATTATCCTTGATAAAAGTTGATCAAATGTAATAAATCTATGGCAACAATGCATGGTTGTTGCATTCAAATACACTTTATTAGGTATAGCCATGGGTGTACAGCAGAGCTCGTAAATTCGTGACCACGTACTTAGATGTTTATGTCATTTGAGCTGGTAACACTTATTTGGTGAGAAATCAGAGTAGGTGGAACATAGTGGAGGAACTTGATACAATCTTTCACTTACAATGACACCTTCCCCACACAGTGTTACCAGCTCAGATAGTATAAACATCTAAGTACGTGGTCGCAAATTGACGACCTCGACTGTACAATAGTATTTATTTTATGGTATTTTGCTTCTGTATTAGAGGTGTTACACGTCTCAACAGGTGGTGGTACTAGACCCATATTCACAAAAGTAAAGTTCACTCGTAACTTTAAATTTTATTTGTAAGTATTTATTCCTGGCAAGGACATATAGTACCCAACACTGCTTTGAAATAATAATAATAGCTCATATAAATAGAATAACAAAGCCATTCACTGCTTTGAAATGATAATAACAGCTCATATAAATAGAATAACAAAGCCATTCTCTGCTTTGAAATTATAATAATAGCTCATCTAAATAGAAAAAACAGCCATTCACTGCTTTGAAATGATTATAACAACTCGTATAAATAGAATAACAAAGCCATTCACTGCTATGAAATGATAATAACAACTCATATAAATAGAATAACAAAGCCATTCACTGCTTTGAAATGAACCTGAAATATTATGGTGAGGTCAGAAATGCGAACATAGGAACAAGTCCAAACTCTAAGATGTTTTGTGAATACCGACCCTGAGGTCTCTGTTCAGCCGTATGAAGTTCTGTAGGGTCTCCGGATCTTCTATATAGGCCACTGACATTCCTGGCCAGTGATGTGACCCCTCGTGTGTGTGTGTGTAGTTTATAGTGTGTGTGTGTATTCTATAGTGTGTGTGTGTGTGTGTATTTTATAGTGTATATCTCTTGGCCTTGCTTGCTCACACAGGGGGTGGGGGGGGCCAGCCAATGCAGCTGGGAGATATTTTTTTTCTTTTAGAAATATGTGCAATTTGAAGCTACTGTACTTATAAAGGAAAATTTTAGAATTTGTATTTCTTATAAATTAGTTGTAGGCTACAAGTGATTTACCTATACCTAACATCTTTTAATTTACTACAAGCTGCTACCAACTACTTAAAACAATACCTACCATCTTTTAATTTACTACAAGCAGCTACACACTACTTAAAGCAATAACTACCATCTATTAATTTACTACAACCTCATTCTCATTCGTCTCTTTTTATTCTTTTTCCTATATGCCGTCTTTTTGTCATGACTTTCTTCTTCTCTGTATTTTCCCATTCCCTATTTTCCTTCCATCCTCATGTAAGAGAGAGAGAGACTGTATGTGTGTGTTAAGAAAGAGAAAGAGAGTGTGTGTGTGTGTTAAAATTAGTTGTAGCTACAAGTGCTTTATCTATGTCTTACCCTTTGTGACCCCCAGAAAACAAACAAATGATCATGTTAAGGTGGTAAATCACTTTTGGTACATTGGAGTGCCTTGATTCCTCCAAAGTATGCCAGGAAACAGGACCAGAAGAACAAAAATAGTGGTGTTTGTTCTGTTATTGCTTGGAATAGTTTGGAGGATTCAGTTGCTCCAAATTTACCAACACCAATTTTTTTCCTTAATTAAGTCACATTTGTTTATGATGCTGCGGAAATTGATGATTAATTATTAGTGTACACTTGTGATACATAATTTCTGACCAGAGACGAACAGCAGGCACCACACACACACAGTCGTGGTCAAATATAATCATTCATATAGGGGTATATAACTCACGTAAGAGTTTGACAGCTTCCCTTTGTTCCTTAGATGATAAACTTTACAATAAATATGTTACCTACCATCTTTTAATTTACTACAAGCAGCTATACTAATTGAGTGAGTGTGTGTGTGTGTGTATTAAGAGAGAGACAGACAGTATGTATAATAATGTATGTATGTGTATGAGAAAGAGTGTGTGTGCATATGTGTAAGACATAAGAGACAGGGTGGGTGGAGAGTAAGAGAGGTGTGAGGCAGGGATGTGTGCTTTCATCATTGTTGTTTGGACTGTATACAGAAGAACTAGCTGCACGAGAGAGGAAGGAAGGTTTAGGGATTCAGGTAGGGGAGTATGTACTGAGTATTTTGTTATATGCAGATGATGTGGTGATTCTGAGTGAGACAGGTGAGAGACTGCAGAGAATACTTGATGTAGTTACAGAGTATGGGAATTATTTTAATGTCAAGTTTGGGAGTGATAAGAGCAAAGTATTGGTAGTGAATGGGGATGACCGGGATATAGATAGAACGTGGAGACTGGGTGAAAATGTGATTGAAAAGACGCAAGAGTATAGATACTTAGGAATAATTGTGGATGAGAAAGGGTGTGATAGGACAAAGACTGATAGGTTATCAAGAGCAAACCAGTGGGTAGGAAGACTAGGAAGTGTGGCAAGGTGTAGAGCTAATAAGTATGAAGTAGTGTATGGTGTATGGAAAGGTATGGCTGTACCTGGACTAATGTATGGACTGGAGACCATGACATGGACAGTGAATGACTTGAATAGACTGGAGGTAGTACAGAATAGGATAGGAAGAACAGCTTTAGGTGCAAACAAGTATGTAGGTGTGGAAGCAATAAGAGGTGATGCTGGATGGAGTACGTTTGAGGAGAGGATAGCCAAAGGAGTGTTGAAATATAAGGTTAGACTAGAGGGAATGAATGAAGACAGATGGGCTCGAAGAGTGTATAAATGGACAGGACGGTACACCAAGTGGAGAAGGATGTATGATAAGAAAAGTGTGGAATGCAGTACCCAGTGCTAGATGAAAGGGGGAGATGGAGTGATAAGAAATGGATGAATGAGAAATAGGCAGAGATGAATGGATGAGAGGCATGAGTGAGAAGAGCACGCTAGATTGGTACTCCTCTAAGGACATACCAAGGAGTGAAGTGTTCTATGATGGTAGCTGGGGAAGTGAACTGTTTAAGGCAAGAACAAAGTCACTGGAGGTGAATGACAGAATATATAGATGGAGTAATGAAGGCAGTAAGGTGTGTAGGGAAGATGAGACAGTAGAACATGTGTTGATGGTATGTGATAAGTATGAACGAGAGAGCTACCATGTTGAATGTGGTAATAGGTGAACTAGGAGAGAGAAAATGGAGGGAGATGTTGGAAGCGACAGTGGCAGCCAAAGTGCTGATAGGTCTTAGTGAACGAGAGCCATACAATCCAGTGATATTAGAAAGTGTGAAAAATTTTCTAGAAAGGGTATAATTATTATAGAGTTGAAGATAAAATGAGTATATAGGGACATGCAGGTTGTATAGGATAGAGAGAGTGAAAATATAATGTGTATACATGTATTCTTTGGTACTGTTTTGGTTTGTTTTTCTCCACAGAATCTGCAGAGGAAGACAGTGAGAGAGTACCGTTGTAAAGGCTACTCAGTCATCATCATTGGTACGGCGGCCATCATGAACAGTGTTGCCAGATCTATTTGACATATTCCTAACTTGACCTTTACAATTTCACTTGTTTACCTCAGTAATTCTCTGTTTACTCTTGATCACTGACAGTCTTTTGGTATTTTTTGTTCTGGTAGAATTTCCCTGTTTATTCATGAACAATATTTATATAATGTCCCTATGTGGATTTCAATATTACCTAAAACCATTTCTATGCATCTGGCAACACTGATGATGATAAACAATATAAGTCAATGTAAAGACTGTGTATAATATTAACATTATTAATAGAAATATATCATTACATGAGATATAAATATATGATGTTGACATTATAATAATTCCTTCATAATTATATATATATATAGAGATATATATATTATATTTATTATATATATAGTTTTATAATAACATTATAACAAGAAGAGCTCATATGACAATTATAAAGATTGACCAAAATAAACAAAGCAGCAGGTTCAACATTACCAAGCAATTACCATTCAATACTACAAAAAATTGGAGGTAATTCAAAATTCAGCTTTAAGGATTGTCCTGGGAGCATTTAAATCCTCCCCAGTCACATCCCTTGAGGTAGAATCCTCCCCAGTCACATCCCTTGAGGTAGAATCCTCGGTAAAGGTACAGAAGTGGACTCTACTGTATAATAGATATTTTACTGTCATTACCCACTATTTTGGACCATTCTAAGACACTTTTCATCTCTGGTGTTTCTCTCGGAAATGCCTCGTTTTCGAGATATGGGGCGCCCCGTTTACAAACATAATTTAGAAACTAGTCTTACCTGACCTAACCTAACCTAGACCACAGCAGACTACCGAGACCTAACCTGGGCAACTACCAGACCTAACCTGGGCAAACTACCGGGTATAACCAGTGTAAACTATCATAAAGTGACTGGGGTAAATTTGCAGGACCTAGCCTAATGTGGTAACACTGCTCAAGAAGGGTCCCCTTCTGTACCAATACCGAATCCTCCCTATCCTTACTGTCACACCGACGCTCCACCTTACTTGTCCACATACCATAATTATGGTACTTGTATCATTATTCAGTGTCTGTGTACCATGTACCATTCATTGTGTACCATGTACCATTCATTGTGTACCATGTACCATTCATTGTGTACCATGTACCATTCATTATGTACCATGTACCATTCATTGTGTACCATGTACCATAATTTTGAGACATTATATTTTCTCGTTCACAGCCTTAGATCTGACTCATCTGAGTCACCTGTCAAGGGACCTCGATTTTCGAAGGAGATTAAAAGTGCCGTGTCACCCTGTGTAGCTGTCAAAGGCTACTTATTACTCCACATCTCACTAGGAAACACATTGCTTTAATATGTAGGCTATAGGGTCATTTGTTTAATAGCATAGGTTGGAGGACTGAGAAACTCTAAATTTGGCGACTTCATCACAGGGTGGTCCATTAAAGGCTGTAAACCATACAACCAGAGTAGGCTGAGATTTCTGACCACCTTAATTCCTCTCTCTTATTGTCTACTTTTGTTCTCTATTAATGTGAAGGTTGTAGTAGTGGTAGTAGTGAATGTGGTGGTGATGATTCCCATTTAGATGATTTTCCAAACAGACCATTCCCTGTGTAATGTTTGTTGTTTGTTGTTGGTGTTGACTATAACAAGAAAAACACATTTGCCTTAACTTAATTATGTGATATTCCTCTGATTTATAGTATAATATAACTTGTTTATTAAAAAATGTGCTTATTAGTATAGATTAGTACAGTACAATAATAGTACCATAACTGATGTGCACAGCGTACCATAATTTCAGCATTAGTGTACAATAATTTGGGCAGGTCGGTAGTGCAACCCTGCCACACATATACTAAACTTACAATGTCCCTCACTCCTCCAAAAATATGACAGGAAACCGCTCCTTTGCCCCCTGCCATATCAAGCTCAGCTCACATGCCTTTTGTAGAAAGAGCCCTCTCCTTCTTTGCTACTATCTGGGTTACTCCACCTCTTTTTCTCTCATTGGAAAAACTTCTCCTCTGTGCCCTTGGTTCCCTATATCTGCTGTAATATCTCCAACTCTCCATACAGATATACCTTGGTCTAAGGCCGACTGCCCTGTGAGGGGTAAAACATTATTTCTATCACTCCTCAGAACAAGATACACACAACACATACAAATATACACAGATGGTTCCCATATCCCTGACCCTCCATCAGTTGGTGCCTGTATTTATATACCAAAACAAAATAAATCAGTTGCATGGAGGTTGCCAGACACTGCTACTATACTAACAGCAGAACTATATGCCCTAGAACAAGCTCTTCAAGCCACCTACACATTCACCTCACCTTGCTCCATAGCCATATTCACAGACTCACTCACAGCCCCACACTGACACACACTTTACAACTAACTTCATTAACACACACACACACTGACACACACTTTACAACTAACCTCATTAACACACACACACACTGACAGACACTTTACAACTAAATTCATTAACACACACACACACTGACACACTTTACAACTAACATCATTAACACACATACACACACTGACAGACACTTTACAACTAAATTCATTAACACACACACTGACAGACACTTTACAACTAACTTCATTAACACACACACTGACAGACACTTTACAACTAACTTCATTGACATACACTGACAGACACTTTACAACTAACTTCATTAACACACACACACAGACAAACACACACTTTACAACTACAGTACTCAAAAAGAGGGAAATTGTGTAATACTTACTGCATAATTAGCTACTGTACAAGAGCCATTATTTTAAGGGATAACCAGCTTACCTGACTATCCCTACCCAAACAGACCAGGTGCGTACAATCTGTTCCAAGCATAACTACTACAACAACTTGAGTGACGAGGTGAGCCAGTTTCTGTGCGGTCCACGGCATACCAAAGCAGCACATCCTACAGCTTCCCGACCAACTTCTCAACACGTCAGTACTCTACTTCATCCCTTTCACTTTTTCTGGTTTGGTCACTGTTTCTTTATTTCTGTCTTGTACTTTTTGTCTTTGAAAATCTGTTATTTATATTGTTTTATTTTCTTGATTTGTTTCTTTATCATCATGGTACTGTGGTCATACAATCCCATCACTCTCTGGTCATTTCATTATCTTTCCCTCTCTCTCTCCTCTTCTTTGATCTCCATTAGGCTATAATAGTATACCCTTCACTATCTCTTGGCTTATCCCTGTATCTTTCTCTCTCACGGTCTCTCTCTTATTATAGGATAGATTTGTCTATATTTTTTTATCCAACAAAATGTTTGCGTCACTCTCTCTGGCTCGGTTTTGGTCAGTCTCTGTTTGTTTGTCTGTCCCTCTATATTTATTTGTCTCAAGTTATCTTTGCATTCCTGTACAGTCATTTTATTTTGTTATTGTTCTAGCTCAATAGTATGTCAGTATGTGCTGCTTTTACTTACTCCTTAATTTGTTTTTTAGGACTCTTTCAGTCTCTTGTTTAGATCTGTACAGTATTACATTTTCATTACATATATGGTTTCATTTGTAAATCTGTTAAAACCATCATTATTTCTCTTTTTTCCTTTCATACCTTCTCGAACCTTTCTCATATTGTCTCACTTCCTTGACCTCCTTTTCTGTATCTGTGTGTGTTAGAGCTGATAATTTTTTATGCTATTCTGTTTAAAGCTGAATGTTTGTTTTTGTGTGGATATTAACAAGTCTGTTAGAGTACAATATCAACCCTTTATAAACTAAAACACAGCTCTATAAATTTATGTCTAACATTTTCACCTTATCTTTATAGATGAAGATATATCCAGTAATGCTAGCTGGTTAGCCAGTTCTAGACATGCCAATCATTGATTTTCTTAAATACTTTATGTAATGTATTATACAGTACTGTATAGTATATACAATACAGTATTCAGTCTGATATTCTGTTCCTGTAATTCACCAAAAATGTCCACAGCTTGTATGTTGGTACATATTACAGTAAAGTACAGACTAAAGTATGACTTTCCTATAACCACAGGATGGCGAGTTTATTAATCATAGTGAATCTTTACAACTTTTACAATTTTAGCTGTAGACATTTAATGATGGATACAGAAAAGGTGACTTGAAGTGGTGCCTTTTCTGCAGTTGCTATATTTTACATTGTGAAATTTATAGTAGCTCATCACCATTAAGTTGACTGTGTTCAGTACTGTAGTCAGTGCTGTGTTGTCATCAAGGGTGGCAGTACGGTACAAAAAAAAAATTCTTATTCTGAACACTGAAAAATATTGTATCATAATTTAGTAACTTGTCCAAAAAACCGCACCGTACTAGTATGTAAAGAAAGATTTTGTACCGTAAATTTGTACCCAATATCGTACCAATGCCATAAATTACATCTCTAAAATTAATCAACTATATGAACTACCTCTGTAAACCGTTCCTTGTCCAGACTCAAGATTAAGTTCCTATAATTGTGTTTTTACTTTTGTTATTAGTGAATATCACTGTAAATATACTAATATAACTGTAAATACTGTAAGTGTGTGTGTGACTGTGGAAGAGAGAAAGAGTTTATATAATAGGATTATAGGAGACATTATTTTTTTTCTTTTTAGAAATGAACTTGCCAATGTATATCCTTTCTGGAACTTGCACTAGGTTACCAAGGGTGAAGGCTGCAGTATATTATTACAAGGCAATGAGGCATACACCATCATAATTCAAGGCTAAATTAGAACTGCAATTATTTTGTTTTTCTGTTAGCAGGTGCAGTAATATGAACTTACATAATGGACTATACTGTACACATTTTCCATATTTGTCTTGGGATCAACTAAAGAAATCAACCAATAAAACATTAAGAGGAAATACTAAACAGATGTCAACTTAAGCTTTGCATTTTATTAGAGGGCTCCTGAGTCCCGAGTCACTGGACACGAACTGAACATGACAGCGACAGTCTATGAGCAGATGAGTAAATGACTGTACAGTGTACACACACACACATGCGCTTAAACGTTTGTCAAGAAAATTATTTAGTTGCCTTTTAATCTGGATATTAGGTTATTCTTGACAGAGGACAGTGGAATGTATATTCAAATTTTTGATAAAGTACGAAAAGGCTAAGAAAATAGTACGGAAAATGCACGAAAAAATAACGTAATTTCGTACCGTACCGTATTTAACAAGAATTATACTACCATAATTTCATACCGTTCTTTTAGATTAAAAAATAACATACCGTACCGTACCATACTGTACTGCCACCCTTGGTTGTCATACAGTTGTGTTTGGTGACATTGTTTGCTGTTGATTTTAAGTGAATACAAAACTAATATGGATGGATGTAAAAATGATTTGTTTGTTTACACTGCAATGCTCATTTGACTAACCGAAAACAATACATGGGATTATACAGAGCGCTGGGACAGATGCTCTCCCCAATGGTGGCCAGTATGTAGGTCACCTCCACAGACCCACTCTCCTCCTCCTCCTCCTCCCACCATTATCCACCTTGCTAGCAGGCCCCATCTTCTCCTCCTCCTCCCCCTAGCAGAACCCTACTTATCAACCTTATCATAACATTGTTCTCCTTGAAAGCAGAGCCTCTCTCCTCCTCCTCCCCTTCCCTACACCTTCCTTTTTGCTAGCACCCACTTCTCACCCTACACCTCATCCTCTAAACACCATCCTCCTTAGTTTCATACAAGATAGCCTTACACCTTTAATAGGTGAAATTTAATTCATATATAAAAAAACTTTAATATCAGTAATAATGATAGGTTTATGATAAGGTAATATAGGTATTATTAACAATAAGTATTTAAGTAGTATAAGTAATTATACTGTAATTATTTATGCAGTACCATAGTATTTATGTTAATGAAAGCCGACACCTACGTTATATGATGTCGTAGCTTACTTTGTAGTGTTTAGTTCTATGATTAACTTTGTTTAACCAAATTAATGAATGAAGACTAAATATATTATGTATGATATTCGTCCTTTCTCTTAGAGCCAGTAAACTCACATTAATTTTACAGTTGTGGTCAGTTTTTGGTTTGAGTACAGTAACTTCATTAACACACACACTAACATACACTTTACAACTAACTTCATTAACACACACACTAACACACACTTTACAACTAACTTCATTAACACACACACACACACACACACCACAACACCTCCTACTACACTGTCCTGACCTAACATAATATAACCTGACCTTACCTAACCTAACCAAACCAAACCTTACCTAACCTAACCTAACCTTACCTGACCTGACCTGACCTGACCTGACCTAACCTAGCCTTACCTATTTGGTCTGAGCTAACCTAACCAAACCTTACCTATCCTAACCAAACCTTACCTATCCTAACCAAACGAAACCTAACCTTACATGACCTAACCAAATATACATAAACCTAACCTTACCTGACCTAACCTAGCCTTACCTATTTGGTGTGACCTAACCTAACCTAATCTAGACTGCAGCAGACTATAGGGACCTACAGTACAGTAGGTGTGGTTGATATATGTGTGGTAAGGATTTTGCATGTTTATATATTCACGTTAAGTATTTCGTCTGTTTTGAACTAAACTAGGTACAATAGAAACACTTTTTTTTTTTTTTACTTTCTATTAGTTTATTGGATATCCTTTGGCATTTGTAACAAGGTTCATTTGTTTTGGAAGAGAGTCTCCTACATTGTGGAGGTACTGTACTGTAGGTTTGAGGCTTGGTGTCTTTGAGCTTTGGTAGTGAAGATACATCATATTTCTGCGGTAGTGAAGATACATCATAGTTCTACAACCCAGACTTGATCTTTCCCCAGAGAGCATGTATGACCTTTATCTGAGCTTTTGTGAGCTGTGTATTCTTCGGCATGGTTAGCAGTAGAGGGAATGGAAATAGGTTTGTCTTGCAACAAAATTGGCGCGAGACAGAAACAACAAAATTGGCGTGAGACAGAATCACAGAGTGGCATACATCCACAAAGTAAAAGAGTTGCTAGATCCCTCAAGAATTAACATGGTGGCATACATCCACAAAGTAAAAGAGTTGCCAGATACCTCAAGAATTAA
Organism: Petrolisthes manimaculis; assembly: GCA_034508575.1. NCBI lineage: Eukaryota > Metazoa > Arthropoda > Malacostraca > Decapoda > Porcellanidae > Petrolisthes > Petrolisthes manimaculis. The sequence goes on from JAWZYT010000029.1 coordinate 970,791, forward strand.
CATGGTGACATACATCCACAAAGTCACATGGCTAACCTCACTTACTGGAACCATTATTGTAATGCTAGGTGTCTCTGAGTTGTCAGATCTCTCAAGAATTAACATGGTGGCAAGGCTATTGTGTCTCGTGCCCGTTTTCTATATGTCCCGCCCACCGCACATATATCAACCACGCCTACTTTAAGGGGAGCGTTACCCATGAATTTTAGTGCAAAATTGAAAAATGTATATATATATTTTTCACCTTAGAAACACTCTATAATTGGTAAGTCATCTTGCGAAGTTTTATTACTGTAGAATAAATATTTCCATAGTTATAAGGTTGTATATATTGTTCATAGACAAGGTACACATAACCTGTGAAAAAATTATGAAAATCCATTAATAATTACGATTTATTGGTTTCATGGGTAACGCTCCCCTTAACTGAGGCAAACTACTGGTATTGTTATTGTTTCAGATATGAAGTAACACTGTAGTTGGCAGCCCTGACACCAATAACAGTGTGGTTGGCAGCCCTGACAACAGTAATAACCAAGTGGTCATATTGGTGGCAGAATTAGCTGTGTTAGTGATGGAGGTGGAAGGAAGTGACACCATCAATGTTGTCAGAGAAGAGAAGTGTAACAAGTTGGTCTGTCAACAATGTGGTCGAAACTTTAGTAGGAAATGCCATCTCACTCAGCATTTGTTAACTCATACTGCAAAGAAAATGTTTATGTGTGATGAGTGTGGTAAAGAGTTTAATAGGATATCTAACCTTAAGAATCACATACTTATACACACAGGAGAGAGGAACTTTGAATGTGAAGAATGTGGTAAAAAGTTTGTGACAAAGGGTGAGCTAAAGAGACACATACTTATACACACAGGAGAGAGGAACTTTGAATGTTATGAGTGTGGTAAAAAGTTTGTGACAAAGGGTAATTTAAAGGAGCACATACTTATACACACAGGAGAGAGGAACTTTGAATGTGATGTGTGTGGTAAAGAGTTTAATAGGAAATCTAACCTTAAGAAGCACATACTTATACACACAGGAGAGAAGAACTTTGAATGTTATGAGTGTGGTAAAATGTTTGTGACAAAGAATAATCTAAAGGAGCACATACTTATACACACAGGAGAGAGAAACTTTGAATGTGAAGAATGTGGTAAAAAGTTTGTGAGAAAGAGGGATCTAAAGATACACATTTTTATACACATAGGAGAGAGGAACTTCGAATGTGAAGAATGTGGTAAAAAGTTTGTGAGAAAGAGTGTTCTAAAGACACACATACTTATACACACAGGAGAGAAAAACTTTGAATGTAATGAGTGTGGTAAAAAGTGTGTGAAAAAGAGTAATTTAAAGAAACACATACTTATACACAGGAGAGACCAGACACAACCTCGCATGTCTTCGGTCCCACTGTTAAGGGGTTTACCGGGAGAAATCCCGGTATGAGGACATCTTAATGAAATGAAACCCAACCAAAAATTCCATACTGGCAGGACGTCGCCCAGGATAAAAAGGTCCCCAGAACACGCTTCAACACCAGGGCATGAGAGGGAAGCAATAGTGCATCTTTTACCTGTGCTGAAGGGAATAACAACCCCCATCAACAGCACCCTGGATAGTCCACCAGATCAGGAAAACACTGATCATGGACCCCAGAAACAACGACATGGAGCCCAGAGAAATGTAAGAAACTACAAAACCGTCAAATGGTCCCATGAGGAGAAGAAAAACATCCTACACTGCTTCACTTAGAAGTGGGGCAGAATATCAATGGTTAGGATGCATCTATAGACCCCGGGCTGGCTGGGCTCCATTGCTCCAAGATAACCTGAGAATAAGACAATTGAAAAAAAAGAGAGAAGAACTTTGAATGTAAAAAATTTGGTAGGAAATCTCAGCTTACTAAACATTTAATAGTTCATACAAGAGTATAGGATTTTGAATGTGATAATTAGTTTATGACTAAAGATGAACTAAATAAACACTTACAGTACTTATACACACAGGAAAGAGGAACTTTAAATGTGAAGAATGTGGTAAAAAGTGTGTGAGAAAGGGTATTCTAAAGCAACACATACTTATACACACAGGATTGATTGATTGATGGATATTAGGCGGCGCAACATCGAGGTCCTATAGCGCCAGAAAAAGGTGATAGAGAGGCGTGACAGCAAGCAGGAAGGAAATAAAATGAAAAGAGGGATAGTTGAAAAACTGAAAGATGGGAACTATTTAATCTGGTCTCTCACTGGTTACCTTCCTAGCATGGAAAGCCCTCTCTCTCCGATATTGGGGCAAAGCAGGGGCGAGCCCCATCTAGTCTAGCTGGCCAGGTCTCAGAGACACACAAGCACCCCCCACCTCGGCATGGCGGTTCCTGTTATGGGGGTATACACACAGGAGTGAAGAACTTTGAATGTGGTAGGAAATCTAACATTAATGTACATTTAAAAGTTCATACAAGAGCATAGAATTTTGAATGTAATTAATTTAATAAAAAGTTTTCTGCTAAATCCAGGCTTGTTATTCATCACCATACACACTGAGTGATTTACTCACCCTGTGTTAAAAAGATAGTGTGTGTGTTCCCAGACTTGTGTTATTATTACAATTCTCACCCTGTGTTAAAAGGTTTGTGTTTATTTTTAAATTAATTGCTCCGTAGCATCCAACAGGAGGCATGCAATTATACGTACTGGTAGACAGAACACATGAGAATCAAATTACTACACACACACACAGATCTTGAAAACATAGCAGAATGAAGCACAAGCACGCAGACCAAAACGAGGGTGGCATACCAGAAGCTCCTCCAAAACCTGATGGTTCAGCAGGTGTCGACAAACCACATCAAGTTGGAGGCCCAGTGGCAGCAAGTGTTGGACAGTGGGGCAGGCCAGGCAATAGTGCTCTATGGTGTTAGCACGAGGCGTTCGACACAAGCGACACTCAGTGAAGGGAGGCTCACCCTGCATCCCAGCAACCTGCCATGGTGGCCGATAGCCAAGCCTCAAACGAGCAGAGACTACATTGTGCCTTCGAACCATGAGTCATCGACAACGGTAGGAATATTTGTGACAGCAGACAGACTCGTAATGGGTGATGGAGATGCTGAAGGGCCTCTCTGCATCCCTGCATCCCAGGAAGGAGAGCAGCAGCGCTGACTCTAGAGAGGTAACATGTCAGGGAGAGAGGACGTCCAACACCACGGGGAGGCAGATGGCAGGCTTCCTTTGCGAGTCTGTCAACTGTAACATTGTGACATAAACCTACATGGGATGGTACTGTGATGGAGGACGTCACTGCTTCTATGTGTTTCAGAGCCAACTGCCAAATAGAGAAGGCAGTTCTGACTTGGAAATAAGTTTAAAGCTCACATCAGGTGTTGGTAGCATCCATGGAGGGGCCCTGGGGGGACGTCTGCAACCATTATATGTATATTAAGACTACAGAGCATAGAGGAAACAGACCTTAAAAGAGTACGTCCAGCAGGCAGTATGGGAGGGACGGGGTAGTTTGGTCGAAGAGAAGTTCTGACTAACTGAGAGTAATGGGGTGAAAGATGTGGGAAGTGGAGGCACTTAACAGTAAGGCAAGTAACATTAGAATAAATTCTCTCCACTAATGGGGTAAGATGCGACTCACGCTGCATGTTTTCGATCCTGGTCGACATTGGACAGTCAAGAATTATCCTCATTGCTCTATTCTGAAATTTTTCTAAAGTTTCAAGAGTAGCCCTGGGAAGTTGAATTAGAGCAGGGGAGAGGTAATCAACAACTGAATGGATAAAAGCAATATAGATGGTTCTGGCTACTGGGATGGAGATGCCTGAGGAGTTGTTAGAGAGCCATTGAAGTGGTGTAAGTCGGCGCTGGAGACGACCCAACAAGTCCTGGACAATAGGATGGTCTTGAGATCTGGCAGGAATAATTGGCCAAATAGTGACTGGCGCACCCAGGTAACGGTACTGGGAACACATGGGAATGAAAATCCTTCCAATGGTGAACACTGGCCGAGCTTGAGTAAGGCGGCAGGTGAATATTCTACTCTTATCTGGTGAGACAATAATACCACAATGAGAGGAGACCACAGAGAAGGAGTCAAGAAACTGCTGGGGATCCCGTGGTGAGGTAGAATGAACACAGATATCAGCATAGCACGTAATTGTAGTACTAGGAATATCAGGGAGAGAAGTAAGTAGCCGATGCATCAAACTATTAAATAACAATGGGCTGAGAACATCCACTTGAGGTGTACCAATATAAAAACTGCACAAAGGACTGAGCACACCACTGAAAAACATACTGGAGAACCTGTTACTGAGGTAGCCCCGAATCCACCGTAGTATTTATCCTTTATGCCAAAGTCAACCAGTTGATCCAAAATGACGTCTCCATTAGCAGCATCGAAGGTACTTCAAAGTTCAATGAAGGCCATCACACTGTCCCTGGAAAGGCGAGAGTACAGGTCGACTAGGCAGTAGTGTGTGCTCCGCTGGGGAAGGAAACCAAACAGCCATGGAGAAAGGCGATCCTGCAGTCTGTACATGAGACGATTGAGTAAGATTCTCTCCATAACCTTACAAAAACAGGATGTAAGGGAAATTGGCCTGAACTTTGCAATGCCAGGCTTAGGGATGGGTATTATTGTGCTGCTGGTCCGGGCTCGTGGTATACAACCATCACGAAGACAAAGATTGTACAGTTCAAGTAGGGGGTTCCCAGGAACTTGTTGAAGTAGGCGCAGCACATCATAAGTAATACAATCATCACCAGGAAAAGAAGCTTTACCCAGGGAGAGAGAACGGCGCAGCTCCTCCTCAGTTATCTGCTCTGCATCATTGTTATCATCTTGCAACAGAGCAGACATTAGACGTAGCCGATGGATAGCTGCACGGGAAGCGAGTACATCTTGTATGTGGATGGGTAGACTGGCTGGGGTAGATTGTTCTGACTAGGCATCGACAAGTTGTTTGGCATAGTCGGCGGGAGTGTGATGACGAGCAGTGGCCGGCGTCTTTTTAACAACCCAATGAATTAAGTGCGACATAGAAACCACATTTGTTTGCTGGATAATACTGTCTGTGAACCGCTGCCAAGACTCAAAGTGAGCACACTCTTGCAGGGCAACTAAAGCATCCCTAGACATTTTGTAAGGATGGAGCAGGTCAGGAGTTGGGTTGGCTTGAAATAATAGGCCATCATGTTCAGCCTCCTCCTTTGCATCCTGTATACTGTGCGTGCATCAAGCGTCCAGGAGTGGGCAGTATGGCGATGCTGGAGGTGTGGGCAGGAGACAAATAGCCTATAAAAGTCATGAGTAGCAGATACAAGATCAGAGTACAACTGTTCAGCTGATGATATATCAAATGTAGGTAATACATGGGCCATAAATAAGATGTAATTCGGGCAATATATAGGGGGCACAGCAATACGCAAACGAGTAGCTGATGCATTTGACCCAGCAGAGAGAGAATAATGAAACTGAAGAGCGATGTGATCAGAGAATAAGTCTGGACCCGAGATGCTATCAGGCCAGACGAGAGGATGTAATCCAGAGTACCTTCCCGGCAATGAGTGGCACCACCAGTGTGTGTGTGTGTTATTCATCACCATACACACTGAGTGATTTACTCACCCTGTGTTAAAAGAATAGTGTGTGTGTGTGTGCCTTAGAGGTAGGGAGAAGTGCTAGAGTCTTAATCCCTCCGCAACAGGATAACTATGAAGAGCCAATCTGTCAGTCCGGGCTAGTCTTACTATCCCTACTGCCTGTCCGGGCGCTTTTGGCCGATTTTTCCAAAATCGCTCTATTCCACTTACTCTGTACGTCTAAACTACGATACTGAACAACTAAAATTTGGTCTTGTTAGCACCATCAACTCTTCCTCTTTCCAATAAAATCAACCCCAGCTCTCTACAACTCTCCGTTGCCGAGAAATTAAGTGAGGAATGAAGGGTAATTTCTCGTGTGAGCGGGGTTGTGTTCGCTTAGGTGGAGTGGCTCTGACGACAACTGAACGTGGCCCGCGTGGGTGGCAGTCAGTGTTGTAAGTAAGCATGGCGCAACACAGAATCGGACACGCACGAGAAATCTAATCCACATCCATCCATGTTTACAGTCAGTAACACACTGACTGACGATGGTGATTTGTAGGGATGGTGGTGAAGTATAGCCAAGTAAAAAAAAAAAACGCCAAATTGGGCTCGCAAATGCCGACATTGGCAATAGCGGTGCTTCATCCCGCCCGGTCACCACATAGCAGTGGCGTACGACACGATCCGGTCGCTTCTTGGGGCCGTCTATGACCGCAATCCGGCCATTAAGGGTTAAGGTAGACCTATTATAATGAGTTATTTATGCTTTTTTTGGTTATATAAATGACAGAGCTCCAATAAAATAATTAGCTTAACAGTATATAGTTGCCATATGGAAAGCCCTGATGTGATGACTAGTTTTGAGTACAGTGGGCCAAGGCCTGGTGTGGTAAAATTATATAAATATTCCCATTACTTTATAGCAGGAACTGAAAACGGGAGCCTTCTAGGTGTAGGCAAAAGCTTTTAACAAGAGCATCAAATTCTTCAAAAAAAAATAAAAATAAAATAGTATATCCTTAACCCCTAAAGGACCGGGGATAGTGAAATTACTGTGCCTCCCAGGACCGGGGGTTGAGCGAAAAACACATAAAATAGCCTGTTTTCGCATACTCTACTCCTAACCTACAACGAACGAGTGAATTATTTTAGTGCCATGAGAACGAGCAACTCTTCCTCTTTCTATTGGTACCAATGGGAAGTCTGTAGGTTTAATGGTTACAGAACTACGACGAGTTGAATGAGGTACTGTCGCCGTACGTTGAGCGCGAGTGTTTGGGTGGGTGCACTGACTGTGGCGAGGTAGTAGAAAATGGGGGTAGGCGCTCGTCAGCTAAGCCGCTCACCATCACACTCGGACATAACAAGATCAATAATTCCTCAATTTTACCCTAGAAAAGGCAGTGTGTACTCAGTCTGAGCATCCCATCCTACTATAAACCAGTGTAGCCAACGTCTGGAGTAAAAAAAAAATGGGGAAAATTCCTTAACCTTGGGAAATTTTAGCAATTCGGCATATGCCGGGCCCGGTCCTTTATCGGCAACCCGTCATATGCCGGGCCCGGTCCTTTAGGGGTTAAACAATCAAAGAAAATTGCTAGAAAACCACATACTCTCTCTCTCTCTCTATGTAAATGTAATCATGTTCTTAGACAGACAGATAGACAGAGACACAGACAGATCGACAGAGACACAGACAGACAGACAGACAGACAGATCGACAGCCAGACAGACTTCGACATGGACAGACAGACACAGACAGACAGACAGACAGGCAGACAGGCAGACAGATAGACAGACAGACAGAGATAGATAGATAGATAGACAGACAGACAGACAGACAGACAGATATAGACAAATATACTGATAGATAGATAGATAGATAGATAGATAGAGTTAGATAGATCCCCAGACAACGTCGGGTATCCCTGCTAGTATATATATATGAAAGAGAGTGATCTGGACGGATGAGAAAACCTCACATTCGTGTAACGGTAGGCGTCACTGCTGGAAGAAGAATAATATTCGGTGTTTGAATTCTGAGGTTGTTGTTTCTACAAACTATTTGGTTATACGTGAACATAAGATCATATTGATCATTATGCAGGGGGACAACCAATATCGTTACAACGTCAGCAACATCAATAAAACAGTTATTAAGATTATTCAGAGTAAATTTAAAGTCACCGAGTATTATTCCTCTTCCATCAGTGACGCCTTCTGTTACACGAATGTGAGAAGGTTTTTTCATCCGTCCAGATCACTCTCTTCCAAAAATCCTCTTGCTTGTCAACATATTGCTGGGCAAACCGTAACCTTCCTTCGCGATGTTGGTCCGTAAGAAGTTCCTTGTTTGCTGGGGTCTTGTGATGCACCCCAGCTTCATGCAACACTCTTCTGATAGTCCTCTTGCTGACATCAAGGTCTGTGCATCGGCATCTGCGGTGTGTCGGGTGTAGTGCAACGCGGTGGTCTTCTGCGTGGTAGGTTGCCATACCAGGCAGTGTCCTCTGCTTTGTCAAACAAAGTTAAATTTCATTTTAACAGTGCTGATCACAGTTGTTAATAAAAAGTGCCATACACACGGATGGGTTGATAGAGAGAGAGATAAAATATATGAGACAGTAGCACCGAGGCAGTTGAATATTTGTCCTATAATAACAGATCATTTCTTTGTATTGTTTTCATTATTTTTGCCTATCATTGTGATACTGAGAACATAATTCTTAAGTTGAGCATAAAACATTGTGTTCATTAACCTATAGAGAGATATATGAGCATCACATTGATCACCATTACTGTCCTTGTGGTCATTATTGTGTCATATGGTGATCTGTGCAGTAATGCTGGAACTAGATGATAGTAAGGTAATGTATATCGAAACAGATTTTAATAAAAAATACTTATAAGTAACTTAAAAATAAAGATATATTTCTCTCTTCTTCAAATGGCTTTAACAAGTTAACATTCTGACTAGCAACAGACTGGTATTTATTTATTTATTTATTGATGCAACTAGGCATCTGGCGGCGCAACAGCTAGGGTCATATACCGCCCAACACAAAATTATTATCCTCAACTAACAAAATCACAAACTCCCGAAAGGGACACGCATCATAACTAAATTACACACAAACTATAAACATACACCATTACTAAAAGAACGCGTCAACTTAACTAATATATAAAAAAGAATCAAGACTAAATAATATCAAACTATCTAAAAACTATAAGTATAATAAAATCACAATTTATGGAGGAGGCCAGCCTCCTCCACATAGGAGAGGGTGTTCCCTCCCACACAAGCCTCCTCCCCGAGCACCCTGGAGGCAACAGACTGGTAAATGGCAATGCCTGAAACCTATAGTCCTTCAGTTATATGAAGGCGAAATGCTGTGGCTGGGATAATCCCGTCAATAATGTTAATCTGCCAACACTTTTATTCTAAATAATTTATATATCTTTCCCCATAAATCTCTAGTTGTTTTCTAATTTCTCTACATATTGACCCCGTAGGAGGGTATTGCCTGCATTAGTGATGTGGGCAATATTTTAAGGGTTTTAGCGCCCCTTCGGCCCCAGCCACTAGGTTTTAGTTCTTCAGCTATACCTCTTTTCTTTATATTTCCTTCCTGCTTGCTGTCCCGTTTTCTGGCTCAATTTTTCGAATCATATACAGTAATTGGACTATAAGTGATAAGGGAGAAAGGCCTATGTCATTAAAACTTTTTAAGAACGAATGAGAAGGTTAAAAATATGAGAAAGAAAAGATAAACGGTAAGAAAGGAGGGAAGGGTAAACGAAAGAGGGATAAAACATTAGGGAGGACATGTAAGGTTGCCAGTTACGTGAGAGATACTGTAATATATAATTATAGCCTATGCATAAAATTTTATTTAGTTTAAAATTTATAAAGTTTATTGAAAACGCCATTCAAGTTTAAAATCGATTATTTTTAAGGAAATGCATATTTAGAAGAAAAAATCTTAGTAAATAGCTTAATGAATTTGTTGATAAATATGATTATTAAAAAAGTTATAAAATTAAACCGTCTTCTACCGAAAAAATAAACAATAAACAAACATCAGTGCTTGGGAGAAGGTGATAAATAAGGTGGACTACAAGCACGAGGGATTAGATTGATATTAAGTGGCGCAACAGCGAGGTCAAATAACACCAGAAAAAGGTGATAGAGAGATGTGACAGCAAGCAAGAAGGAAATAGGAAGAATGGAAGGACAGTTGAAGAAATGTAAGCTAGTGGCTGGGGCCGAAGGGGCGCCAAAACCCTTAAGGTATTGCCCACATCATTACAGGCAATACCCCTCTACGGGACAAGCACGAGAGATAAAGGAATACAGGGATAGCTTTCTAATATCCAAAGGATAATATATATTCAGTAGTCTATCCCACTACGATGGTGAACAAAAGACACTGCCTTTATTTAAAGGATATAATATAACAGATATTCTAATTATTTTTGTTTATTATTACTTTTCAACTAATCACCTTCATTTTTCTTACCCTCTTCCCCTTCAGCCTCGCCTCAAATCATCACATTTCTTCTCCTCTATATCCATCTACGTTAATGCAGTATGCACTTCTCTAAACCCTGGTATTTCAAACTACGGGTCCCGAATTCCTCCAAATAAAATAGAATAATAATATTCGTGACATTAAGCAAATATGAAGTTCATACACGAATCCACCTAACATATTTTTATAATCGAATATTCATATATTTAATTATCAATAAAACAAATATTAGCCTTTTTCAGAGAGAGAGAGAGAGAGAGAGAGAGAGAGGTAGATGAGGCAGTGGCCGCAGTGTTTATAATTCTGTAAATAATTCTGGTTAAAATGCTTTTTAATCATAATTGTTGCATTTCATTTTCTGGCCTTGTATTTTCTTAGGTTGATAATTCTGGTCATTTGTAACATATCTTTCTGTTTGGGTCGCGAGAATGATGTCATGGTAAAAACTGGGTCACGACTGAAAAAGTTTGATGAACCTTCCTTTGAACTACTGATGATTCGATACTATTCATTCCTTCCTCCTGACACACCGTCTTCTCTACCTGATAATTCGTTACCCTCCATATAGCCCCGCCCACATTTCTTTCCTTCTCTCCCACTTTCATCCCCCCCTCCCTCCACCGCAACTGTTGCCAGATACGATGAGGCCCAAACCAAGACACAGATGGATATGGTGTGGACCATTGATCTGTCCGGAGCTGTACACTTGTATGAATAAATTCGTGTCACTATCACGTCCATATATTCACTTCAATATTTTCTTATTACTACAAACCTTATCCTATTGTGTGTCACTATCACTGCACTAGTTCCTTATCTAACTTGTCACTATCACTTCACTAAAACCTTATCTATTGTGTGTCACTATCACCATACAGTCTTACGAATAAATATGTTTCACTGTCACTTTTCTTCACTTCCCACACTTCCTGCTACCTATATTTCTTCCAAGGTATGATAGTCAGAGTAGCATTTCCCGGAGCACAGTGCAACCTGACAGCCGGTACACCAGTATTTAGTTTCTCTTCTTCTGGTGGGCCAACGTGTCATGTGCAAACAGACATGACACCGGCGGAGGGCAGCCCTGCCTGATGCGAGGGGAGGCAGCTCGTCCATGTGGCCCAAACTTGTGCCTGAAGCCTGTCAAGCTGCCCTCCTACCGGTGGATGTGCCTGCTGCTGTGGTACTCTTGTTCCATAATGCACCAGCAACTCCTTCACGACCGTCTTCTCAAACTGGCGAAGGGTGACGGTCGTGCCTTGATGCTGCTGGGTGTAGAGTATGTAGGCGTTCAATACACAGATGTCAATCAGATGCAAGAACGCCTTCTTGTACCACTTGCAGGTTTTTCTCAGGCAATCGATTGTACTGATCATCATGTCTGATTTATCAACGAGTCTCATGTTGATGTTATAATCAAGCACGACATTAGGTTTGAGGATGGGGTTACCTGTGCCGCGCTCGACCTTACCGGTATCCAACATCTCACAAGGTCCACAGTGGTGAGCATGTGTACTTGCCTCTTATCATGCCACCTCAGTGCCAGTAGAGGGCCAGATTTTTGGGTGACACAGTCGCCCTGATGTGTTGCTGGGAAGGCTGGATACCACCTCCTGTTGGGACGAACAGTGCCACAGGATTCCGTTTTGTGCTCTTTGAGGAACTGTCTCAACAATGGAGATATGTAATAATTATCCGTGTACAGAATGTGGTTTTGGTTATAGAAATGGTCCATCAGGTGCTTCACAACAGCACCTGAGAAGCCATGAGGATCATTCTCAGCGATATCCACATCTGAACCCGTATAAATTACAAAATCTAAAACATATCCCGTCTGACAGTCACAGATGACATAAAACTTTATGCCAAATCTGTGCCTCTTAGACGGGATATACTGAATGAAGGACAGTCTACCTCTGAAGAGCATGAGAGACTCGTCGATTACCACTTTCTGGAATGGTCGTAGAAATGCACGGATATTCTGGAGCAACATGGACATAAAAGTCCGAATTTTCCACAGCTTATCACTCGGGGGGGGGGGGGGGAGGTTGCTGGTGAAGTGGAGGTTGGTGAGGATGTCACTGTAGTGGTCCCTTGACATATATCTCCCGAAGATACGTGTGGATAATAAATCATCCGTGCTCCAGTAATCCCGCAATAGATGTTTCTTGTTATGTGGCATCAACATCGTTAGTGCAATCCACACATACATTTCTGCAACGGAGACATTTTCCCAATTTCGCATATGAGAATGCTCCCGTTGCGTTCTATGATGACAGTTGTTCATAACTTGATTGTATGCGTTCGTCTCCCGAACGATCCACGACATTACAGCTACGTCAAAAAATACGACGAAGTAATCCATCATCTTCGATGCAGCTGTACAGGGAAATTCTTGTTGAATTCCTGATTCCCGTGCATCAAAATCAGGAATATCAGGCTCGAATTCCCTGCCATCAGTCCACCCAAATCGATCAACATCTCCTACTCGTCGTGGTGGTGGTGGTGGTTGTTGCTGTTGTTGTGGCTGGGGTTGTGGTGGCGATGGCTGTCGTGGATGTGGTGAAAATAGCGGAGAGAGTGTGAGGTCAGCTGAGTCAATAGAAGAGGGTTTATCTGGGTCTGAAGATGGCTGCCTTATCTCCCGAGAGATAAGCGGTCCTCTCCTACCTCCTCTAGCTCCTCTTCCCACTACTCTCCTCCTACTCCTTCCTCTTGTTGGAGGACTACTATCTTCACCTGACGATGAAGAAGGGGTAAAATGTAACCTCCTCTTCCTCTTAGGGGGTGAAGGGGTTGCTAGGAAGCGAGTGGAGGAGCGACAAACTCAATTCGGCCCTGCGAGTGGAGATACATCCCCTAAAATCCCCCTACTCGTCGACTGGATTTCAGCTGGCTCAGTAGAGGTTGCAAGTTGCAATGAAACACTCACAGGTGGCTCACTTACCTGGGAGAGAGGTTAGGCAGAGGTAATAATATCCTTCTCCGTCGTGTACACTAATCTCTCCCCAGGGCAAGGCCATTCTGGGTCAGAATCACTACATAAATAGATAATTCCAATTTATGCCCTATTGCAGAGTCAGAAAGGCGTTGTGGTGGGCGGCGATGACGTGGAGGCAAAGATGGTGTTGAGGTGGCGAGTGGAGCGCGACGCGAGGGAGTAGCGCGCACAGATTCGGACGCGCCAGAACGAGACGTAGATCTTCCCAACATGGTAGTGGGTAGGCAACTGATGAATCTGACTGGGTAAACCCTTTACTGCTATTGTGAAAGCGGCTGCTACACCGCTACATCGAGCAAACCCACCCAGAATAGCCCTACATCGCTCAAAATGGCGCTAAATAGCTATTACGGTATAACACGTCAGCTGGACTGCACGTACTGACGGTGTATCATGTCAGCAGGACTGCAGGGGTTAACACACACAATGACAGACACTTTATAACTACAGTACTCTAAAAGAGGAAGATTGTGTAATACTTAGTGCATAATTAACTACTGTACAATAGCCATTATTTTAAGGGATAACCAGCTTACCTGACTATCCCTACCCAAACAGACCAGGTGCGTACGATCTGTTCCAAGCACAACTACAACAACTTGAGTGACGAGGTGAGCCAGTTCCTGTGCTTTTCACGGCATACCAAATCAGCACATCCTACAGCTTCCCGACCAACTTCTCAACACGTCAGTACTCTACTTCATCCCTTTCACTCTCTCTGGTTTGGTCACTGTTTCTTTATTTCTGTCTTGTCCTTTTTGTCTTTGAAAATCTGTTATTTATATTGTTTTATTTTCTTGATTTTTTTCTTTATCATCATGGCACTGTGGTCATACAATCCCATCACTCTCTGGTCATTTCATTATCTTTCACTCCCTCTCTCCTCTTCTTTGATCTCCATTAGGCTATAATAGTATACCCTTCACTATCACTTGGCTTATCCCTGTCTCTTTCTCTCTCACTGTCTCTCTCTTATTATAGGATGGATTTGTCTACATTTTTTTATCCAACAAAATGTTTGCGTCACTCTCTCTGGCTCGGTTTTGGTCAGTCTCTGTTTGTTTGTCTGTCCCTCTATATTTATTTGTCTCAAGTTATCTTTGCATTCCTGTACAGTCATTTTATTTTGTTATTGTTCTAGCTCAATAGTATGTCAGTATGTGCTGCTTTTACTTACTCCTTAATTTGTTTTTTAGGACTCTTTCAGTCTCTTGTTTAGATCTGTACAGTATTACATTTTCATTACATATATGGTTTTATTTGTAAATCTGTTGAAGCCATCATTATTTCTCTTTTTTCCTTTCATACCTTCTCGAACCTTTCTCATATTGTCTCACTTCCTTGACCTCCTTTTCTATATCTGTGTGTGTTAGAGCTGCTATTTTTTATGCTATTCTGTTTAAAGCTGAATATTTGTTTTTGTGTGGATATTAACAAGTCTGTTAGAGTACAATATCAACCCTTTATAAACTAAAACAGCTCTATAAATTTATGTCTAACATTTTCACCCTATCTTTATAGATGAAGTGTAAAGGAAACGATACATCCAAGATCACGAAAGTGTGGATGTATGGCTTCCTGTAACAAATGTAACTGTCAAATAGTTTTCCTTTTGGTAACTATCTCTTTTGGTTTGGTTTGGATGGTACAGTTCAGGACCCGTAAGGCTGTGGCTCCTTCAGAGTGCGCTGTTGCCATATCTAATTAACGGTACCCTATGACAACTCCAAAGAGAATGGGAACAAAATCGTACTCTTTATATTTGCATATATGTGACCTCAGTCACCTCACTCTCCACACCCCGGAAATTCCTGGGTCGGAAGTAGTGGCAACGTCTTTAGATTGAAATGCCACATCACACATGAAATATATTCTCTATTTTACGTACATAACAATTGCTCGTATCATATACCATTAAATGAAAAATTCATTGTGTGTAGAAAATTTCATGTCAATATACTCTCGTTAGTGGACAGTATCCATTATGTGGTGAATGTTTTGATTCTAGATTTGGCACCACCGCGGTCAACTCCTCACGGGTCAGTACAAAATAGAAATACTATAGTTCCTTTTCTGGTGTATTATATGTGAAGGAATTGATGTTAGCACATAATCACATGGCACTTGTTTGCATATAATTATGTACAAAAGAAAAGAATACATAAATGTTTGGCCCTTCCATTATTTTCATATATACATTATCCAGCCCTACTCTAAATATAACATAATTACCGTATTGTGAAACTATGAAGTACAGGGTACGTAGGTCTGATACCATCTAATACTGTATATGTACTGTACACGGTTCTTTTTATGAAGAAAACAAAATTCTCATAATTTCTTTCATTCTTACACTGTCCTACGTTAAGAGCCCCGTGAGGTAGTCAGAAAATTGGAGGTTAGCGAGTCCTTCAAATATTGCCACGAAACACCACCTCTATGGAAGGAACTTGTTTCGTGGAATAGTCAGGAGTAATCAGAAGTCACCATGTCTCATACACGATCACAGGGTCCTTAACCCCTAAAGGACCGGGGGTAGTGAAATTACTGTGCCTCCCAGGACCGGGGGTTGAGCGAAAAACACGTAAAATTGGCTGTCTTCGCATGCTCTGTACGTCTAACCTACAACGAACGAGTAAATTATTTCAGTGCCGTGAGAACGAGCAACTCTTCCTCTTTCGATTGGTACCAATGGGAAGTCTGTAGGTTTAATGGTTACAGAATTACGATGAGTTGAATGAGGTACTGTCGCCGTACGTTGAGCGCGAGTGTTTGGGTGGGTGCACTGACCGTGGCGAGGTAGTAGAAAATGGGGATAGGCGCTCGTCGGCTAAGCCACTCACCAGTACACTCGGACATAACAAGATCTATAATTCCTCAATTTTACCCTAGAAAAGGCAGTGTGTACCCAGTCTGAGCATCCCATCCTACTATAAACCAGTGTAGCCAACGTCTGGAGTAAAAAAAACTGGGGAAAATTCCTTAACCTTGGGAAATTTTAGCCATCCGGCATATGCCGGGCTCGGTCCTTTAGCGGCAACCCGTCATATGCTGGGCCCGGTCCTTTAGGGGTTAAGGGCCGTGTCACGACATACACCGTCACAGCAATTTAGAGCTATTTCCCGCCATGTAGGGCTAGTTTTTCTCTATGTTGGACGAGAAAATACACTCACAATATCGATCCGCTACCCATTCAGTCGATTCTGGGACCCCACGATGGCTGGGCTATTTTTAAGTATTTACCCTTGTCCGAATTTGTGCTCTAACGATCGTAAGACAATACCGTAGTGAATATATGTACGTGAGTGACACCATGATATTCCTACAAGGTTATAAATTATTATTTAGTGTATAGATCATGACACACGATACATAATGGTAATAATAAGTAAAATAACACCACAAATACGCCCAGGCAGAAGAGAGTGATGGTAAATATACGTGTTTCCTACGGTACAAATCAGTTTGTTTATCATTTTCTAAGTGACAGTTACACGATGATATATTCCTACATGTGTTCATACTATTTTTAGTGTTGTAATCATGACATACAATATATAACAGTAGTTATACGAGTGAGTTGACAATGGACTTGCACGGTAAACTGAACACCCGGGCTGCTTCCACACACACTCGCGCGTCGAGTCAAACACACTGTCGATTCGCACGCAAACATGGTCTACTTCAACTCGCGCTATCTCCACAACTATTCATCGTACAGCCCTCCCGATGGTACTATTGGAAAGAGGAAGAGTTGTAGGTATGTAAGAAACTATTTTGAAGTCAGTACACTATATAGGTTAAGAGTGTGAGCGTTGTGAATATAGGGGAAATCGGAATAGGGGGAATATAGGGGAAAAATGTTGAGGCAAGGTGGGAGGGTCCCAGAGTTATGCGTCCCGGAGCGTATGGGTTAAGGTACTGGTACCAGTAGCCGTCTACGCCTGCTGAGTAGTCTTTCTCAGCGAGCCTCCATACCAGCTGAAAATTAAATGAATGTTACAGCTTCAGACCTAATCAAACTCCATGGATAAAATCATGATTGCATAATTATATGGACCAAATATCCACATTAGAAAAAACTGCAATACTGAAATTCTACCCCTATTTCCTACTACTGTAACCTAAGGCATCTTCTATTTATGCCAGATCAACCCTGGTCAGGCAACCCGGTTTCTCGAATTGTCGATTTGGCATGTTCTATTTACACCAGGCAACCCGGTTCACTACAACCCGGGTTGCTCTGAAGGCAACCCAGAGCAACCTACTTCGATAGCAGGTTTACGTGGCGGGTATCTGGCAACTTTAATGGGTTGCTCATCAGCTGATTCTAACAAAACAGAGTCTGATAAGATCTCTTACAAAAATATATATAACATTTTAGCATAATATGAGACGTTATTTTGAAAATATATAAAGGAAATATGATTTTGTTGTGGCATGAGTACCCTGATCAGTAGGATTTTAGGGAAATTTCTATTATTTTGCTCAACCAGTCACAACCAACTCGACAGAGTGGTGATGGACTGAAGAAGTCTTTCCTCTTCCTGTGACTGCATATTTTCCTTGCTAATATCAGTCTGACATGTTATATAAATGGTTGATTGAAATACTGGACACCAAAGTGTGGATATAGTAACCAGGAAATATTGAAAGAAGTGCTGATTTTTTATATCTCTGATTTATATTCCATTATTTTTATGATGAAATGAAAGGGTACCAGTGCATTTTGACTAAGCTTGACCCTCTAACTTAATTTAAAAGGCTCCACACACTGTTGTTTGTCCAAGTTAAGTCCCAGTAGTCTGTCTTTGTTAGATCTTGGTCATTTACCCAGGTTAGGTCCCAATTATTTGGTCAATTCCAGTTCAGCTAGCTTGGGTTAATTAATAAAGTCTGGCTGATTCAAGAACAGAAAAATATTAAATATTTTACGGATTGCTTACGAATATTACCCATCAAACTTCAAATAAGTAGACTCTGCTATTATTTAAATGTACAAAACTGTTTAGGTAAAATTATATATTCCATATCTTTTGCTCTTCTTAAAGTAGTAGGCCTACTTATGAGGTATTTCTATGTTATTTTTTAAAACCCTATATATTGCCCACAGGGTTGTTCTTATGAAGCTGGTTCCAGCCACTAAAGCTATGCTGCAAGAGGAACCTGTGTGTTGAAACCAGCATATCAAAAACCCGATTTGTACCCTGATAACCCTGGTGTGCCATTACCTCCCATACCATCACCTACTGTTATCTTCCTACTTTCAAATTTATATCTGCCTTAACTTTTGTAAATATATCTGTGTTTTTTCTACCTTTCATGCTTATCTATTTATGAATTATATTAGAAGAAAGAAAGCTGTGATTTAGGCCAGAAAGACCTTGTACCAACAGAAAGAGGTGTGACAGCAAGCACAAATTAAGGAAGAGACAGCTAAAGAGAGGATATAGTTTTCCTTTGGTCCGAAGGATAACAGACGACCACGGGGCTATCTATAAAAACATACCTGAGTTAATAAATTATCATGAATGATCAATATCCATGGTTTTTAGCTCCAGCCTAAGCCGAGAGCTCTAGGTTTTATCGTAATTATTGTTCTTGTTCTTGGGGCGACCACTTCTTAAAAGGGGTTCAACTGACTCACTCACTCACTCACTCATTCTTCTTGGGGCGACCACCTCTTAAAAGGGGTTCAACTTACTCACTCATTTCACTTGAATCATTAAGAGCCGGAGCTTTTGAAGGGTTTCCCTTCATGTTCTTGTTTTTAACCTTCTGCTCCCGCTCATGTTCTAAGAATTGTACAAAGTCGTAGGGTCGATTCCACAGTGGTTGGTATTCGTTTGTAAGCACGCAAACGAAAGAATGTTAGCCGTGTAAATGACTTATGGGTGAATTATTTAATGAATTTGGTGAGTAAACTATACAGTGATTATTATTATCTAACTGTTTGATAGATAGATACTTAGCTTTTGGAATATAATGAAGCCTTAAAAGTGTGGTTGGTTGGGAAGCTAACAAACCAATACCACTGAGGAATCGACCATAAATCTTATTAATGCTGAAACTCTGAATATGTCTATACGAGACGTTAATTTGTTTTGTGCATAGTAGGATCCACTTTCTAATCTTTGAGAAGTGAATTGCCTATTTAATTAAGGTGGTAATTCTTTTTTGGTACATTGGAGTGCCTTGATTCCTCCAAAGTATGCCAAGAAACAGGACCAGAAAAGGAAAGATAATGGTGTTCTGTTGCTTGGAAAAATAGTTAGGAGGATTCAGTTGCTCCAGAATTACCAACACAAAACTTCCCCCTTAAAACAATAAATTACATGCTGGCCAAACGGAAGAAGCAATGACATTTAGTAATACAGACAAGTCTGCAAATCAGCTTGTTGGAAATGATAACATTAGCAAAGCATGAGTGACTTGATATTTACCATTTCTCAGAAAAAGACTTTTACAATTTGCTATTTGAGTGTCACAACACCAGTTATTTTTGGCTAATTTTAATGGGGAAATTTTGTGTTAGTAATTCTGGAGCAACTGAATCCTCTAAACTATTCCAAGCAACAGAACATTATTACTTTTGCTATTCTGGTCCCGTTTTCTAGCATACTTTGGAGGAATCAAGGCACTCCAATTTAACAAAAAAGAATTACCACCTTAAAAGGAGTATATTATCATTCCTTTTCAGTGATAAAATCTCATGCTTAATGGTATATAATCAAGGTACACAAAATATACTGCCAAGGAAAGAAAGAATCAGATATATCTGACCTTTTAGCAGGAAGAGCCATCCCAAAAAATGCATTACATCAAACATTTCCTTTTAAGGGGGCAGTTTTGTATCGGTAATTCTGGAGCAACTGACTCCTTCAAACTATTCCAAGCAACAGAACACTATTACTTTTGATATTCTGGTCCTGTTTCCTAACATACTTTGGAGGAATCAAGGCACTCCATTTTAACAAAAAAGAATTACTCGCCTATACGAATGAAATAATTATTCATTGTGCCGGTATACCGAACTACAATGTCTCTTATATAAGTTCTTGAAGGCTTGTAATTAAATTAAATTATTCATAGCACAACACAATATTATACTGTTCCATACGATTATTTTCCAAACAGAGATAATATTTCTATTTCATTTCCTTGTACAGTACTTCATTCAGTTTCTATTAGTTATATGATATTGTAAGGGCCAACCTATTTGGTCTGTATTATCTATATAATGTATATCTTCAGGTATCGTTTATTGTAAACCTGTCAGTTCACCGCTCTTTATGGTAGTTGTTAAATATTTGGGGAAGTCCAGTTTACCGTTTTATTCGGTTTCATTGCTTCAATCTTGGAGGGTTTTTTTGAATTTTCGAGACTGTAGAAGTTTACTTGAGGAGGAAGGTCTAGTGGACAACTCACTCTACTTCCAGACTTCACACAGAACGGGAACTCAGGTATTGTGCTCTTGATAAAATGTATAGTGTTTATTTCCTCATGTGTTGACTACCATACTGAAAGCGGGTTTACTGACAGGGAATTTACTGTGTGGATAAATAATATTATGTTTCACTGGTGTTAAAGTAATTTGTCTATTTATTATTGATTTAACTATTAAAGGCCAATGTGTTTCATCGTTTGTTAACGTGCTATATGAAAGTTAATTTCAAGGGAAGTGGCTTATGTATATATTTAATTTAAGGATCCTACACCAGCCGAGGGCCGGGTCGGTGAGGCATCCCTTCAACCCAGTTACGTGTCAGCCCAGGTCGTCCATGTGTTTTGTGATTCGAACTCACTGCTAGCTCCATGTTCCCAGAATTGTGCCTTCGATTCTACAGGAATCATCGATATATTCAGGAGAGGCTATAGACCTGGTAACGAGACTATACTCGGGGGTTATATTTATTTGATGTGTATTTATTTAATGTGAATTGATTTAACGTGTATGAATTTAAAGTGTTAATATATGTGTGTAATTTTTATGTCTGAGTTTCTTTTGGTGTTCCTTGTGTGGAGGTGAGAGAACTTTTATTTTGGCCTTTACAAAGTGGCGACCTCGCCAGGATTCTCTCATTCTTTTATTCTTGGACGCCGGAAGAAACATTGAATTTAACATCTTTATACATTGTTTAAAAGTTTGGTAAACAGATCGGGCTTGTCGTTGTCCTTGGGGCCCGGAAGCGACAAACTCCCTTCTAGATTTTTAAATTAGGGTGTCTGGCCATGATAGCCCTTAGTCTAGTTGGGTATTGACTTCTGTTATATATTAGGAAGTAGAGTTTTTTAATTATTTCTATGATTATGGATCCTTCCATTGAATCCTTGAAGGCTCAGGCCGAATATATTGGACTTTCTGGTGATGATGTTGCCAAATACGTTATTAATGCTCAAAATAAAGCTAGAGAAGATAGGGATCTAGAAAAAGAGCTAGTTGCAGAACGTGAAAGAGAAAAAGCACGAGCTACAGAACGTGAGCATGAACTAGAGTTGGCAAAGATTAGAGGAGCTAGTAATAAACCTTGTGAGGACTGTGCAAGTAGACCAAGCTTGCCTGTGTATCGTGATGGTGAGGATATCGGTTCTTACCTTATTAGGTTCGAGAGAATTTCAAAATTACTAAATATACAAGACGAAACTTATGCAGCTAGATTGGGTAGTGTTTTAACGGGTAAATGTGTAGATATATATACAAGTCTTTCGGATGATATAACCAGTGATTATGAACTGTTAAAGAAGGCTTTACTAAGAGGATTCAATAAAACCCCAGATGGATACAGGAAAGATTTTAAAGGTGCTCACCTAAAGGAAGGGGATACTTTTGATTTGTTTTCCATAAAATTAGGGCGCCTATTTGATCAGTGGATTGACTCCTGTGATGTAGGGAGAGATTTCCAGTCAGTGAGGGAGTTTATTATTTTAGATCAATTAATGTCAACAGTGTCTCCAGATTTGCGAACATATTTAAAGGAGAAGGACGTGAAGGATTTGAAGACTGCAGTTAAACTGTCTGATAGTTGGTCTTCTGCCCATCGTATACAATATCGGACTTCATTCTCAAAGAATAACCCTAGGAAAATAGACAGGAATCAAGTGAGCCAACCTGAACAAACCACTCAAGTTAATATAAAGCCCTCACTAACCCCTCGTAGAAATTATAGTTTTAGTAACTTAACTTGTCATGGTTGTGGAGATAAGGGACACATTCGCCCTAACTGCCCTAAGAATCCATTAAGGTTTAAAAGTGAGTCTCCACAATATCAACGGGTTCAGATAGGATTTTGTCTTAATAATCATAATAACTATTCCCAGTACATGACTTCAGGTACAGTTAATGGAGCATGGGTGTCCACAATACTTAGAGACACTGGATGTACTAGTATCATTGTATTTGATGAAGTTCTTCCTGATATTGAAGTTTCCCAATGCGAGATGGTCAGAGTGGCCGATTATCTGGGTAGGGTTGACTATTTCCCTAGAGTCAATTGCTTCCTTCGTTGCCCCTATTTTGAAGGATGGACTAAAGTAATTATGGCTCCTATAAGATTTTGCAGTGTGTTAGTAGGTAATGTACAGTTGGACACATGAATGGGTGGTACAGCACAGGTGAAAAATACTTGTCCCATTTGAGTAACCAGTGTCAATTATCAGGTACTTTGCTTTTTATTACCATCCTCAATACTGACTTTTGCCCCTGATGTCTCCTATTTGGCACTAAGGAACTTGATATTGGCAGAAATTGAACATCTTTCACTTGGGCTGTACCACCCATTCATGTGTCCAACTGTACCAGGATTAAAAACTGAGTTAAATACTTCAGCTCAACCTGTAACCAATCTTTCTCTAACTAATAATGCTTGGTATGTTCCACTTAACAGTAACGTCAGATTGACTGATACTTCTGAACATGTTATAAGTGAACCAAGTAATGAGGAAACTATTGAGTGTGTACAAGCGGTTCAAACTAGGTCATCAAAAACTAGAAAGATTCATCCACTTGTACTTCCTTCCATTGAACCTTTGAAGGTTAACCCTCATCACTTTGCAAAACTACAACAAGAATGTACAACATTAACTGGTGTCAGGGAAAAAAGTGTGTCTGGTGAAATTGATGAGACTAGAGACGGAAACCTGTTTAAGTATGAGATTGTTGATGGTCTTCTCTACAGAATGTGTATTCAGTCAAGGAAAGCAGGTATAGTTGGAAAGCGTGTTTTAGTAGTTCCACTAGACTGTAGGAAATCCGTCCTTTCTACGGCTCATGAAGGATTACTTTCAGGACATTTCTCTCATAGGAAAACCGAAACCCGTGTTAAGGGAGAATTTCACTGGCCAGGTCTTTCCTCAGATGTCAGGGACTATTGTAGAGTGAAACCAGTACCCCTCAAACCAATGCCAATTTTTACTGAACCTTTTTCCATAGTGGCTATGGATTTAGTGGGACCCTTGAATCCCCCATCGTCTGAAGGGCACCGATATATCCTTACATTAATAGACTTTGCCACTGGTTTCCCAGAAGCAGTGCCATTAAAGGATATATCGTCCATTACTGTAGCAGAATCATTAATATCTATTTTCTCGAGAGTTGGCATTCCCAAGGAGATACTTTCAGATAACGGAACCCAGTTCAAGTCAGACTTGATGAAGGAACTGCACAGACTGTTAGGTGTCAAACCTTTATTCACTACTCCCTATCACCCCAGTGGAAACGGTAGAATAGAACGGTTTCACTCGACTTTGAAGGCTTCTCTAAGAAAGGTGTGTATGGACAAACCCAAAGAGTGGCATAGATATCTGTCTCCTTTGATGTTTGCCATGAGAGAAGTGCCCAGTGATAGGACTGGATTTTTATTTTGAATTGTTGTATGGTAGGCAAGTAAGGGGTCCACTGTCAGTTTTAAGAGATTTGTGGGAAGACAAGTGTGTACAGAGTGATGATAGACCAATGTACCAATATGTTCTGGAATTAAGAGAAAAGCTCGCAGATTGTGCAAAAATTGCTGCTAAAAATGCTGATATTAGTGCTCAGCAGTTTAAATCTTATTTTGATGTAAAAGCACAAGAGAGGAAATTTAAACCAGGTGATGAAGTGCTTGTAATGTTATCTGATGATAGGCGTAAGCTTCTTATGGCATGGAAAGGACCTTTCAAGGTTCTAGACTGTAGGAATAGAGTGAATTATTTGATTGATGAGGATGGCAAACCAAAATTATACCATGGTAATCTTCTGAAGAAATATTTTCGAAGAGCTCAGGTATCCATGGCATATGTACTGGATGAAATGACTAGATTAGACTTTGAGAATCAACCTTTAGTTGCTCAAGTATTTGTGGAGAGAGATGTTAGCTCTGATTATGAAATGGATTTTTCTTCTCAAGAGTTTAGCTCATTCTCTGATGTTTCAGAAGCAGAAATATCTAGTAAGTTGTCTGTAGAGGAAAAGGAAAATGTCAAACATGTAATTGAAGAATTCAAAGATGTTTTTTTCTGACAAACCAGGGTGTACCACTACCTTGTTTCATGATATCTCTCCCTGTACTACTGAACGACTTAAGCCTAAATTGTATTCACTTCCTGTCACCTGCAATCATATTTTAAAGAGGAAGTTGAGAATCTTCTTCGAAAAGGAATTATTAAACCTTCCCACTCATGTCATTCATCACCAGTGGTTATGATTAAGAAGCCAGATGAAAATTATAGGATGGCTATTGATTATAGAATCCTTAATGCTGTTACCGATTTTCATGCTGAACCAATGTGTAAACTAGAGGATGACTTGCACAAGTTTTCTGGGGCAAAATATTTTTCTGAATTAGATCTTACAAAAGCCTACTACCAGGTCCCTCTTACAGAGAGAGCAAGGCCCCTAACTGCTTTTCCCACTCACAAAGGGTTAATGGAGTTCTGCCAGATGCCCTTTGGTTTGGTTACACTCTGTGCAACTTATATTAGATTGATGCGCCTTGTTTTAGCAGGACTTGAGAATATCTCCTTCTATTTTGATAAGGTTTTAATATTTGCAGATACTTGGAATAAACATCTTAAGTCAGTACGTGAAGTTTTACAACGTCTTCGTGACCATGGTTTAACAGTAAAGCCTGTTAAGTGTAGGTTTCGATTCAGTTCCATTCAGTATCTCAGGTACAACATAGATGGACAAACTCTAAGACCTGTTAACGACAAAGTTCAGGCGATACTCAGTGTTTCTCCTCCCCCAACTAAGAAAACTTTGAGGTTATTCCTAGGTTTGGTCTCCTTCTACCGTCATTTTATTGAACATGCGTCCACATTAACATCACCATTGTCTGATATGTTAAAGAAGAGTGTAAAGGAGCCATTAGAGTGGACTCCAGAGTTTTGAGAAACTTAAATCTGTTTTAGCAGAGGATCCAGTCCTTAAACTCCCAGACATTTCAATACCATTTGTCCTTAGAACTGATTCTTCTGGGTATGGATTAGGAGCTGTATTGTTCCAATACAATGATAATAAACCATTCCCAGTTGCTTATGCCAGTAGAAAACTCCTGGACAGAGAACGTAAATATTCAACCATTGAAAGGGAATGTCTAGCAATAGTTTTCGGAGTTAATAGGTTCAAATATTATTTGCTGGGTGCAGAGTTCATCCTAGAGATAGATCATAAACCTTTGGTATATTTGAGAAATTTTAAGGGTAATAATAATAGACTACTCCGATGGGCCCTATGTTTACAGTCATTTAGATTTAGACTTGTCCATGTTGCTGGAAAAGACAATGTCGGAGCTGATTTCTTGAGTCGAGCTATCAGTTAAATGAAGGATTGTAAATAATTGCATGATTGTACATAAATTATTGTTAAGTTGCTAGGTTAAGGAATATATTTTGTTGTAATCTGGGTATCTATCTGAATAGATACTTTAGGGGGGAGCCATGTAAGGGCCAACCTATTGGGTCTGTATTATCTATATAATGTATATCTTCAGGTATCGTATATTGTAAACCTGTCAGTTCACCGCTCTTTATGGTAGTTGTTAAATATTTGGGGAAGTCCAGTTTACCGTTTTATTCGGTTTCATTGCTTCAATCTTGGAGGGTTTTATTGAATTTTCGAGACTGTAGAAGTTTACTTGAGGAGGAAGGTCTAGTGGACAACTCACTCTACTTCCAGACTTCACACAGAACGGGAACTCAGGTATTGTGCTCTTGATAAAATGTATAGTGTTTATTTCCTCATGTGTTGACTACCATACTGAAAGCGGGTTTACTGACAGGGAATTTACTGTGTGGATAAATAATATTATGTTTCACTGGTGTTAAAGTAATTTGTCTATTTATTATTGATTTAACTATTAAAGGCCAATGTGTTTCATCGTTTGTTAACGTGCTATATGAAAGTTAATTTCAAGGGAAGTGGCTTATGTATATATTTAATTTAAGAATCCTACACCAGCCGAGGGCCGGGTCGGTGAGGCATCCCTTCAACCCAGTTACGTGTCAGCCCAGGTCGTCCATGTGTTTTGTGATTCGGGCTCACTGCTAGCTCCATGTTCCCAGAATTGTGCCTTCGATTCTACAGGAATCATCGATATATTCAGGAGAGGCTATAGACCTGGTAACGAGACTATACTCGGGGGTTATATTTATTTGATGTGTATTTATTTAATGTGAATTGATTTAACGTGTATGAATTTAAAGTGTTAATATATGTGTGTAATTTTTATGTCTGAGTTTCTTTTGGTGTTCCTTGTGTGGAGGTGAGAGAACTTTTATTCTGGCCTTTACAGATATTGATGATGGATTGATATTAGGCGCCGCAACAGCGAGGTCATACAGCGCCATAGAAAGGTGATTGAGAGGTGTGACAGCAAGCAGGAAATAAAAAAGGGAAGGTAGATTGGGGTAATTATAAAAAGGGAAGAGAAAGGTAAGAAGGAACTTATATATATGATAAATAACTTCATGTTGTCTTCAGCATTTTCAAACACAACAATAACATAAAGTTCACTAACTGAATTTTAATCACTACCGGTAAAAGGACTCCAGAAAATTTAACAACGTTCAACATCTCTCTCCCTATAGTACTTATAATTATACAAGGGAAAATAAAGGAGGAACAGGCAACAACAGCCCTGGTGGGCCTCACAAAACTACCTGTGTAACTACTATATGTCTATGGTTTCTACATGTCTGAGGTAAAGGATAGTAAACTGGAAGGCTCCACCCCACCCACCTCTCCCTCCGGTAAAACCCGGCCATAAAAATATGGTGAAAGAAACACCTGTGCAGCAATAGCAAAAAAATAAATAAAAATTGCACAGGAATTTTTATAGTACAGCGTGAAAGAGTAAGACAATAATCTATCCACGTCTAAAAAAAAAAAAAAAAAAAATAACGAGGTTTATTTTTTGTCGTCAAGTATGTATTGAGTTTAATTTTAAAAGTTTCAATCATATTACTATTTACTACTTGTGCTGGGAGAGAGTTACATACATTAACTATTTTGTTGAAGAAAAAGTGTTTTGATTCTTCCGAACTGAAGGCTTTGCAGAGTATTTTGAACTCATTGTTTCTTGTGGTTCTTTCCTGATCAACAATTACTTAATCGCTTATATTGACATTGTCGAGACCACAAATCATTTTAAAAACTTCTATTAGGTCCCTCTGTAGTCTTTTTATCTATCTGTAGCTCTGACGCCTCGTTTCCTCCGGGAACTCCCTCTAAGGGGGTAGCCACGGCAGAAGAATTCCCAGCTTTCCTTGTTCAAACACTCCCACCATACTCGGTCAAGCCCTCCCTTGCCCCTCATGTTTCTCTCCTTTACATACTCTTCCACTCTGTTATGCCATCTAACTGGTGGTCTGCCTCTCACACCAGGTCCCACAACTTCACTTCCATAAACCTTCTTTACAAACTCCTCACCTTGCATTCTCTCTACATGTCCAATACCAATTGCCTTCTCACTCATACCACATCTATCATACACACTCTCATTACTTTCTCTATCCCACCTAGTAAGTCCACATGCACCTCTCAAGTAACTCATTTCCATAGCACCTATTCTCGACTGATGAACCCTACTCCATGTCCATGTCTCCGACGTATATGTCCGTGTTGGCAGGATTATACTATTTCGTAGTCCCCTTTTCACTTCCATACTCGCACTTCTACCCTTCGTTATCCTCCCCAGTGATCCTATGGCCTGTCTACCCTTTACTGCTCTCTCCCTAATGTCTCTTTCCATACTTCCATGTATACACAGAACTGTACCCAGGTACTTAAACTCCTTCACTTCCTCCATCCTCTCACCCCTCAGAATTACCTTACACTTCGTCCCAGTTGGCACTCTTACTCTGTAAGGTGTGGGAAAGTCAATTACTTCAGTTCCTGCTCTTTCAAATACCATCACTTTACTTATACCCACATTCACCTTCAGTGTCCTTCGTTTATATACAGACTGAAATTCATCCACCACTCTCTGTAAGGACCAATTTACTTCATTCAGCCTCAACTTCACCCCCAGACCATTAACTTTGGCTTTCATCTCCCTCATACAACCATCCAGATATATATATTGAACAACCATGGTGACATAACACATCCCTGTCTCAGCCCTACACTAATATTAAACTCTCACTTAGATCACTTAGCACACATGCTTTTACATCTACATAAAAAGCCTCAATGCCTTTCAGCAAAGATTCCCCAACACCATATATTCTCAACACCTCTGACAGCTCTCCTATCAACCCTATTGTATGCCTTCTCCATGTCCATGAAGGCAGCATACAGCTTCTTACCCTTCCCAATATATTTCTCCACTATTGATTTTAGTGCAAATATCTGGTCCACACATCCTCTACCCTTTCTGAAACCTCCCTGCTCCTCACTAACTTTATTCACTGTTATTTCCTTCAGTCTCAATAAGAACCTTCCCATACACCTTCCCGGGTACATTAAGAAGGCTTATTCCCCTATAGCTACCACACTCCTCCTTATTCCCCTTCCCCTTATACAAAGGTACAATTATAGCTCTCCTCTAATCCTCTGGCACCTCTCCTTGCCTCCAAGCCAATGTGCATATAAGAAACATCCACTCCACCACTACCTCCCCGCCACACTTTAACATTTTAGCAGTTATCCCATCTACCCCCGGTGCATTTCCCATCTTCAATTTTCCTATTGCTTTCCTAACTTCTTCCCTTCCTAGTTCTCCCTGTATATCCTGTCGTCTACCACCTGCCTCCATCCCCATGCATGTCACCACCGCCTCCCCTCCCGTCCCTTCATTCATCAAACGATCAAAATGCCTCTTCCACACTTCTTTAACTTCCTCACTTCCACTCACAGTTAAGCCATCCTCTCTCTTCATACTCATGCTACCAGACTTTCCTTCTCCGCTTTCTCTTTTAACCTCCTTCCAGAACAATTTCTTATTTTCCC
The DNA here is from genome assembly GCA_034508575.1 of Petrolisthes manimaculis. Taxonomy (NCBI): domain Eukaryota; kingdom Metazoa; phylum Arthropoda; class Malacostraca; order Decapoda; family Porcellanidae; genus Petrolisthes; species Petrolisthes manimaculis. Next base: position 1,000,351 of record JAWZYT010000029.1, read on the forward strand.
TAAACTTCTCACTCCATTTCCTACCAAACTCCTCATCCACTCTCCTTTTACTCTCACTCACCATCCTCTTCACTTGCCTCTTACAAACATTGTATTCTCTCTTCCAAATCTCTTTTACTTCCTCTGACACATTCCTCTGTAGTGTTCTCCTATATGCCTTCCTTTTCTTTTTTATTGCATCTTTCATTTCTTTTGACCACCATGCACTCCCTTTCTTGCCCCTTTTTTTTCTTCTTATATCCCACTACCTCAGCTGCTGTTCTCATTACTAATGTCTTAAACACTTCATACACCTCATTCACTCCCACTCCTTCCCATATACTCAACCTTGAATCTTCAAGCACCTCACCCACCCTCCTCTTATACACCTCTTTGCTTCAGGTGTAAATTTGGATTTAAACAAACTGGGATTTTGAGGACAATTTGGTCTAATTTGGCCTACCTCTCCGCAGTTGTGACACTTCATAGGAGCTTTTCGGACCAGCGGTGGAGAAGTTTGATGTGGAAAATTCTTCGCAGGGCTGTAGGGTTTCTTGGGACGGTCCATATCTTGCCGATTCCTCGGATAAACGTTGTGAGCTGCAGTCCAGATATCTGCTCGTCGGACAGCTTCGGATAAGGACTGGACATCATTCTCCTCCAGGAACATACGAAGCTCTGGGTTAAGAGAAGCCAGGAACTGATCCAAAATAATAAAACATTTTAAAGATGAGTATGTTTGCACCATACCACAAAAGTCGAGCCAATGCTCAAACAAACGACACAGATGAATGGAAAATTGTTGGAAGGTTTCACCAATACCAATTCTAGCAGACCTAAAACTGCTCCTATAATGATCTGAAGTCTTGCAAAAACTCCTCAAAAGAGCCGCTTTCAGCTGTTCATAGTTCCCTGTGACTTCATCGGATAGTGTAGTGTAAATGTCTGCTAACTTACCCGTCAGAAGACTTCCCAGTTGGATAGCAAATCCACTGTCTTCAATGTGTATTAATGAAGCGATACGCTCAAAACGAGTGAAATATGAAGCCACCAAGTCTTCATTTTCTTGGTATCGGGGTAACGATGGACGAGGGGCTGATTCCGCATCTGGAGATGTTGAAGCACCGATTGTCTCAGAGGGTTGGGTTCTTAGTCTTTCAATTTTAAGTTGCTCAAGGGCGAGAATTTGCTGACGTTCCTGTTCTCGTTCTACTCGTTCTCGTTCCTCTTTCTCTCTTCTTTCTACTCGTTCTCGTTCTCTTTCCTCCCGCTGTCTGGACTGTTCACTTGATACAAACTCCTTTAATTCCTCATTCTGGTATCCAAGGTCTCGACCAAGGTTAACCAACTCCTTAATTGACGACATTGCAACCGTAGAATAAAATATATACAACAATAAACAAGATTGTTACCCAAAAGAAATAAGAAATAGCCAAAAAGACACAGTAGCAAATAAAGAATTGCAACAAAACAACAACGCAACAGCGAACACAGCAGCAAAACAACAAAATTAGTTCAATGCCAGAAGAGTTACCTCTGCACCTGACAATATCGGGATCACAAACCAGAGTCCAGTAAAGACGCACCTGGCGTGTCTATACAAACAATGAGATCCCACAACACTCAATCACCAAACACTTACTTCTGAGCCCAGAGACAGCAAGTGGGGATATGAAGAAACATCTGATACCCACAGAGATTAGTGATGAATCCTAGACATCTTGATTAGTCGAGCCTGGGTTGTTGGAGGAATCCTGGCGAGGTCACCACTTGTATAGAGGAAGGGTAACTCAGCCGTACAGATGGAGTTTTTACAAAGTACTCCTCTTTCCTGCACCAAATATCCCACTCAATAACATCACCCAGCTAGTCCCGAGGATAATGGAAGTCCAGAGTAAAAACAATTCCCACCTTTAATCACAAAGCTATGAATAAAGCACAACAGGATAGTTATAATAGTAGTTTCCAAATAACAAGACACTCCACCCACAATTAATACTCGTCACTGTACAACAATAAGTCAAGAGGTGAACTAGACTCTTCTAGGTGGTAGCAGCAGTGTAGGAGGTACACTCAGACCACATAGCCCTTAATACACTTGCAAGTACTGTAGAGTAAGTAGGTGTGACACGGAAACGGCCCAGTGACAGTGACAACCCAAAGAGTAGTCTCTGGTGGAGGACAGAGAAGGTGGTGTGAGAGCTCTGGTGTCTCAGTCTGCTCTGCCGATCGTTGAAGGAGGCAGTCCATGACGTTGGCTTGGTTTGGAGTCGAGACTGACAAGCAATACAACATGAGCTAGAAAATATGAAACCGATATAAATTCCGAATCATACGAAAATGAACTGGATGGTGTAATAATGAACCCATTAGATTGATACTTTAGCAATAAGGTAGTCTTTCCCTTACAACCTCTTTATAGTCACTGTTATTCATCCGTAGTCTACGTTTCTCTAAACTGAATAGAGACAGCAGCTTTATGCTCTAGTGTGAGAGTTTCTAAGGTTAAACTACATGATAGTTTCTCTGTTTTTGAAACTTTATCAGACACTCATTCTGGTGACCCTTCAACTGATGATAATTCTCAGGCTTTAGCAAATGATGTCCATGTGGTAAAGGTTCACGCTGCCACAGGCTCACCAAAAAGGAAACTTAACTTACCTAAACTGCCACAGACACGCCTTCGTGGTTTTTCTGAGGCGCTTGACTCCATAGATGTTCCTACTTGCAAGGAATCATCCATAGATTCCTCTCCATATCACCAGAAGCGTTCTGGTGGCTCCGCTCCAGGCTGTTGCAGTTAAGGTTTTTATGGGCCGCTAAAACACTGTGTGCAGTCTATACCTTCCTCCCAGTATTACAGTAGAGTCGGGTGATGTCAACCGTCTTGTACGGGACCTTCCCTCTCCCTTTGTTTTATTGGGTGATTTTAATAGTCGTCATCCTCTGTGGGGTGACAGTTCGGTCAACCCCAGGTAAAATTATATTTTTGGCTTATTTTATTGAGGATGAAAGATTAGGGGTTTTAAATACAGGAGATGTGACACATTTTAATGGCCCAACTGGGATTTTTACCGCCATTGACATTTCCTTTGCTCACCCAGTGCTCTGTTAGAGTTTACTTGGAGAGTGTTGCCTGATTTATATGGCAGTGACCATTTCCCTATACTTCTAGTAGGTAACAAGTATGAACCACAGTCTCGTCTTCCTAGATAGAAATTAGAGAAGGCTGACTGGCAGTTTTTTAGATAACTAACTTCTTTGGTCTCTTCAGTAGCCGATTTTGATAGCTCTGATGAGGCTGTAACATATTTCACTGATATGCTCCACTCTGCCGCTCCCAACTCTATCCCTAAGAGTTCTGGCTACTTTCCTAAACGTCCTGTCCCTTGGTGGTCACTAGTCTGCACCACTGCTGTGCGGGAGAAGCGTGCTGCTTTCTCTCGCCTTCGTCGCAAACGTGGGCACCCAACTCTTTAAGAGGTCTTCTGACGGACAAGGTCTCGTGCTAAACGAATTTTAGAAGAGGCACGACGTGTATCTTGGAAGGCCTATATGTCTTCAATTAATACTAAAATTCCACTCACCCAAGTGTTCAGGAGAGTCCATAAGATGGCGGGGAAGTTTTCTCCTAGTTCTCCACCTGTACTTAAGGTCAATGGAATGAAGATTATGGATAGTTTGACAGTCTCCAGCCAAGACTCTTGACCTCTGGCTGTCAGACATGAGTTAAGAGCCAAGGAGCGCACTGTCCTGGATTTCTCAGTGAATGAGAATGAAAGTTATAACCATATATTCACCCTGAGAGATGTACATTCTGCTCTCTCTCTCTCTCTCTCTCTGCTGCGACACTTCTCCTGGGCCAGACAACATCGCATATGCAATGTTGGGACACTTGGGTGAGGAGGCGATCTAATTTCTTTTAGCTTTATATAACAGAATATGGGTGGAGGGTGTCTTCAATTCTGGGTAGAGGGTTGCTACTATTATTCCTTTCCCCAAGCCGGGCAAGGACTCTAGTGTTGCCCTCAATTACCGATCAATTGCCTTGACATCCTGTCTTTGTAAACTATTTGAAAAGATGGTAAATGTCAGACTGGTATACTTCTTTAAACGGGGTGATTTTCTTTCTCCGTTGCAGTCTGGCTTTTGTAAACACCGTTCCACTAGAGACGCTCTAGTCAGATTGGAATCTGCTGCATGTGAGGCCTTTACGATGCATCAACACTTTATCTGTGTATTCTTTGACTTAGAGAAAGCGTATGACACTACATGGTACTATTGCATCCTCCAGGAGCTCCATGAATATGACCTGCTGGGTCGCCTTCCACGCTTTATTAAGGAGTTTCTCAGTGGTCGCAGTTTTTCTGTGAGGGTTGATACAACCCTCTTAGCATCTGTTGCACAGGAGGAGGGCGTCCCCCAGTAAAGCGTCCTCAGTGTCACAGTGTTTGCAGTAGCAATTAATGTCATTGCCTCATCCTTTCCAGACGGTATAGCCAACTTGATGTATGTTGACGACCAGGCAGTCTGGTTTGGTGCTTCCCGTATGTCAGTGGTGGAGTGGCGCATGCAGCTTGTCATAGACAGGGTGTCACATTGGACTGGTTGTCTTAGATTTCGATTTTCTCCTACCAAGACAGTTGCTATGCATATTGTGTCACATGTTCTGCACAGTAATGCTGGACGTAATTAAAAGTAAGTTAATATATCTACATATAGATTTTGATAACAAATGCCCATAATTCTAACTAGCAACATACTGGCAAATGGCAATGCATGAAACCTATAGTCCTTCTGTTTTAAGAAGGCGAAATGCTGTGGGTGGGATTATGCAGGCAAGAATGCGTATCTGCCAACACTTTTGTTCTACATAACTATTATCATATCCTTTCGCTTGCATAAATTTGAAGGACTATGGGTGATGAGGGAGAAAGGCCTATGTCATTAAAACTTTCAAAGAACAAATGAGAATGTTAAAATTTTGAGAAAGAAAAGATAACGAATACTACAGAAGGCAAGGAAGGAAGGGGACGTGAGAGAGAGAAGACAGGGGAGAGGAGGTTGTGTGAGGTTGCCAGTTACTTGAAAAATATAGGTAGAAGTTTATTTATTTTACGGCAAGAAAAGGTGATAAAGAGGGGGACTGCCAGCATGAGGGGTGAAAATAATACAGGGAGAGCTGAAGACGGAAAAGGGGTAGTCTCGGCTCCGTTATTTGTTAACATTAGACAGTGTCTTTATTTAATGGATCGATCAAATGTAATATAATGAAGTAGATATTCTAAATGTTTTTAATTTCTTTTCAACTAGTCACCCTCATCTGTCCTATACACGACCGATGCCCTATCCATATGGCCAGGAAAGTTCAAGAATGGTTTGCTGCTCATGATGATTTGCAGGTGATAGATTTGTCTAGTTAAGACATCGATATGAACCCTATAGAAAATGTATGGGGTTCTATCGTTAACATGTGGGAGCCAGAACGACAGAGAACCGCAGTAGAATTGTTACTGCACACCAGAGCACAGTAGGAGATTTTTTCGGGGAAAATCATATATAGTGAGGAAGTATGGTGCCTAAATGCCCGGGTGACTGCAGGCTGTCATTGAGAAGGAGGGTGGTTGGACACGATACTAGCAACAAATTGATGAGTAATAAAATGAAATATGTAATCTACAGTATTTCAAGCCTTAATGTGTTCATAGAAGTGTATATAAATAGTGTATATACTGTATCTCATCGTGGCTAAGGGTCTAAAGCAATACATATATAGGTGCTTATAATAATAAGAAGAAAACTAAACAAACATTACACATGCTTAATGCAAACGTGAGGTCGAAGTAAATACTTCAGGTTATAATAAGTTAAACAGTTATTATCATTGTATGACACCAACGTGTTCATCATTTACAGTGTGGTGCCTACAGACCCAGTTGGATTATGGGTTTGAATGCTTCGTGACGAGGACTTGTGGAGCTTTCACAAGCTGACAAAGTCATGTAAACAATAAACAACAAATGTCTGATTTCAAGTTTCCCTGTTTTAATTAGTAATAACATTAGAGCTGACACAATATCCTCTAAATGTTGTGATTGGTTCACTAACACTGGGCGTCTGAATGGCTGGCCTAGATGTTGACCTCAGATAAATAATTAAGGGTAATAAATATATTGGTCATATATCGGATTGTATTTGCATACCAAATATCACTTTTATTTATATTGTGGTCTTGTTTGCGCATTAACAGATTATGCAGCAACAGAAAAAAAAATGATGGTGGTGGTGATAAGATGGAGTATAAAGGAATGCTGGCAAGGAGGGAGAGGAAACAGTGAAATGAATAAGGGAAGACTGGGTGGGGGAGGACAGATGGAGTAGTTATTGGGTAATTAACATCTTACACTATAACTACTATCCTTTGGTAACCATTTACACAATAAACGTTTCTTAGAAAATGTCGTGAATGATACAGGGTAACGATAAAAGATTTAGGCTACCTGAAATTTATTTCAACACTGAGTAGGTGGTGCATGGCTTGATATATTAGTCATAAAAAACTGGTGTCGTGTTAATTGTATTAGTTAGAATCTGTATTCATTTCAAATAATAAAGAATATACCATGGAATGTAGCATCAGAGTTGCATTTAGATTACAGAAGAAAACATAATAAAGGCGACAGTCGGCTTTGTTCGTTTATAATCTTTAGCTACTTGATCCAATAATTCTCTCCATCTCGATCACTGGTGAAGCTTTACCCCCTCTCCCCAACCCAACCCCTCCTCTCCTACCACCTTCAAGTGAGTGGTTCACATCCATGATCACAAGTGGTTCGGGATTCAATTTTCTGGATGGCTCAACATTGGTAACGCTACGTGGTAAACGCTTCCACATTACCCCTATATAACTCCGCCCACATTTCTCCCCTCCCCCTTCCACTTGCCAGTGATACCATATCCGCTGAGGCCCACACCAAGTCGATGGTGGAAAGACTGTTGACCATTGATCTGTCCGGAGCTGTACAGTTCGCGCGTAAAATCTTTGCGCGTGATTCAGAGTGTCAAAGCCTATCGCGCAAGTATGAATTTCGCTCCTGTACAAGAATTTAATTGCCTGGAGTTTGAATCGTGTGTCTGGCAGCGACGTACGTTTCCCCCTCCCCACTCCTTGGTGGGGGGATGATAGTAGGACCCACCCACACCCTGCTGCCACTGGTGTGTCATAAATACCAACTTTGAATTTTATAGGGCGGATTGTGTCGCCACGTCCTTGTGCTTTTGTGAATTTCTTCAATAATATAATGGATGGCAAACATATTGACAGCAAAACAATTCAATCAATTATTGATCTTTTCAAAGCTGGGCACAGTAACAAGGATATTTGTGTATTAAAGGGAATTAAATTAAGAACAGTGCAAGAGTTGATTCACCGATTCAAAGTTGGCGGAGAGGATAAACTTCCCCTCCCCAAGAAGCAAACAGGTAGACCCAGAAAAGTGTCTGTAAGGACCAGAAACATATTAAACAGACAGCTTCAAGTCAAACCCAGCCTTACAGCCAGAGAAATAAAGGAACAAAATAATAATTTACTTAGTGTCCCTCCACGCTGTACAGTAAACTTTGCATCGTGACCTTCGCTACAGGTCTTATCGGGCGCACAAAAAACCACTGATAAATGATCGCCAAATGGAAGAAGAGGCTCTATTTTGCTAAAAAGTACAAAGACTGGCCTCTCTACAAGTGGCGTACTGTGTTGTGGAGTGATGAGAGTACCTTTTGTGTTAGTGGAGGAGGCCCATCAAAGGTGTACCACCGCCCTGGCTCAGATCCCACTGATCCTCGCTACACACAGAACACTACAAAACACCCTTCCAGCTTAATGGCCTGGGGATGTTTTTCATATTATGGTGTGGGAAAACTAGTTATTCTACCTAAGAACACAACAGTTAATAAATATATGTATTTTGAACTTTTATATGATCACCTTGAAGAAAGTTTTGTAAAAACACAAGCAGAGATTTTCCAGCAGGACGAAGCCTCCTGTCATACAGCTAAGGATGTGATTCAGTGGCTTGATGACTGTGGCATTGAAAGGATTAATGATTGGCCAGGTAATTCTCTGGATATTTCACCCATAGAGAATTTATGGGCCATTATTAATTGCAAGCTCCGTTTACGTGACATCTCCACCCTCCCCAAACTTGAAATGGAGCTCCGTAAGTGTTGGGAAGAATTTAAGCCAGAAACAATCGTAATCTTGCTGACAATGTCCCAAATCACCTTTGTAAAGTCATCAAGAGATAGGGCTACGCAACGAAATACTAATTACCACTGTAAGTGTTATTTTTCATCATTATTTGTTACTAAAAATGATACATTGTATAGGTAAACAATACATTTTCGGGGCCGCGCAGTGATTTTCCGCCCTAACCTGTAGTCCCTCCCTGTGTACACTAATGGGTCAAAGTCTGATGCTGGAAATGGTTTTGGTATTGGCTGCTTAATCATAACATTTCATCATGCAACAGACCAGACATTAGACATAGCCGAGGCTAGGGATTGTGGGGCACGGGTGTACAGATCACAGGGTCCCTCCCTGACTATGTCACGAAACAAGCTTTTTCGATATAAATGGTGTTTTGTGTCAATGTTTAAAGGATTCGCTAGCCTTCACTTTTTTACTACATCACAGGGTCCTTAAGACCTATGGGGACAGTGCAGTGTTGGAAAATCTGAAGCCACTGACTCTTCCAAACACAGCTTTGAACGTTTCCAAACACAAGGTACTCCGCGCACGTCATACCTTTACCTAAATAAGAAGGTCGCCATAGAATCCCAGTTCGTTTCGTCCTATTCCACTGACTGTCTGTCTGTAACAAACCTTTTCGGGGTTTATCAACAATTATTTGTTTATGTGGGTATCTTCGATATATATGCAATTATAATTCCCACGTACTCACCTTCTCTCACGAGTTAGTTAGGTTTAAAGAAAAAACTCTCCCTTTTCACTGGGTTTTTATTTGGTAGTAATAATAATTATAATCTTCTTATCTTCATATCCTTTTCACAGGTTATAATTCGTATATGAACTTTATAGTTAACCTGGAAAGTAACTTGGAATATCTCACAACAGGAAAGCTAACCTGGAACATTAATTAACTTCGTAATTACATTATAAAATAAAGTAGTGACATCTTCTATCCAATAGTAAAGATGTCACTAAATATAATGACAATAGTAAGGATGTGTAGCAGAGATAATCATCTCCCACTTAATAGTGAAGATGTTGAGATGTGTATTGGTTAGTTTGCACCAACACATCTCCCGCACCAGTGTGTGGTGGGTAGTTGAGATGTGTGTTGGGTAGTTTGTTTACACCAACACATCTCCCGCACCAGTGTGTGGTGGGTAGTTAAGATGTGTGGTGGGTAGTTGAGATGTCACACCATAGTGAAGATAATCATCTTCCACTGAATCGTGAAGATGTTAACGTTTACCTCTACTGAATATAAAGGACGATGTGACATAATATGGGTAGTGAAGATGTCATTTTCCACTTATCTCTGTTTCACATTGACTAATATGTCACGATTCAATTTTTGACTCGTGACACTGTCTATGTACAGTTGCGTTCAGGAGTTATACTACACTCTGGGCTTGTGGGAAAAAAAATCTTTGAAACGCCTCGAGTGAACACCGTAGACTTGCATGCTCGGGAGGCAGCTGGTTGCTCGCATCTTACAGTAACAACCCTTAGGGTTATTATAATCAGGTTGTGGACATCGGCGAGGTAAAGCAACTTACTCAGTATTTGTAAAATGAAAAATCATATAAATTTAGATCTCCAAGCAACACATGATCATAATACCATTTATTAGAAATAATATTAAAAATTAAAACAAGAATAATATTACACAGATATTACAATAATCGAACGCATCAATGCAGAAGCTTCACAGCTGCAATGGTTGACGAGTTTTTGTGTGTTAGTAATGGCCAAACAGTTGAAATGATAAGGAATTGTTAATATTATTGTGCTGCAATTTTAAATGTTAACAGCACACAATTATTCTCGTTAATTATATGAGTAGCATATAATATTAGGGTATGGGAAGTCCATGCCGATGGGGGCATGAGTTTGAGGTTACTTTGGTGGTGCATGGGATGGGAGGCTGAGTGGGCCATGTATGAGTGGTATGAGAGGCTTACTACACGGATTAATGGTTTGGGTGACTAGATTTCAGCCATGGGTGGCGTTCTACCACTACTGTGGTATCTAGAAACAGGATATGTTAAAGGTGAGATGTGGTGTTCATTATAAACATCACAAATTGGGAAGGAAGTTAATCAAAACAATCTTCTGGCATCCACACTTGAACTTACGTAAATGATAAGGAATGAGGCATTGTATCATGTTATTCCTTCTATCATTGGCAGTAAGTAAATATCATACCAGTTCTGCAGGTTAAGTGAGAAGAAACTGTTCTTAACCCCTTCGCGACGGGGTAACTATGAATAACCCCTCTATCCATCCAGGGCTACTCTTACTATCCCTCCCGCCTGTCGGGGCAATTTAACAAAAAAAGCTCTATTTCACTTACTCTGTACGTCTAAACTACGATACTGAACAACTTAAATTTGGTCTTGTACTCACTATCAACTCTTCCTATTTCCAATATAACCAACCCCAGCTCTCTACAACTCTCCGTTGCCGAGAAATTAAGTGGGGAATGAAGGGTAATTTCTCGTGTAGAGCGCGGTTGCATTCGCGTATGTGTAGTGGCTCTGACATCAACTGAACGCGACCCGCGCGGGCTGGTGGTCACTGGTGGACGGTAGCATAACGCAATACAGAATCGGACACGCACGAGAAATCTGAACCACATCCACCCGTGTTCACGGTCAGTAACACACTGACTGACGATGGTGATTTGTAGGTCTGGTGGTGAGGTATAGCCAAGTAAAAAAAATCACGCCGAATTTGGCGATGTCCGCTCGACATTAGCAATAGCGGCATATCCCACCACCCAGACTCCTCGAGCAGAGAGGCATGTACCGCTCCCCGGACTCCCCCACACGAGTGGCTATTACCGCTACCTGGACTCTAAGGGTTAAAAAGATGTCAGTAGCTCTTAATAATAGGCAGTTACTTCTCCCCCCTCCCCCCCTCCTGTAGATTACACTTCATTGCCATGAGTTTCCTAGTCTTTATTTTGCATTGACAACTGGTTTGGAGGGATCAAGATAGCTATTGGTATGCCCTATAATGTTTCATATGCGAAATTGGATATACGATAATTGCATAAAGCTGTTTGTCTTATATTTACGCGATAGATAACATGGATAGAGTCTACAAACGATTCGGTTCAGATCACCAATATACCGTAAAAAAGCTGTTAAACAATGGCACCAAGGAATGCACTTAATTAAAGGGATACCTCGCAACTTCACCCCCAAAGCACTTTTCGAGATTCTGTCTATAAAAGAGTTAAAGCTCATTTCCCTCGTATTCCTTATTGTTTTTTTTTCATATACTGTCCAATTTTCATTGAAATCAAGCAACAGATACTATTTCCCCCAAATAAAAAAAAAATGAAAAAAATGAACAATGCTAACAACAACAAAAATATTCACCAGAAGAACATAATATTTTATATAGGCTGTCTTAGGACAAATATCTACCCTTTCAAAGAAGGAAAATCCAATATCGCCTTTTTAAATGGGAAAATTCTTTGGCTAAATTAAAGTCTGTTTCATGGTTACGTTAGGAGGAGGTTAGGAAGGCGCAAGCCCGATTTTCGTCATCATAAAAAAAAAAAATCGCCAAAATTCAAGGGTAGGTATACCCTAAAGCAGAAAATTTTTCAATTTCTGTTATCGCTTAGTCAGAGCAGCAGAAAATGGTGTATTTTAAATACCGGTAGTTATATAGTAACATTATGTACATATAACATGTGCGTATATGTGTGTATTGCCCAGTACGCATATAAACGAGGTGCGATATGACATATATAAGCTTCCCATGTATGATTATAAAAGCATGGGAACTCGGGGAGGGAGTAAGAAGGATAGGAGAGGAGGCGGAGTCAGTGTGGGGAAGTAGAGAGGGGTGTTGGTGGGTGATATGGTAGGGAGAGAGCAGGCATCAAAGATGCCGCCTCCCTCCACCACCCACCCAAAGAGGCAGAACGCAGTATTTATATAGTCAGTCCACACTAGTAGGCCCAAATCTAACCAGTGTTACCAATGAAGTGGCTAGATATAGCCCAAGCAATCGGCTTTAAGGCTTAAATTCGTGGTGACGTGATATTAAGTGTATAGGCTCTTAGGGGTTAAGTAAGATATTACCTATTTGCCTGGGAGTTACATAAGGTCCAAAAGGGCCTCTTTTTAATGCCATTCGCCTAGGATGACACTGCATTCCAACTTTCATTTATTAATCAAACAATTCTTCACAAGACAAAAGCCAATATCAGTGTTTCTCTAAAGCGTTATCACCTTGTATAGAATATGGTCTGACAGAAGTAATGTTTTGTTTTATATTTATTGATATATATATTATCTTCTTTTGTTTTCGTGTGTATTCCAAAATTACTATGTCAGCAATACTCCAATGTTCGTGTCCCCTTCACCTCGGCGAATAATATAATTATATGATATAAATAACCTAATATGTATCCTATACATAGTCAAGATAAAGTTATGAAGCAGTGGGTTTCGGCAACTTCTTATGTTCACTGTAGATGAACACGTTGCTATGTGTTGCATGGATAATATTATATCAGCCGAATCTTACGTCAGTCATTCTTATCTATACAGGCTGACAATTTAGAAAACTCATTTTAATTGAGCTCGAATTTACTCAAGCTATTTCCTGAACCGCGTCCACTTGTCATGGTTAACAGCACTGTTGGAGGAGGAACAATACAAGGTAAGCCTGATTACTTTACATAATATTATTACTACTCGGATCCCATCTCACAAAATGTGGGTATTGATGATAATGTTTGAACTGTGATAATGGTAGGGGTAGTTGTAATGTTAGTGGGACTCTGGAGGATTTAGGTATTATGATGGTGAGTCTTGTTACGATGGTGAGGATAGTGATGCAGAGTAATGACGATGAGGGGCAATTCAGAGGGCAATGAGTTCACTCGTTCGGAGAGCTGTAATGGACATTCGCATCTTGCCTTAATAATGTAGGATGACATGTCTTGCGATGGTAAGACCATTGTTTCTCATATCTACAAGATGTCATGTAATGTTAATATATTTCTACATTATAATTTAAAGTAAAACGAGTCATTAGTCATAGTCTCCCCCCCCCACCAAGGTAGGTATTGCCGGTTACAATAAGTCAATAGTTTAGGGTCAATGGCGACCCCTCGGACCAGAGTCAATCCCATTTCTCTCTTCAACTAACACTCCGTTTATTATTTTATCCCTCGTGCTTGCTGTTCCACCTCTATATTACCTCCCATGGCCGATAGTGTATTTCGGCCTAAGGAGTATTTCCTTTCCTTCTCATCAATTCAGCTGTAGTCCAGCTGATTCGAAACATGTAGTGTCATACCAATACAGACTGTATTCTACAAGTGGGTTCTATTAATTTAAAAAGAGTCTTTCTATATTTCATTGTAAACCTCCTGATGCTTAATGATATCTGTAGATATATAATAGCAAAATATATTTATTTAAACCCACAGGTTTGACGACAGGCACATCTACAAAGTGAAGCGGAGTGGCCACAAAGCTGCCACATGTGCCCTTCTGGTTGGGATATGATTGGCGTCCAACACAAACAGTTCCTGTTCCCTCTGTCCGGGTTTCAGATTGCCAGCACTAACATATTAATATTTCGTATGAATATGAGAGGCTCATTAATTGATTCATTGATGCAACTAGGCATCTGGCGGCGCAACAACTAGGGTCATATACCGCCCAATACAAAATTGTTATCCACAACTAACAAAATCATAAACTCTCGAAAGGGACAGGCATCATGACTAAATTACACACAAACTAAAAACACACACCATTACTAAGAGAACGCGTCAACTTAACTAAAATATAAAATATCAAACCATCTAAAAAACATAAATATAATAAATTCACAATTTATGGAGGAGGCTAGCCTCCTCCACATAGGAGAGGATGTTCCCTCCCACAATACAAGCCTCCTCCCCGAGCACCCGGGAGAGACTGTAAGAACCGTCACCCACCCGGTACTCGGAGAGGTGCCTACGACGCAGGTCCCAAAAACTGGGACACTCAACAATAATATGCTGTACTCTCAAAGGGACCAGACAATCATCACAGTAGGGAGGGTGAATCATGTCCATTAAGAAGCCATGAGTCAATAATGTGTGGCAACTGTATGGTCATAGAATGTATGGTACAACCTCAATCAAATATCCACCAACACTCTCCTTCCATCATGTTAAATATCTTGGTAATAAAGTACAACACATGTATGATTTTGCAGCACCTCATAATAATAATTGAGGGGGTTTAGTTGACGTAAGGTGTTGTTGTATGATTATATTTTGATATGATACTCATTTATTTGTACGATAGAAGGAACGTGTCGGTGGATATTTGGTTGTGGCTGTACATAAAAGACTGGGTTCGATTTTAGAGTCGAAGAATGTGTTAACTGTTCAACAGAGGGTATGTTGAAAGAGAGGTCATTATTCTGGAAGTACTGCAATGAATGGTCGACTAAGTGACTCTGTGATTGCAAAACAATAAACCTAATATTACATTATCTTTATGCTGTGAACTCTAGAATACAACAGCTTGTGTACGAATTCTTGCGGCCAATAGTACCTCCAGTTCCTCGAGATTCCAACACAAAGGAGATTCCTGTACACTCGTGATATGTAATTTCTGACCAGAGACGAAAGTTAGTCACCACACAAACATACCCTGCATTCGAACTCAGCCTCTATAGGTGTACTGACAAAGATGAAAGGCAGTAAAAATATGATCATCCTCACTTTTTATGGTTCGCATATCCCAGATCGCATTAACATTAACCCCACCTCTTTTGAGGTGAAGCCTTTTGTTGAGCGTCCCTTACAGTGTTTCTGTTGTTATGAGTTTGGTCATGGGAGGAGGAACTGCAACAACCGTTCCCGATGTGGTAATTGTTCTGCTTCTGACGCACATCTTGTTTCTGAATGTCGGTCAGAGAGCTACTGCTTTTACTGCAGAGATGCTCACCCCTTGCGGTCTCGCCAATGTAAGATGTACCTCCTTGATCAGGATATTCTCCACTTGTCAAATACCCAATTCATTAGTATTGGTAGTGCAAGACGGCAACTCAACTTCAGGCGACAGAAAGATGGTGGTGCTTTATGCTCCAGTGAGAGCGTTTCTAAGGTTACACTACATAATACCTTCTCTGTTTTGGAAACCTTATCAGACACTCATTCTGGTGACCCTTCAACTGATGACAATTCTGCAACTTTAGCTAAAGGTGTCCATGTGGTAGAGGTTCAGGCTGCCACACGCTCTCCAAAAAGGAAACTTAAGTCACCTAAACGGTCACAGAGACGTCTTCATGGTTCCTCTGAGGCACTTGACTCAATAGATGTTCCTCCTTATAAAGCAACCATCTCTGAGGACTCATCCATAGTTTCCTCTCAATGTCACCAGAAGCGTTCTCGTGGCTCTGATGAATCTCTTGATTCAACAGAAGTTCCTCCTCGCAAGTTTTCTTCAGGACCATCAGAGGAGCGTGAAGTTAATGTGGATGCCACTGATGTCGCGACTTCAAAAGATTCAGTTTCTTCTCCGCTAGAACAGCAGAGTGATTCTACCACCTGTATTATGGATGTTGATGTGTCTGCCTGTCTCAGTGATACCACTGCTGCACAGGACAATACCAATGTAAATGCTTCTAAGAATATCCCTGCTCATATACCTTCATCATTATCAAACATATCAAATGCTTCAGGGACTCGTCAGCGGGTCCCAATTACTACCCCAAGTACTACTCCTCGGGTTCGCTTTTCTAGTGGCCCAGGATTTGACAAAACGTATCGTTTGAGTAGACCCTCAGGTCGAGGTGGTAGTGGGAAGTACCTCGATGAGGCTTCCCATAAACCAGGACCAACGTAACACTTTTTAAGGTCCTTCAGTGGAATTGTCGTGGCTTGCGTGCTTCTTGGGAAGAACTTCGCATTCTTCTCTCTAGTTTCTCTCCTGCATGTGTTTCTCTTCAAGAGACAATGCTTGGGGACTACATTCCTGCCAGTCCTCCAGCATATTCTGCATTTTATTCAAATTCATTTGAAGGGCAGGGTCACCATGGTGGCTCTGCCATCTTAGTTCGTCGAGATATTCCATGCACGAGCCTGGAGCTTGACACACCGCTCCAGGCTGTTGCTGTTGAGGTTTATATGGACCGCCCCTACACTGTGTGCAGTCTATACCTTCCTCCCAGTGTTACAGTAGAGAGGGGTGATCTCACCCGTCTTGTACGGGACCTTCTCTCTCCCTGTATTTTATTGGGTGATTTTAATGGTCGTCATCCTCTGTGGGGTGATAGTTAGATCAACCCCAGGGGTGTTTTATTAGCTTCTTTTATTGAGGATGAGGGATTAGGGGTTTTAAATACGGGAGATGTGACACATTTTAATAGCCCAACTGGGACTTTTACCGCCATTGACATTTCCCTTTGCTCACCCAGTGCTCTGTTAGATTTTACTTGGAGAGTGTTGCCAGATTTATATGGTAGTGACCATTTTCCTATACTTTTAGAAGGTAACAAGTATGAACCTCAGTCTCGTCTTCCTAGGTTGAAATTAGAGAAGGCTGACTGGCAGTTTTTTAGAGAGCTAACTTCTTCGGTCTCTTCAGTAGCCGATTTTGGTAGCTCTGATGAGGCTGTAACATATTTCACTGATGTACTCCACTCTGCCGCTCTCAACTCTATCCCTAAAACTTCTGGCTACTTTCCCAAACGTCCTGTCCCTTGGTGGTCACCAGTCTGCACCACTGCTATGCGGGAGAAGCGCGCTGCTTTCTCTCACCTTCGTCGCAATCGTGGGGACCCAACTCTTTTAGAGGACTTCCGACGGGCAAGGGCCTGGGCTAGACGAGTTTTAAAAGAGGCACGACGTGCATCTTGGAAGGCCTATGTGTCTTCAATTAATAGTAAAATTCCACTCACTCAAGTGTTCAAGAGAGTCCGTAAGATGGCGGGGAAGTTTTCTCCTAGTTCTCCACCTGTACTTAAGGTCAATGGAATGAAGATTATGGATAGTTTGACAGTGGCCAATACCATGGCGGAGGCTTTTGCTAGAGTCTCCAGCCGTGACTCTCGACCTCTGGCTGTGAGACATGAGTTAAGAGCCAAGGAGCGTACAGCCCTGAATTTCTCAGGGAATGAGAATGAAAGTTATAACCATATATTCACCCTGAGAGACCTGCATTCTTCTCTCTCTCTCTGTGGGGACACTTCTCCTGGGCCAGACAACATCCCATATGCAATGTTGCGACACTTGGGTGAGGAGGCAATCTCATTTCTCTTAGCTTTATATAACAGAATCTGGGTGGAGGGTGTCTTCCCTTCTGGGTGGAGGGTTGCTACCATCCTTCCTTTCCCCATGCCAGGCAAATACTCTAGTGTTGCCCTCAATTACCGACCAATTGCTTTGACCTCGTGTTTATGTAAACTATTTGAGAAGATGGTGAATGTCAGACTGGTATACTTCTTGGAACGGGGTGATTTTCTGTCTCCGTCCCAGTCGGGTTTTCGTAAACATCGTTCCACTACAGATGCTCTGGTCAGGTTGGAAGCTGCTGCATGTGAGGCCTTTGCACGACATCAACACCTTGTCTGTGTATTCTTTGATTTAGAGAAAGCATATGACACTACATGGCAATATGGCATCCTGCAGCAGCTCCATGTATATGGCCTGCGAGGTCGCCTTCCACGCTTTCTTAAAGAGTTTCTTAGTGGTCGCAGTTTTTCTGTAAGGGTTGGTACAGCTCTCTCAGCATCTCTTGCACAGGAGGAGGGCATCCCTCAGGGAAGTGTCCTCAGTGTCACATTGTTTGCAGTAGCAATTAATGCCATTGCCTCATCCCTTCCGGACGGTATAGCCAACTCGATGTACGTTGATGACCTAGCAGTCTGGTTTGCTGCCTCCCGTATGTCAGTGGCGGAGCGACGCATGCAGCTTGCCCTTGACAGAGTGTCACGTTGGACTGGTTCTCATGGGTTTCGATTTTCTCCTGCCAAGACGGTTGCTATGCACTTCTGCAGCATCCGAGGTGTCCACCCTGATCCGGACTTATTCATGTATGGTCATCGGATACGCTGTGTCGAGGAGACTCGCTTTTTGGGTCTCCTTTTCGACAAACGTTTGACTTGGGTTCCCCACTTACGTACACTTAAGGTCTCTTGCCTCAAGGCTCTTAATCTGTTGAGGGTTCTGAGCCATACTACCTGGGGGGCTGATCGGGCCACCCTCCTTCCCCTATACAGTGTTTTTATTAGGTCAAAACTTGATTATGGGTGTGAGGTGTACTCCTCTGCCACAGATGTCCGTCTCAGAGTTTTAGACCCTGTTCATAATGCTGGGATACGTCTGGCAACTGGAGCGTTCAGGTCATCACCAATCCCCAGTCTCCTGGTGGACGCTAACGAACCACCTCTAGATCTCCGTCGCCAGTCCTCAATGGTTCGTTGTTGGCATCGATTACATCGACTTCCCGACTCCCTTCCTTGCTTGGCGGTGTCATCTGATATCATGTCTAATTATTACCTTTCACATTCTCGTACACCTTGGCCCTTTGGCTTCCGGGTCAGGAAGGCTATGGAGGAGATGGGAATTGAAGATTTCCAGATTCGTCCTGTGAGGGTCCCCAGGGTGGCTCCATGGCTTCTTCCAGAAGTTTTTCCCTGCACCTGTTTTACAGACAAAAAAGAATCTCTTCCTCCTCCAGTGGCTCGTTCCCTGTTTTTAGAACATGCCTTCACTCACAGGGAGTCCCTCCCTGTGTACACAGATGGGTCAAAGTCTGATGCTGGAGTTGGTTTTGGAGTTGTCTTTCCTGACTTTTGCCGTGGTGGTAGACTTCCTTCTGTCATGTCGATTTTCACTGCTGAGCTGTCGGCCATTTTATATGACATCCAAGTGATTTTTACTCTCCCTCAGCCTTCTTTTACTATTTATAGTGATTCCTGTAGTGCCTTGCAGGCCTTGTGCAATTTTAACTCTCCCCATCCCCTGGTGTTGGCCATCCTTGAGTGGCTTGTCCTCCTGGGTCGTCGTGGCCGCAAAGTCACTTTCTGTTGGGTCCTGGCCCATGTGGGTGTCGATGGTAATGAGCGAGCTGATGCTCTGGCTAAGGCTGTGGTCTCCAATTCTCGGCCTCCTGCCGGGCATCATCCTGTCCCTGCAGTGGACCTTCGACCCCATATAGATGCTGCCGTTCGTTCCTGCTGGCAGGACAGATGGGACGCAGTCGGGGCTAACAAGCTCCGTGACATCCGCCAACGCCTTGGTTTGTGGAGCTATAGCGGCCTGTCCCGCCGGTGGGAGACGGCTCTTGTCCGTCTCCGCATTGGCCACACATTATTGACTCATGGCTTTTTAATGGACATGATTAACACTCCCTACTGTGATGATTGTCTGGTCCCTTTGACAGTGAGGCATATTATTGTGGAGTGTCCCAGTTTTGGGGACCTGCGTCGTAGGCACCTCTCCGAGTACCGTGTGGGTGACGGTTCTTACAGTCTCTCCCTGGTGCTCGGGGAGGAGGCTTGTAGTGTGGGAGGGAACACCCTCTCCTATGTGGAGGAGGCTGGCCTCCTCCATAAATTGTGATTTTATTATACTTATGGTTTTTAGATAGTTTGATATTATTTAGTCTTGATTATTTTTTATATATTAGTTAAGTTGACGCGTTCTTTTAGTAATGGTGTATGTTTATAGTTTGTGTGTAATTTAGTTATGATACGTGTCCCTTTCGGGAGTTTGTGATTTTGTTAGTTGAGGATAATAATTTTGTGTTGGGCGGTATATGACCCTAGCTGTTGCGCCGCTAGATGCCTAGTTGCATCAATAAATAAATACAAATATAGATGTACTGGGTGGGGAAATGAGCTTTAGCAAGGCGATTAGAAGCTTTTTGCTCCTCACACTCTGATCAGAAATTATGTATCACGTGTGTACAGCAGCAGTGAGATATGCTCAAATTTGTTATGACCTTTAATTAAATAAGTTTGCCTGTTATTGTGATGACTTTCAGAAAATGTAGTAACAATTATGCCTATGCTTTCCCCAGGAAGCTGATATTGGACTGGGACCCTTCGCTAGGTGTAAGGTTGCCAAAAAGGAGCTTCAGAGGTTTATCCATGGAGTTTTTTGCTGGTCTGTAAACCTGCCGTATGGGCATATCAGCTGGGATCGTTGTTCCTGGTGTGGATGACCGGAATTCTGCTTATCCTAGCCTGCAAGCACTCACGAAGCCAACAGCTTTGGATGAAAATATTTAGTCGTCAGTTTTGTATTCTCCTCCGCCAAGGTAGGTATTATTTTAAATATATATATATATATATATATATATATATTCTGTATCAATAACAACTTTGGTTCCGGTAAGTTGCCTAGTTAGGTACACGTAATCTGCATCGGTCTTGATTTGATTAGTAGGTTAGGTCCGGGCAACTCAGGTAAAGAAACAGTCATCTGCTCACCATATGGAAAATAAAATTAAGACAAGAAAAAATAGGCATGCAATGTTTAAAATGTTAGGAAATTATAGGTGGACAGTAATAAATGCAGACAGTTTATTCTCTTCCTTTCAGCTGTTTCCAACCATAGTAGTACGATACTACATTATATCCCTCACTTCCAGGACAATGTGTGTATACTGCAAGAGCATTCGATGTCTCCAGGGATACGTGTAGGTGTATGGAGTCCCATACAGGTGAAGCAGAGGTTATGGAGCCTCTGATGGATTCACCTCCTCCACTGTCAACCATCCCCACTACCTCCTTTGGTGAGAATAGCACAGACAGGTCATTGCAACCATATATTAATATTACCGTATTTACATGATCAAACTAATGTAATCTGCAATCATCTATCTATCTATCTATAGCTCTGATGCCTCGTTCCATCCGGGAACTTCCCCGAAGGGGGTGGCCACGGCAGAAAAGTCTCCAGTCTTCCCTGTTCCAACACTCCCTCCTTACTTGGTCAAGCCCTCCCCTCCCCCTCATGTTTCTCTCCTTTACATACTCTTCCACTCTGTTCTGCCATCTTACTGGTGGTCTGCCTCTCACACCACGTCCCACAACTTCACTTCCATACACCTTCTTTACAAACTCCTCACCTTGCATTCTCTCCACATGTCCAAACCACCTCAAAGTATTACGTTTCACTCTCTCAACCACTCCACACTCAATACCAATTGCCTTCTCACTCATACCGCATCTCTTATACACACTCTCATTACTTTCTCCATCCCACCTTGTCAGTCCACATGCACCTCTCAGATAACTTATTTCCACAGCACCTATTCTCGACTGATGAGCCCTACTCCATGTCCAGGTCTCCGACGCATATGTCAGTATTGGCAGGATTATACTATTTCGCAGTCCCCTTTTCACTTCCATACTCACACTTCTACCTTTCATTATCCTCCCCAGTGATCCTATGACCTGTCTACCCCTCACTGCTCTCTCCCTAATTTCTCCTTCCATACTTCCATGTTTACACATAACTGTCCCCAGGTACTTAAACTCCTTCACTTCCTCCATCCTCTCACCCCTCAGGGTTATCTCACACTTCGCCCCAGTTGGTACTTCCACTCTGTAAGGTGTAGCAAAGTCAATCACTTCAGTTTCTGCTCTCTCAAACACCATCACTTTACTTTTACTCACATTCACCTTCAGTTTCCTTCGCTTACATACAGACTGAAATTCATCCACCACACTCTGCAACTCCCTTTCACTCTCAGCCATCAGCACAGTGTCATCTGCAAACAAACTTGCCGCCAAGGACCAATTTACTTCATTCAGCCTCAACTTCACCCCCAGACCATTCACTTTGGCTTTCATCTCTCTCATACACCCATCCATATATATATTGAACAACCATGGTGACATAACACATCCCTGTCTCAGCCCTACACTAATATTAAAACTCTCACTCAGATCACCCTCTACCCGCACACATGCCTTTGCATCTGCATAAAAAGGATTTTAGCGCAAATATCTGGTCCACACATCCTCTACCCTTTCTGAACCCTCCCTGTTCCTCACCAACTTTATTCCCTGTCACTTCCATCAGTCTCTCAGTTAGAATTTCGTCACCTGCCTCGCACACCGCGACACGTACCCATGTCCTGTAGAATATTAATACTGTACACACAAAAATGTAAAGCCAAGGCTATTATAGTGTTGTGATATTAACTATTAATGTATAACCTGACGTATATATAGCATTGACAGGGTTATAAAAGATAAACTGGCTCCATGGGGGGACCTATTTGTGCCTAAGTTAGGGTTGGCCTGAAGGATAGCTCGAGTGTTGAGAGATTGTATTATGAATGTTTTAGCATATTTCATAATGTTTTAAAGATATTTAATTTATAATTGTGTTTACTATGTTGACTATTTGGTTGTTGAGAATTTAGGTGTAAGTTAAAAAACCGTAGTCTAAGTTAAGCCAATGTGCGGAAAGAGTTTTTATAATTGTGAAATTACTGCCTGGGACTGATGAGTAAAATTAATGTTTCTGTGTAAATCAGAGTGAACTGAAACTGAGGAAGTGATGACACACTTTATGTAGTAACATGCAGCCATCATGGTAAGATTACATGTGGCTTATAAGTGGTAAAATGTGTTTGATACAAGACAACACACCTGAGTGTCAACTCAATTCACTTCCTCACTTCTACTCACAGCAACTCCATCCTCTCTCTTCATTCTCACACTACCAGATTTTCCTTCTCCTCTTTCTCTTTTAACCTCCTTCCAGAATAGTTTCTTGTTCTCTGTAAACTTTTCTTTCAGTTTCCTTCCAAACTCCTCATCCACTCTCCTTTTACTCTCACTCACTATCCTTTTCACTTGTCTCTTACATACATTATATTCTCTCTTCCATCTCTCTCTCACTTCTTCCGACACATTCCTCTGTAAAGTTCTCTTGTATGCCTTCCTTTTCTTCTCTATTGCATCTTTCATTTCTTCCGACCACCAAGCACTCCCTTTCCTACCCCTCTTCTGTGACTTGTACCCTACTACCTCTACTGCTGTCCTCACTACAATCAACTTAAACAATTCATACACATCATTCACTCCCATTCCCTCTCGTATCCCCATCCTTGCATCTCCCAGCACCTCACTCACCCTCCTCTTATATTCCTCCCTATACTCTGCTACATCCAATTTCCCGCTAGCCACCTCCTTCCTATTCCTCACCCCTTCACCCCTCTTACTATACTCCCACTTCATTCTAACCTTCATCCTCACCAACACCGCATAATGGTCGGAGCAATGGACCATTCCTCTCACCACTTTCGCATCACATACATCCTTCCTCAACCTTTCATCTACTGCCACATAATCAATCAGACTCTTTTGTTTTCCTCTCTCATCCCTTCTTTGCCATGTGTACCGGTGGATCATCCTGTGCTGAAAGAAGGTGTTGGCTAAGAACAACCCCCTCTCAGCACAGACATCCACCAGATACTCACCATTCTCATTTATTCCTTCTACACCCCATTTACCTACAACATTCCCCACTTCTTCACCTCCCACCTTTCCATTCATATCACCCATCATTACCACTCTCCTTCCATCATCAATCCCTCTCAGACATGTAATCAGCTCCTCCCAAAACACTCTCATCTTCTCTCTCCCAGTCTTACTCCTTTCATTCACGGGTGCATAAGCACACACCCATGCATACCTTACCATTCCAATCTTTCCTGTCATCCACACAATCCTTGACCCCTTCCACCCATGTCCATCCACTCCCTTCCACACCCACGGAGACACCAACAACGCACACCCTTCCTTCTCTCTTCCTTTAATCTTTTCATTCATACCCGTCCACACTACCCCTCCCTCCATTCCTTCCCACATTCCACTCTCCCTTCCCTCCCCACACTCAGCCATTCCACATCCTTTCACATGTGTCTCCGTCACTCCCATAACATCCACTCTTCCCCTTCTAAAACACTCCACAACCTCTCTTCTCTTAATCATATCTGTCATTCCATTCACATTTATTGTCACAACTCTCATACAGTCCCTTTCACCCACTCCCTCTACAGGGCAGCCCGGAGACTCCCCCCCCGCCAGTAGCCACAGTTGTCCACTCCCCCATCGGGGAGCCACTGATGGCTGGCAAGGCCAATGCAGTGCTCATTCCCGGAGGGACACGGGTCTCCAGCATTGTCAAAAGCTAAAAACACAAAATTATTACAAAATATACACAAATAAAAATCTAAAATACCATATTACAATAAAAACCTTAAAACCTAAATGTGGGGGAAGCTAAATCCCACCCCCACACCGCCTCCCCCTTTAGCTCCACCTCCTACGTTAATAAAAACAGGATAAAAAAAGGAGGTGTACCCCCGAGGTCGCCACTTGGAGGCGGGGTAAGGCTTACCTACCCTTCCTGGGGAGGGGTAAGTCACCGAGGTTTCGACTTTTCCTAATACTGACAATTTAGCTAAGTGCGCAGCAGCAAAACCTCGACCTCATTGGTTACGATATTGCCACTGCGCAAAGCTTTTTTTTTTTTTTTAAATCTGCAATCATTTGCAAAAATACAGTTTAACAGTACTATCAAGTACTGTATGCCCTGATATTTATATGCAATGGTTTCTTGTAGATGTTGCCTAGACCGTAACAGACTTCTTGGTCCTAACCTGGGCAAAATACTGGGAAATAACTGTGATAAAGTAACCAGGGCCTAACTGGAGCAAACTACCGGCACCTAACCTTGTTAAACTACCATGACCTAACCGGGGCAAAGAACCAGGACCTAGCCGGACACTGCTAGAGAACAGCAATAAATTCCATAAAATAATTAGGTTAGGTCTAACTGATTCAATAACTTTCTTACCGTTATATAGGGAGAGGTAATTATTGTACTACATTGCAAATTTAGTTTATTAAGCATGTGTGTTTAATATGTCAAGTACCAGACACTGTATTCCCTTCTTTAACTGTTTCTTACCATGGTTGGTTACTGCATTAAATTCTTTACTTCCAGGACTATGTGTGTGTACTGTGAACGTGCATTCGATGACCCAAATGATGCCTGTAGTTACATACAGTCCCATTTAGTTGAAGCACAAGCGGAGAGTCTTTCTTCAGTATCGCCCATCTCGTCGACCTCATTTGCTGAGAGTAGGTTAAAGCTAAAATACTTTAATCCAGACTTACAGTCATTTGCAAAAATATATATTCAATATTTAATTCAAGGACACTTTTTCCTTTACTAACTATGTATGCCCTGATAATTATATGCAATGGTTTAGAGCAGTTCAGTTTCCTTAATTAACAATGGCACTCCTCTTGTTGTCTCATTGATACTAACTAGTACTTTACAAATGTTACTGGTACAATAACCAAGGAAGAGCATAAAGGAGAGAGGAAGCATATCCAAATCACCTCAAGGTACTGTATTACGTTTCACTCTCAACCATACCACACTCATTACCAATTGCCTTCTTACTCATACCACATCTTTCATACACACTCTCATTACTTTCTCCGTCCCACCTTGTAAGTCCACATGCACCTATCAAGTAACTCATTTCCACTGCACCTATTCTAGACTGATGAGCCCTACTCCATGTCCAGGGACTCGTGCCCCCTTGTGTTGTGATGGTTTGGCTCCCATAGCTGCCTTCCTTGACAGCCTTCGGGGGTGGTTGAAGACTGCAACGCACACAACCACACTAGCCAACAACACAACATACACTCTGAGGGCACTTTGGGAAAGCCCGGTTGAGGCCATGGCCTTCCTCGAGAGCTCGGGGTTGCTCGGCCAGACAGCTTGAGGAACTTCAACAACTACTCCTGCCATAATGGTTACCTATAATGGCTGAAAACCTAAAACACAATGGAAGACTTCTCCAATCTTTGGATCATTCTCATTTTTTCACAACCATCATTCCTACATGTGCGCATTTTTCTTTGATTATGTGAGTGCTGAACCAAGTATTGTACCATATCTACAGGATGATTCATATACATATTATAATATTTATTAAATGTGTATTATACGCTGTACATATGCATTTAAGACATAATATACAGAACTTATTTACAGTGTTTAAGAAGCAATAGCAGATCATATGTTCAACTGTAATCTATTTTCACGAATGCAAGCTTGTACCTATTTTACCATGTTAGTAGAAACTTGTGTAGGGTTGCTAAAGTAATGTTTACAATTGCTGTTTCAATGTTAGTTTTCAGTTCGTCTAATGTGTGTGGGTTATTCTGATAGACCACACCTTTCAGATGATACCATAGAAAGTAATTGGTAGATGTAAGACGTGGTCTATCAGAATAACCCACACACATTAGACGAACTGAAACTTAACATTGAAACTGCAATTGTCAACATTACTGTAACATTTCTTTTGAATAACCCTATATAATGCATATATATTTTGGTACTTTGTGTGATATTGTACCTTAATTTTGTTTGGATAAGAAAATGTATACAGCATTATGTTTGATACTAAGAGTTTATTTTCACAAAATAAAAGCTGCAATCAACACTGCATTGCCTACCTATACTGACCTTGAGTTTACACACACATACAAAATACTTGGCATAATATACAACACATTTATGACATTCAAATAACATATCATGGCCATCAAAAACAAATGCATGCAAAAATGTAAAGCCCTCAGATCACTTGCCAGCTCAATATTTGGACACAACAAAGAAACCACAACCACAATATGCAAACAATTACTATATTCGATTAATGATGGATTATGCAAGTCCTGCCCGGGCCTCAAACCTCACTGAGACTATCAACACCCTTCACACCCATACAGAATAGAGCCCTAACGTTAAAGATAATGACAGACTGCACAGGTACCACACCTACAGACCACCAACCTTACTGAGACTCATCTCCAACACCCTTCACACCCATACAGAATAGAGCCCTAAAGATAATCACAGGCTGCACACCATAAAACCAAAATCAAGGATCTTGACATGAGAGGCACACAAACACTTTAGTCTATGAGCTGAGCCTGGAACTTCAGAGAGTACCAAAAAGGTGAATAAATATCATGTGCACTTTCAGCAAGGTGGATGTCTGAAGTGTTGCGAAATGGTTGATGGATATTCCAGAAATATAGCTAATCAATCACCTTTTGGGCAGCCTATCTCTAGCAAGTATCGTAAATTTTTCACCGAAAATCTAGAATAAAGTAATAAAAATCGCAAGTCTTCAACAAAAGATCATATCAAGAGACTTCTAGTTGGTCTCATCTTATTCATTTCTTAACTCTGCATCTTTTGGTGTATAATACATACAACTTAGGACACAAATTTGCTTCATAATATGAGAAAAGTGAAGGAAAAGTAGACCAATTTGTAGTATTTTGTTACGACTTTGTTTACAAACTTTCTTTTGTTTCGGCCCAATCAGTATCTGGACGACGAGAACACAGGTTCTACGTATTTGGTCAGTTCTCGTCTCTGAAACCAAGCGCTCCCAAGACGGTCTTGGTACTCCAATCCTCCGCTTGGACGACCAGATGACGCCTTAAACTTCAGGCGACAGAAGGATGGTGGTGTGAAGACATACGCCTCCATTTCAACCCTCTCAAGAGGCAGCAGCTTTATGCTCTAGTGTGAGCGTTTTTAAGGTTAAACTACATAATAGCATCTCTGTCTTGAAAACTTTATCGGACAATCATTTTGGTGACCCTTCAACTGATGACAATTCTCAGACTTTAGCTAAAGGTCTCCATGTGGTAGATTTTTTTTTCATTGATGGATATTAGGCGCCGCAACATCGAGGTCCAATAGTGGTAGAGGTTCACGCTGCCACACGCTCTCCAAAAAGGAAACTTAAGTCACCTAAACGGCCACAAAGACGCCTTCGTGGTTCCTCTGAGGCACTTGACTCAATTGATGTTCCTCCTTTTAAGGCAACCATCTCTGTGGACTCATCCATAGTTTCCTCTCAATTTCACCAGAAGCGTTCTCGTGGTTCTGATGAATCTCTTGATTCAACAGAAGTTCCTCCTCGCAAGCTTCTTTCTGGGTCATGTTACAAACCCCGGTTGGCTAGTTTACTGTCTTAGGGAAGATTTAGGGTTGTAAACATGTAGCCGTGTATCAATGTTGTATAATGCATCAGTGTTGAATTCATGGTACCAGTCACATAGGCGCCAGTATAGGGCTTATGCTTGCACTTCTTGGAGCCGGCCAAAACTACAAGGTGTTAGATCGCATCCGGTGTATATTGATGACAGGGTGAGTGTGGAGGTGAGGAAGATACCGTGAGGGTTGAAAGCAGTTCAAACCAGTTCCACCGGACATGACATCTTAAGAAATTGGCTGATCTGACAGCGTGATGGAGACTTGCCACTACTGAGCTATGAATGCTAGATTCACTCTATATATTATCTGTATGTTAATCTCTATGCTATAATCAATTGTTTATTGTCATCTCGTATGTAGAGAAAGGGACAATATAATATATACTCATATTATTCTTATATAATCGTGTAGTTAAAGTGTATGTATATCATGTATAAACGTAGTGTCACTGTCACGAACTGTAACCTATGTAGTGGGTGTGGCACTGTGGCACTAGGTAGGGACGTGAGGAAGGGTCGAGAGAAGTGAGGTGCACTTGGAGCCCGGGCATGGGTTAGAAACGAAGGAAGATGAAGTCCTGCCCTAAGAGAGAGATTCCCTTTCCTTGTAACATAAGTTTAGATATGACACGAGTTGTGTCTAGTATATTGTAACCTGTAACTGATATATAAGCTACATCAGTAAATAGAGACAAGTCCATGAGTTTACTCTAAACCTTTGAGTACTAAATATATTCCCAAGTAGTAAGACTAATAAGGGTACTTCATCAACGGTATGAGTAAGTGAGTTGATTGAAGCAGAGACAAAAAACAGAGGATAGTAAGTCTGTACGGTTGGCTGGTAAGAGATAGCCACACTGAAGTATAATTGAGAGTTCCGGTTGGTATTTCCACAGACAGAGAGAAGCAGAGATGTGGACCCCCACGTCTACTTGATGGTAGTAGCGGCGGATAAATAATGGTGACAGTGGTGTAATAATGGTGGCAGCGGGTTAAGGATACGGATATTCACAGTGTCCTGTAATTACTTTATATTCCAACAGAAATAATTGTGTATGCAAGTGGGGCGACTTGGGCGCTTTCCTCGTTGGCAACACTGACGGAGCGAGAGCAGGGCCACAAGCATGGAGGTATAATCTAAGAGGAGGCGGCATGACGTCACAGAAGTGAAGCCAATTTTCTATTGGTCGGCTGTCCTCCCTACTCAAAACAAACATCAGCTGATCACGTCGGACCATCAATTTCACCAACATTCTTTGCCAATTTTTAAGATAATGCTGGCATGTTCAGCATATGGGTGTACCCAGAGAGACAGGAGTCTTTCTACTACTTTTCATATGTATGTTAAGAAAGTCATATCGAAAAATATACGACAGAAATTGACAAATCAACGAAGTGAATTTCGTCACCTGCCTCGCACACCGCGACACGTACCCATGTCCTGTAGAATATTAATACTGTACACACAAAAATGTAAAGCCAAGGCTATTATAGTGTTGTGATATTAACTATTAATGTATAACCTGACGTATATATAGCATTGACAGGGTTATAAAAGATAAACTGGCTCCATGGGGGGACCTATTTGTGCCTAAGTTAGGGTTGGCCTGAAGGATAGCTCGAGTGTTGAGAGATTGTATTATGAATGTTTTAGCATATTTCATAATGTTTTAAAGATATTTAATTTATAATTGTGTTTACTATGTTGACTATTTGGTTGTTGAGAATTTAGGTGTAAGTTAAAAAACCGTAGTCTAAGTTAAGCCAATGTGCGGAAAGAGTTTTTATAATTGTGAAATTACTGCCTGGGACTGATGAGTAAAATTAATGTTTCTGTGTAAATCAGAGTGAACTGAAACTGAGGAAGTGATGACACACTTTATGTAGTAACATGCAGCCATCATGGTAAGATTACATGTGGCTTATAAGTGGTAAAATGTGTTTGATACAAGACAACACACCTGAGTGTCAACTCAATTACATGACAGTTCTGGGTGTTACACTACACATCACATATCTCCAGTAGGCCTACCATATACACATCTTCACTACCCTATTCACATGTTCAGTACACTATACACTTCTTCACTACACACACATCTCCATTACCTTAATTATACACATCATCACAACACACCACATCTTCACTACTTTATTCATATCTTTACTACATTATACACATCTTCACTACACTATGTAGGCTACATTTTCACTGCAGATCACACATTTTCACAGCACACACACACATCTTCACTACACTATACACATCTTCACTTCACTATACACATCTTACTGTTTAATTATAATCTTATTTATATACTAATTGATACTTAAAGAGTGACACAAGGCCTTCCACAGTCTCATACTAGAAATCTTTATATAATTAATTTTATTTGCATTTGTACAGTTACCCACACATGAAGCTGGTAGGCCTATGGTTCATTACATGTGAGGTGGTTACAACGAAAGGAAATTTAAGTGAAAAAAGATGTAGTTTGTTGACAGGCAGACAGTAAAATATTATTACTATCTGCTTGTCAACAAACTATAACTTTTGCTCACTTTCCTTCCTGTTGTAGGTATCTCGCAAGTAGCGAGGCATACCAGATTCACGTGTGGTCAACTGTAGCCTACTTGTTGTTATTTCTCTGTAACGTTATAATACGGTCTGTGGGTTGGTGTGTAAGCTATCACCTCCTCTTTTACTATACTTTTTGCATAAAATAAACTATTCATTCATTAATCAATTCATTCTTTCATTCATACTCCTAGGAAAAGTTTGCGAGAAGAGGTAATGCTCTAGCTGGAAACAGCTATATTTAATGAGTTTAAGTACTTTTGATAATATACAGAATTGGATAATTTTATGTAGTTATCATATATGGAACAAATTCAAGTCTCTTTCTGGCTATGATTATAGGATATATGAGAAAATAAGACCTTAATGGGAGTAAGGCGGGCGAGGCAATGTTATGAGTCAATGGGGGGGGGGGGGGGTAATAGGCTCCGCCCCTTGCTTCACTTTGGGTGTACAGGACGAGCGGCTCACGCGGCTGTCATGCCGCCTCCTCTTAGATTATACCTCCTTGGCCACAAGCAAGTACCAACGCGGGGGTTGCCAGCTAGCTATTGGTGTGAGTTGTGTAACTTAACCTACGGTATTCAGGCATTTTTCCCTGTGTGCATTTCCCAGGGGAAAAGGAGGAATTGTCTGATAGTGGGTATACTCTCATTCGGGGAAGGAACAAGGATGGACTTAAGGAAGGGATCAAGAAGAATGATGGGAGCTGTGAGGGTAACGACCGGCCATCGTTTACTCTGGGGTGTGTATGGCATCTACTACACATTCCTGGCTACATCTTCAGTTGTCATCTTTAATCTCCAATTACCAATCTGGGTTAGTTATTCTTATTCTATACATATACAAAGTGAACACATACAATAGTGACACGTTGTTGGGCTATTTGTGAATGCCTAGTTGTCATTTTATATTGGTATGTGGTGGTGAAGGTGTGTAGGAATAATACTAACGGGAAATAGGGATTGGGATAATCGAGGCACTCAGAGGATTGTAGTGGCAGTTTTGATGGGGAACTGGAGTTTCCACCAAGTCCCAAAACCACTAATATAAATGAGTAATAGAGGGAACTAAATAGTCCAGTGCCAGGGCAGTTGAAGCAAGACGATAAAAGTTCCGTGTAGAGGGTATAGTGACGTACACGGGAAGACGTGTGTAAGTTACCGCCAAGAGGGCGAGAGTGAAATTGACCAATGGCTACTGGGAGTAATAGTAGTGTTGGGGACTAGCCCATAGTCAGGCGACAGGGCAACAGAGTGTCACTAACCCTAGTTGGTTAATTACAAGGTAATTTGAAGGTCGGTGGCGTCCACGTAAAGCAGCCAAGTAAAGGTTATGAATGTATTTACAGGTGAGGAGTCAGTCCCTATAAGTTTGAGGGTGATCCTGAAAAATATAAAGACATACAGGATTGTATAGAAGATACATATGTGTCAATATGTGTGATATGAGTCAATATTACATAATTGTGGTAAAGCGGGAATCGCTTAGGCTATGCGGACGCGCATAGGTAACTGAAGAGGACCAGAGGTGTCCGTGTAAAAAAAAAAAAAAAAGGTGTTTAGCACTTGATAGTGTAAACAGATTTTACTGAAATTGCTCCAAGGCAGCATATGGCTGTGTTACAAGCCGAGGTTACTGACAGGTGTCAGAGGTTGCACCGCAATGAGGTATAAATGCGGTAGCAGGACAGGTCAGAGGGCATGGTAGAGGTTTCCACTACGCACAGCACTGTTTAATTGATACGGGAGCAGGAAACGTATCGAAACATTAGAAAATATCATTCTGAGAAGAAGTATGCACTAGAACAGCAGCAATACCAGACAGTGGGTTGTGTAAGGGGTTTGGTAAAGGGGTTACGAACAAGATAGACTATGCGACAGGTCTAGGGCAGAACTGTTATGACTGCTATTGTACCTGATGTACACAGGCTGCAACCGCAGGAAATGTTTCAGTTCAAGGTGTGTTAAAAGGAGTGAAAGAAGGAGTAGATGTGCACGTCTACATGTCAGTTGAAGGGTGTGTCGCTAGACTCTACCTTGACTAGAGTAAAGTAAAGTCAGGGGGGAGACTGTGGTACTGGAAGTAAACAATACCAGAGTAGAGGTTAAAGTTAAGCCAGGCAGTCAGTTGAGTGATTTCCTTGTATACCAGGGGATGGTATTTGAACCCAAGCATAACCTACCTGTTGTGAGTGTTGTTGGGAGTGTAGATGCAGAACCTTCCACAGAATTGAGAAATAAAGTGAAAAGTAAGGAAGAATTGTTACAGTTACTACAAGGGTAAAGAAGGTAAATAGAGAGAAATTATAGAGAGTCTATATATTTTTATGTATGTGAAGATAGGTAGGAATCCTATGTAACATGTTCTAAGTGTAAATGTTCATGGTTGTGTATAGAGCATTGAGGTATGTGAACTCAAGCAGTAGGGTCACAAAAAAGTAAAAAGAAATGTAACAATGTAACAAGGTAACGAGTACTATAGCATTTAACAAGCAAACTCTTGTGAGATATAAAGAATTTGTCAGCAGTATGATGTTGTGCTTGACACATACAGCACAGTCACTGTACCGAGTGAGATGGAAAGAGGAGTTGGGTTGGGATGGGGGTGGAGTGACTCAGATACCATGTGTGAGTGTAGGAAAATTATCTTCGGTTTTCAGACACTGTTCTGCTCACGTCGACACTAGTGGGTGATTGGTTCAACAAATACTAATGGTGTCATTCGCTACAAGATTATTATAGAATTAATTAATTTATAGATACCATCTTTATCGTAGTCATAATTCTATTTACTTGATGTTATATATTATTTTTACCTTTGCACCTTTCTCTCTCTCTCTCTCTCTCTCTCTCTCTCTCTCTCTCTCTCTCTCTCTCTCTCTCTCTCTCTCTCTCTCTCTCGTCTGAATGTCTGGCCTATAGTCAAACCACATGTTTTTTTTAGGGCCTGAGTGCATAATATTGGATTGATAATTTTCTGCTACACACAGAATGACAATGAAGGTGGTGAGGTGGGAAAATAGAGGAGTAGAGTGAAGGAGTGATGTGTGGGAGAGGGGAACATGGATTGAACGAGGACATGGACTATATAGCTCCATGGAACGAGGACATAGTGTGGGAGATGAGACAGAGTGATTATTGAGTAGATATGACACTCCATTACAAAACACAATCCTCTGGTAACCAGTAACATAAAACGATTTATCAGAAAATGTCTTGACTGCTGTAGAGTAACGAAATTAGCCTTACTTATAATATCTGCCATAACCATTAAGATATTTTCTTCTTCCTCTTAATTTGCCTAAAAAAGCTCAACCGTCGAGCACATCCATATCATAATTACAATTGAACGTCAAAACCTTATCTGCCTTAACACCTGCAGACTATGCGAGGAAATAAAGCCTGATGACTGTGTGTTCAGCTGGTATTGCCGTGTGTGAAAGTTACACTGCAATATTAACAAGATATACTGTATACCGGTATTAATTCATTATACGATCTATAAAGGCTACGTTTATCGTTCACAAGTTAGTCTCACTTGCAATAGTACAATTGTCTACCACGACAAAACATAGCGACAATGAAATAACCATTATGAATGTTTTCCTAATGATTATTCCCTTTCCTTTACTTAGTAATCGGCTGAGTAAAAATCATTACATGATTCACAAAAAAAGCATTTATTAATCATCAATAATTGCTGACGTGTGAATGTTATTAATACGTAAAGTTTGTCATAATTTTCTATAATAAAGCAAAAAATCTCTTGAAATGTAGCATTCTCTTGGATTTAAATATTAGAAGAAAAATTATTAAAAGGGTGAGAGTTGTGTTTGTTGACTTATAACCACAGCTGTGTTGCTAACTGTAATATATACAGTCGTGGTCAATAATAATCATCCACATATGGGTAACTTCAACAATTTACTGTCTAATGTTTTCACGTTCACATATGATGTTATTGTTTAAAGTAGTGCATAGCTGCTTGTAGTAAATTAAAAGATGGTAGTTAACCTATTTATTGGAAAGTTTATCATCTAAGGAACAGAGGGAAGCTGTCAAAATCTTACGTGAGTTACCCCTATATGGATGATTATTTTTGACCACGACTGTACTTCTCTCCCTCTCCAATAATAAAAACACTTGATCACTGTTGAATCTTTTCCCTTTCAAACCCAACACCTCTTTCCGTCTCATGAGCTATATAGTGAGGGATTCGCATCAGGATAAAACTGGGTTCAGGATTCAATTTCTGGATGGCTCAACATTGGCAACGCAAAACGGTAAACGCGGAAGTAGAGCCAACTGTACCTACTTACTGCTAGGTGAACAGGGATATAGAGGCTTGGGAAAATTGTCCAACAATTCCAATTGGTTGCTGCTGCAGATCCAAGTCTCTTGAGTGGTTGATACTGTCGACCCCTAGTCGATGATTGGTTGCGAGGTGTACTGAACCCTACCATTGGTTGAGGGCATATAAGCACGTCTATGGTTGGTCGATTGGTCCCTCACGTGGCTTGGCAGGCTGGGCTGGGTCAGTTCAAACCAGTTTACTGAGGAACCGTCCCAACAGAAGCAGTGTTTTAACTAGGCAGTTACAGGAATAGCTGGTGCCTAGTTGTCGAGTGTTGTACGGTCGTGACAGTCATCAGAGGGGCGAGAAGTTAATGGGGATGCCACTGATGTTGTTAATGTAATTGTTTCAAAGAATATACCTTCATTTTCTTCCAACATATCGGGTTCGCTCTTCCTCTAGAGCAGTGTTTCCCAAACTTTTTCTGGTCATTACCCACTTTTCATACATGATCCTTGTCCATGCCCCACCCCCCCAACCATAACCCGTTAACTGAATAATATGAACATCCTTGCTGATACGTAAGATTCAAAACCAGAGGTTATCATACAGAATACACAGCTTAGGAAGCCTTAGATTAGAATTATCTTGAGTTAAAATTATCTTGCTTCCCTAATACATCCCCATGTCTTGTTTTATGTCAAGAACACAGAATCATATAAAAAAAGATGTACATATTACTCATGTGTCTGGCAGCAAGGCATTGCACAAACCTGTACTGAACCTGTAAGTTCCCTCCACTGGCTACCTACCTGCTAAACTCCTTTGGTTTTATTTATGCATAGCCTCAGATTATGGCCCCCTACATTCTTCTATATGGCCCCTCAGGGGGCCATGGCCCCCAGCTTGGGAACCACTGCTCTAGAGTCTAGTGGCCCAGGATTAGAGAAAATGTATCTTTTGAGTAAACCCTCAGATAGAGGTGGTAGTGGGAAGTACAGCTCCGGACTGATCAATGGTCCACACTTCTTCCACCCTTGCCTTGGTGTGGGCCTCAACGGATATGGTATCACTGACAGGTGGAGGGGGGAGGGGAGAAATGTGGGCGGAGTTATATAGGGGGGGTAGCGTTACCAATGTTGAGCCATCCAGAAATTTGAATCCCGAACCACTTGTGATCATGGATGTGAACCACTCACTTGAAGGTGGTAGGAGAGGAGGGGTTGGGTTGGGGAGAGGGGGGTAAAGCTTCACCAGTGATCGAGATGGAGAGAATTATTGGATCAAGTAGCTAAATGTTTTCTTCTGTAATCTAAATCCAACTCTGATGCTGCATTCCATGGGATATTCTTTATTATTTGAAATGAATCCAGATTTTACCTAATATAATTAACACGACACCAGTTTTTTATGACTAATATATCAAGCGATGCACCACCTACCCAGTGTTAAGTTACATTTCAAGTAAATCCTTTATTTTTATCCTGTATCATTTATGACATTTTCTAAGAAACGTCTATTGTGTAACTGGTTACCAAAGGATAGTAGTTATAGTGTAAGATGTTAATTACCTAATAACTACTCCATCTGTTCTTCCTCACCCCGTCCTCCCTTATTCAATTCACTGTTTCCTCTCCCTCCATCCCAGCATTCCTTGCTCTTCATCTTACCACCACTACCATCATTCTGTGTGTTGCTGCATAATCTGTTAATGCGCAAACACGACCACAATAGAAATAAAAGTGATATTTGGTATGCAAATACAATCCGTTATATATGACGAATATATTTATTACCTTTATTTATTTATCTGAGGTCAACATCTAGGCCAGCCATTCAGACGCCCAGTATAGTGAACCAATCACAAGATTTAGAGGATATTGTGTCACAACTATTGTTATTACTAATTAAAACAGGGAAAAATTGAAATCAGACATTTATTGGTTATTGTTTACATCTCCACAAGTCCTCGTCACGAAGCATTCAAACCCATAATCCAACTGGGTCTGTAGGCACCACACTGTAATTATAATAACCACAATTATAATAACTGTTAACTTATTATAACCTGAAGTTTATACTTCGACCTCACGTTTGCATTAAGCATGTGTAATGTTTGTTTTGTTTTCTTATTATTATTATAAGCACCGATATATGTATTGCTTTAGACCCTTAGCCACGATGATATATAGTATATACACTATTTATATACACTTCTATGAAGATATTAAGGCTTGAAATACTGTAGATTACATATTTCATTTTATTACTCATCAATTTGTTGCTAGTATCGTGTTCAACCACCCTCCTTCTCAATGACAGCCTGCAGTCGCTCGGGCATTGAGGCACCATGCCTCCTCACTGTATAATATATATGGTTTTCCCCGAAAAATCTCCCACTGTGTTCTGGTGTGACGTAACAAATCTGCTGTGGTTCTCTGTCGTTCTGGCTCCCACGTGTTAACGATAGAACCTCATAGATTTTCTATAGGGTTCATATCGCAGTCTTAAATAGACAAATCTATCACCTGCAAATAATCATGAGCAGTAAACCATTCTTGAACTTTCCTCGCCATATGGATAGGGCATCGGTCGTGTATAGGACAGATAAGGGTGAGTAGTTGAAAAGAAATTAAAAACATTTAGAATATGTGCTTCATTATATTGCATTTGATCGATCTATTAAATAAAGACACTGTCTATTGTTCACCCCCGTAGAGAGATACTGATTATAATTATTATCCTTTGGATATTAAGCAACAAATAACGGAGCCGAGACAATTAATTTTCTGTCTTCAGCTTTACCTGTATTCTTTTCACCCCTCATGCTGGCAGTCCCCCTCTTTATCACCTCTTCTCGCCGTAAAATAAATAAATTTCTACCTATATTTTTCAAGTAACTGGCAACCTCACACAACCTCCTCTCACCTGTCTTCTCTCTCTCTCATGTCCCCTTCCTTCCTTGCCTTCTGTAGTATTTTTTATCTTTTGTTTCTCATATTTTTAACCTTCTCATTCGTTCTTTGAAAGTTTTAATTACATAGGCCTTTCTCCCTTATTACCCATTGTCCTTCAAATTTATGCAAGCAGAAGGATATGATAATAGTTATGTAGAATATATATATATATATATATATATATATATATATATATATATATATATATATATATATATATATATATATATATATATATATATATATATATATATATATATGAAATGAGAGAGAAAGAAGGGGGGGGGGGTATGGAGGGGCTGGTGGAGGAAGAGAGAACAAGAGAGACGCCAATAACCGTGGCTGTAGAGACGTTTTCTTGAAGATTTATGGTTGACTTTGGGCGAAGGAACTAATGGAGATGGAGTTCACATTAACAAACCTATATAATTAAGTATTGAATTTTATCATTGTCATCATAATATTATTATTTTCTACTCTCATCTGTAGGCTAATTAAGTATTGTTCGATATCAGCAGAACTGTAATGACATCAGATAGGATGGGTGACTATAAAACTTGGACATATGTAATGAAATGGCTATACTCAATGGTAAATGTGTTTCAACAATAATGAATATATTAAACAAAATTATGAGAACCACAATTATCCATATATTATATGTGAAAAGAATAATATTCTGTGGAACGGAATGAGACAATCGAATCTCTCCTGCAGAATATAGGCTTATTTCTGGTGAAGTGAGGGTTCGAGTCATGTGAACCACAGTTCCCTTTACACACACACACACACACACACACCAATCCCACATCTTGTAGCTTTCGCAGGCTTACCAACCTAACACACGGGGGGGAAAATAACTTGTTCTACGTTACATATTATAGTGTATTATTGGATTACAAGTAAATTTCTGGCCATAACAAGGAAATCATTAACACGTAGACAAAGCAGAATAAAGCTAGTTACTATTTGTGAAACATATGATAATCAGTGGTGACAACCTATGAGACGTCAGCCTTCATAACCCTACACATTTCTAATGACGAGTATTTATGTGCACACAATAATATAAAGGATTAATTCAATAGAAGACTACCATCAGCATCTTGCTATTACTTTTAATACTAACTTTATAAAGATATTATTGCACCTTGTATTCCACAATATTTATATAATAAAACTCGTAATAGTGACAACATTAAAGTAAAATACAACATACAGAAATACAAATTCCAGTTCCATTTCTATAAAACATTACATATTTGTCTTCCATTCTTCTTAGTGTTTAAAATTATGAATTTAAATGCGGCCTATAGGCCTATATATTACGTCTAGTTATCACCCACAAGACTTAATTATTAATGCTGGCAATCTTGCAAACCAATGTATTTTGAGAGCCAGAACTGTTACATATTATTCTCCCGACAAAGAGAATATATATGTTTGTCACCTTTGATTCTCCAGGTTTAATAAAAACAGTGGATTATCGGTAAATTTTTACTTAATAATTTGGTTATGGGTGATAAGAGAGAAAAGTTTATGTCATTACAACTTTCAAAGAACGAATGAGAAGGTTAAAAATATGAGAAACAAAAGATAAAAAATACTACAGAAGGCAAGGAAGGAAGGGGACATGAGAGAGAAAGAAGACAGGTGAGAGGAGGTTGTGTGAGGTTGCCAGTTACTTGAAAAATATAGGTAGAAATTTATTTATTTTACGGCGAGAAGAGGTGATAAAGAGGGGGACTGCCAGCATGAGGGGTGAAAAGAATACAGGTAAAGCTGAAGACAGAAAATTAATTGTCTCAGCTCCGTTATTTGTTGCTTAATATCCAAAGGATAATAATTATAATCAGTATCTCTCTACGGGGGTGAACAATAGACAGTGTCTTTATTTAATAGATCGATCAAATGCAATATAATGAAGCACATATTCTAAATGTTTTTAATAACTTTTCAACTACTCACCCTTATCTGTCCTATACACGACCGATGCCCTATCCATA
The DNA here is from genome assembly GCA_034508575.1 of Petrolisthes manimaculis. Lineage (NCBI taxonomy): Eukaryota > Metazoa > Arthropoda > Malacostraca > Decapoda > Porcellanidae > Petrolisthes > Petrolisthes manimaculis. Next base: position 1,040,515 of record JAWZYT010000029.1, read on the forward strand.
TGGCGAGGAAAGTTCAAGAATGGTTTACTGCTCATGATTATTTGCAGGTGATAGATTTGTCTATTTAAGACTGCGATATGAACCCTATAGAAAATCTATCAGGTTCTATCGTTAACACGTGGGAGCCAGAACGACAGAGAACCACAGCAGATTTGTTACTTCACACCAGAACACAGTGGGAGATTTTTCGGGGAAAACCATATATATTATACAGTGAGGAGGCATGGTGCCTCAATGCCCGAGCGACTGCAGGCTGTCATTGAGAAGGAGGGTGGTTGAACACGATACTAGCAACAAATTGATGAGTAATAAAATGAAATATGTAATCTACAGTATTTCAAGCCTTAATATCTTCATAGAAGTGTATATAAATAGTGTATATACTGTATATCATCGTGGCTAAGGGTCTAAAGCAATACATATATCGGTGCTTATAATAATAATAAGAAAACAAAACAAACATTACACATGCTTAATACAGACGTGAGGTCGAAGTATAAACTTCAGGTTATAATAAGTTAACAGTTATTATAATTGTGGTTATTATAATTACAGTGTGGTGCCTACAGACCCAGTTGGATTATGGGTTTGAATGCTTCGTGACGAGGACTTGTGGAGATGTAAACAATAACCAATAAATGTCTGATTTCAATTTTTCCCTGTTTTAATTAGTAATAACAATAGTTGTGACACAATATCCTCTAAATCTTGTGATTGGTTCACTATACTGGGCGTCTGAATGGCTGGCCTAGATGTTGACCTCAGATAAATAAATAAAGGTAATAAATATATTCGTCATATATAACGGATTGTATTTGCATACCAAATATCACTTTTATTTCTATTGTGGTCGTGTTTGCGCATTAACAGATTATGCAGCAACACACAGAATGATGGTAGTGGTGGTAAGATGAAGAGCAAGGAATGCTGGGATGGAGGGAGAGGAAACAGTGAATTGAATAAGGGAGGACGGGGTGAGGAAGAACAGATGGAGTAGTTATTAGGTAATTAACATCTTACACTATAACTATTATCCTTTGGTAACCAGTTACACAATAGACGTTTCTAGAAAATGTCATAAATGATACAGGATAAAAATAAAGGATTTACTTGAAATGTAACTTAACACTGGGTAGGTGGTGCATCGCTTGATATATTAGTCATAAAAAACTGGTGTCGTGTTAATTATATTAGGTAAAATCTGGATTCATTTCAAATAATAAAGAATATCCCATGGAATGCAGCATCAGAGTTGGATTTAGATTACAGAAGAAAACATTTAGCTACTTGATCCAATAATTCTCTCCATCTCGATCACTGGTGAAGCTTTACCCCCCTCTCCCCAACCCAACCCCTCCTCTCCTACCACCTTCAAGTGAGTGGTTCACATCCATGATCACAAGTGGTTCGGGATTCAAATTTCTGGATGGCTCAACATTGGTAACGCTACCCCCCCTATATATCTCCGCCCACATTTCTCCCCTCCACCTGTCAGTGATACCATATCCGTTGAGGCCCACACCAAGGCAAGGGTGGAAGAAGTGTGGACCATTGATCAGTCCGGAGCTGTACATACCTCCGTGAGGCTCCCTAAAATTCAGTACTAAAGTAACAGTGTACTGTGGCGGCTAGAATCAGCTACCCGCCACAAGCATCAGCCTCTCGCCTGATGGGTTCTAATAGTGTAGCAGGCTGGAAACCTTATATTCATGTATTCCAGGTTCACTGTAAAACTTTGTATACAATGTGTAACCAGTATGAATAAACAGATAAAAACCCACATCTTAGTTTCCATTCAAACCTCACCAGGAGACTAAAGTAGCAGCCGCTACAGTACAATGTCCTTCAGTGGAATTGCCGTGGCTTGTGTGCTTGTACCAGTCCTTGTTAGGCTTTAACTCGTTCAGGCTCTGGTAACTTACTTGTATTTGATTCTTTGGACGGGTAATATTGTTGTTGTTGTTGTTGAGTAGCGTAGACGTGGGTGTTTTCTAAGGTAATTGACTTCAAAAGTTTAAAGTTAATTATTCATTTATTTACACTTATATCTCTATACATACAGAGACAGGGAATGATATTGATGTGTTTCTGTCTGATATAAAATCTGGATTCATTTCAAATAATAAAGAATATCCCATGGAATGCAGCATCAGAGTTGGATTTAGATTACAGAAGAAAACATTTAGCTACTTGATCCAATAATTCTCTCCATCTCGATCACTGGTGAAGCTTTACCCCTCTCTCCCCAACCCAACCCCTCCTCTCCTACCACCTTCAAGTTCACATCCATGATCACAAGTGGTTCGGGATTCAAATTTCTGGATGGCTCAACATTGGTAACGCTACCCCCCCTATATAACTCCGCCCACATTTCTCCCCTCCCCCCTTCACCTGTCAGTGATACCATATCCGTTGAGGCCCACACCAAGGCAAGGGTGGAAGAAGTGTAGACCATTGATCAGTCCGGAGCTGTACATAAGTCGTAGTAAGGTGGAAAGATGGATGAAGGTAGAGTGTTCCAGAGTTGACCAGTTGTGTATATGAAAGACTGAGAGTACCGGTCAACTCTTGCATGAGGGAGTTGGACAGAAAAGGGGTGAGAACGAGAGGCTTGACGAGTGTTGCATGTTCTCCTGAGGGGAGGAAGCATACATTGAGAGAGTTCAGAAGAGCAATGTCCAGTGTAATAGCGATAGAAGAGAGAAAGTGATGCAACACTGCGGCGAAGAGAGAGAGGTTGTAGTGAATCAGTAAGAGGAGGAGAGTTGATGAGACGAAAGGCCTTTGATTCCACCTTGTCCAGTAGTGTTGTGAAGGTTGATCCCCCCCACACATGAGAGCCATACTCCATACAGGGGCGGATGAGACCCCTGTACAGAGACAGCAACTGTGCGGGGGTGAAGTATTCACGGAATCTGCGCAGCACACCTAACTTCTTTGAGGCGATTTTAGTAAGAGAGGTAATGTGATCTCTCCAGGAGAGATTATGAGAGAAAGAGACTCCAAGAATATTAAGAGAAGAGGAAAGGTCAAGTTGTGTATCGTTAAAGGAGAGGGGATAGACATCAGGAAGATTAGTACGAGTTGAAAGATGAAGGAACTGTGTTTTTGAGGCATTGAAAACAACAAGGTTCTCTCTGCCCCAGTTAGAGATGAGGGAAAGATCAGAAGTCAGGCGTGCTACTGCATCATCACGTGATGTGGAGAGGAGCTGCTGGGATGGACGGTTGTCAAAATGAGTGGAGTAGTGTAGGGTGGAATCATCAGCATAGGAGTGGATAGGGGAAGAGGTACAGTTAAGAAGGTCATTAATGAACAAAAGAAAGAGGGTGGGTGATAGAACAGAACCCTGAGGAACACCACTATTGATAATCTTGGAAGAAGAACAGTGACCGTCTACAACAGCAGCTATAGAACGGCCAGAAAGGAAATCAGAGATAAAGGTGCAGAGAGAGGGATAGAAACCGAATGAGGGCAGTTTGGAGATTAAAGCTTTGTGCCAGACTCTATCAAAAGCTTTGGATATGTCGAGGGCAACAGTAAAAGTTTCACCAAAGTTCCGAAAGGAGGATGACCATGAATCAGAGAGGAGGGATAGAAGATCGCCAGTAGAACGTCCCTGACGGAAACCATACTGGCGATCTGAAAGAAGGTCATGACAAATAAGGTGCTTATGAATTTTGAGGTTAAGAATAGATTCGAAGACTTTAGATAGACATGAGGTCAGAGCAATAGGGCGATAGTTGGAGGGTTGGGAACGGTCTCCTTTTTTCGGAACAGGTTGGATCAGAGCAAACTTCCAGCAAGAAGGAAAAGTGTTAAATGATAGACATAGACGGAACAGTTTGCCTAGGCAGGGTGTCAGCACGGAAGCACAGTTCTTGAGAACAACAGGAGGAATCCCATCAGGTCCGTACGCCTTCCGAGTGTTAAGGCCAGAGAGGGCAGAAAATACTTCCTTTGAAGAGATTCTGATGGCAGGCATAAGTAAGTCAGAGGGGGGTGGAGTTGGAGGAACAGAGCCGGAATCGTCCAGTGTAGAGTTAGAGGCAAAGGTTTGAGAGAAGAGTTCAGCTTTATCAGTTGAAGAGATGGCAACATTTCCATCAGGAAGGATGAGGGGAGGGAAAGAGGAAGAAGTAAAGTTACTGGAGAGATTTTTGGCTAGATACCAGAAAGAACGAGAGGTGGAGGAGTTGGACAGGTCATTGCACTTGGCACGGATGAAGGATTTTTTGGTTAGTCGGAGAACAGATTTGGCGCGATTCCGGGCAGAGATATACAGAGCACGAGATTCATCAGTTTGAAGGCGTCGGTGCCGTCTGAAAGCTACCTCCTTGTTGTGGACAGCAGTAGAACAAGCGTGATTAAACCAAGATTTTCGTGAATTAGTAAGAGGGAAAGAATATGGAATGTATGCCTCCATGCCCGAGATGATCACCTCCGAGATGCGTGCAGCACTCTCTGAGGGACCCAGGCCACGAAAGCAAAAATCACTCCATGGGAAATCTTGAAAGTACTGCCTCAGATCATCCCAGCCAGCAGCGCTGTAGTGCCACAGACGCCGCTTGCTGGGAGGGTCCAAAGGTCTTACAGGAGCGATGGGACAGGATACTGAAATAAGATTGTGATCGGAGGAGCCCAAAGGAGAGAAAAGTTCAACAGAATAAGCAGAAGGATGAGAGGTTAGGAATAAGTCAAGGATATTGGGCTGATCTCCAAGGCGGTCTGGAATACGGGTAGGGTACTGAATTAACTGCTCTAGGTCGTTGAGGATAGAAAAAGTAAAGGCTTGTTCACCAGGTGGATCAGTGAAGGGAGATGAAAGCCAAAGGCGGTGGTGGTGGTGTTCAATCTTAGTTTATAAAAACCTTAGGGGATCTAAGTTGCGCAATTTGTTAAAGGAATTATCCGATAACAAGGAAACTGCTGTTCCTATGTCTATCATTAATGAAATATTACTATGTGATACTAAGACAGGGATTATTATTATATTATAGGTATTTATGACGACAGGGTCTACAGTATTTATTTACTTATGTGATTATTGATGCCATTTTAATATTGTGGTGGTCTCGTTTCATACATCATGTTTCGATTGTGCAAGCTTTGTTTCTTTATGTTAAGGATCATGTGTTCATTTAAGGAATACGAATTTGACTCATGTGAATGACAGTATTTATGCTTAGATTTCCTTTGATAATTTCCTGTAGATTTATTACTATCAGATTCACTGGTCCTATGCTTATCTTCGTTACAATGTTTGCAACGTTGTCCGTGTGATTCCCCTTGAGTTATGATATCAAAATTATAATTCTTCTTACCCCTGAAGTGAGTTGTATGTAATACATGATGTATGATGTGAGATTTCTTTGAATATAATTCTAGCAATCCTGCTGATGCAAGTGCTTTTGCTAGTTCCCTTGTATTTATTTTGTTTGTTTTTCTTTTAATCACTCTTTGAACAGTTGAGAACGATTTATGTACTTTACCATCCCCCAAAACATCAATAAGTGACTGTCTAAATGTGGCATATGACGTTAAACATATAACTGGCTGGACTATCTTGTGCAATATATCTTATGTTCGTCCTGCTCTATATTCGCTTTGCAAAATACATTCTCCAAATGACGCAAGAAGAGATGAATCCCATATCTTGGATTATCTCCCGTATAATGCTTGGGGACTACATTCCTGCCAGTCCTCCAGCATACTCTGTATTCTGTTCCAATTCATTTGAAGGGCAGGGTCACCATGGTGGCTCTGCCATCCTAGTTCGTCGAGATATTCCATGCACGAGCCTGGAGCTTGACACACCGCTCCAGGCTGTTGCTGTTGAGGTTTTTATGGACCGCCCCTACACTGTTTGCAGTCTATACCTTCCTCCCAGTGTTACAGTAGAGAGGGGTGATCTCACCCGTCTTGTACGGGACCTTCTCTCTCCCTTTATTTTATTAGGTGAATTTAATGGTCGTCATCCTCTGTGAGATGACAGTTCGGTGAACCCTAGGGTCGTTTTATTAGCTTCTTTTATTGATGAGGGATGAGGGGTTTTAAATACGGGAGATGTGACACATATTAATAGCCCAACTGGGACTTTTACTGCCATTGACATTTCCCTTTGCTCACCCAGTGCTCTGTTAGATTTTACTTGGAGAGTGTTGCCTGATTTATATGGTAGTGACCATTTCCATATACTTTTAGAAGGTAACAGGTACGAACCACAGTCTCGTCTTCATATATATATATATATATATATATATAGATAGATAGATATAAATATATATATATAAATAGATATAGATAGATTGATAGATAGATCCCCGGACAACGTCGGTTATCCCTGCTATTATATATATATATATATATATATATATATATATATATATATATATATATATATATATATATATATATATATATATATATATATATATATATATATGTATATGAAAGAGAAGGAATGACTACTTGACAAAGTATACAGTAAGCAAATATTTGTCAATCATATAATACAGTAAAGACAGAAATGCTTATCTTTCTTTCTAGGGCGTCATGGCAGTGCCTTTCTAGGGTATACTGTTGGCCACAGTTTCCTTCTGTTACGAAATGGCATCCTATTCGATTGACATCAACTAATTAATTAATATCTTATGTACAGTCGGCGGCAAAAGTCCTGTCGCCTCGCTTGCTTCACCGAGGCACGTAATGTTCATAATGTGGTTATTTTTCGAGTCCATGAACACTGCATGTCTCGGTGAAGCAAGTGAGGCGACAGGACTTTTGCCGCTGACTGTACTATTGCGGACTGGAGTTCGTTACCACCCACCACGCAAGTTCGTTACCACGCAATAGTACATAATGGTGCATAAAAACGACTTTTCAATGTATGTCGTGGTCAAATATAATAATATGTATAGGAGTAATTCACATTAGAGTTTGACAGCTTCCCTCTATTCCTTAGAAGATAAATTTCCAATATATAGGTTAACTACCATCTTTTAACTGACTTGAACTGGGTCCAGCTCTGTCGTCAATTATCCTGGTTACGCCGACACGTCAAGAAAATGCCCCTTACATCGTCGTCAACATAGAAGATGCCAGACCATATTCCAAGATGGTGTGAGTGATGGTGTAGCTGCTCTCCACTGATAGTGACGTGTATAAATAAGGTGTCGACATCTAGTGGGGCAGCAGAGAAGCTACGGTACCAACATCACCACGAAGCTCCACTGTCTCATCTGGTACGACACCCAATAATCTCGGGGCCTCGCAAGAGTCACGGGCCACTGACAGCCTACAGCCCCGAGGTTGAGGTATAGAACAAAAAATAGTGAGGATCGAACACCGTCTTCACTATTGCTAAATAAATAAATAAAAATATTGCTATATGAATAAAATTTATCTTAATCTCTCTTGGTTAACAAACACCTTTCTTGTACAGCCACAATCAAATAACCACCAACACTTTCCTTCCATCGTGCAAATAAATCAGTATCATATCAAAATATAATCCTACAATAACACCTTACGTCAACTTAACCCCAGCAATTATTATCATGTGGTGCTGCAAAATCATACACGTGTTGTTCTTTATTACCAAGAAATTTATTATTATTATTATTATTATTATTATTATTATTATTATTATTATTAGGTGCTGCATAATCATACACGTGTTGTTCTTTATTACCAAGATATTTACTAAGATAGAAGGAAAGTGTCGGTGTATAGTTGATTGTGGCTGTACACTAGTAAATGGAATGGATGGGGGTCCGAAGGCGCGCACAAGTTCTTTAAGGGGATGCGTGAGTAGTGGACAGGCTTGGGGGGTGCGGGAATAGGGGGATAGGCTTGGGCGTGGGTAAAAAGCCTGTCCCTTATTCTCGTACCCCCCTAACCCCCCCTACAAGCCTGTCTCATATTCCCGCACCCTCCAAACCCCCCTTCACGTCTGTCCCCCTACTCCCTCCCCCTCCTATCCCCCTCCCCCTCCTATCCCCCTCCCCCTAAACCTGTTCCCTACTCCCGCACCCCCCAAACCTCCCCCCCTAGCCTGTACCCATACCCCCTTAAGTAAATGTCAATGTGCAAATCTCGTTTAGCAATGCGCATGTGTCAATTACAAGTATAAAATATAGGAGAAGGACAGTAGTTTCTCAGTTCTCTGTTGATTATTCACTGGAGAGCATTCTTCGTCTGGTAAGTATTTCCTCCTCCACTTCTTCCTTCACCGTGGACTAATTGTTGTTATACAGCTGTGTTTTCTGCACAAGTAGGTTAGTTTAAGAGGGTAATTAATTCTGTTTTGGTACAGCTACAACAATCAAAATTAATATCCACCGACACTTTCCTTCCATTGTATAGTAAGTATCTTGGTAATAGAGAACAATACATATATGATTTGCAGCACCTAATAATAATAATAATAATAATAATAATAATAATAATAATAATAATAATATAATAATAATAATAAATATCTTGGTAATAAAGAACAACACGTGTATGATTTTGCAGCACCACATGATAATAATTGCTGGGGTTAAGTTGACGTAAGGTGTTATTGTATGATTATATTTTGATATGATACTGATTTATTTACACGATGGAAGGAAAGTGTCGGTGGTTATTTGATTGTGGCTGTACATTGGAATGCCTTGATTTTTCCATAGTATGCTAGGAAACAAGACCAGATGAGCAAAAATAATGGTGTTCTGTTGCTTGGTATAGTTTGTAGGATTCAGTTGCTCCAAATATACCAACACAAAACTTCTTCCTTAACATTTTGCAATCTTTCAGAATACTACTATACCTGCATAATTTTGCCAGAAAGCCCTTAGTACTCAACAGAAAAAGAGATAAGAGTCGAGAAACAGCAAACATGATCTTTTCTTAAGAAGGAAAGAGGCAACAGCAAATAAAAATAAAAAATAAAATGAAAAGACTTGGCCTGAGTTCGAAGGAGCACTAACACCCTTAATGTACAGCCACAATCAAATATCGTGCAAATAAATCAGGATTATATCAAAATAAAATCATACAACAACACCTTACGTCAACTCAACCCTCTCAATTATTATTATTATGAGGTGCTGCAAAATCATACACGTGTTGTTCTTTATTATTACCAAGATATTTACCAGGATGGAAGGTAAGTGTCGATGGATATTTGATTATGGCTATACTACCCACATACATACGGGCAGTATCCCTCAACGATCAAAGAGAAAGGAACTCAATGCCGGGTATCTGACAAAATCTGTCTTTCTTTAATTAACTGAATATCAACCAGAGCAGATGACTGAATTTCAGACCAGTTCGTTTTTTCCTAGATTATTGAATGGAAGTTAGATAGAATTGGCCTTATGCATTCTGATCCTTCAATGCGATATAAAATTATACATAAAATAGTATTTATTGAAAGAATTACCGTTTTGTAGTAGTGTTGCCAGATCCGGCTAGGTCCCAGTATTTTGCACTGGTCATTTCCTGTACTACATCACAGTTATTTCACGGTAGTTTGTCCAAGTTAGGTCCCGGTATTTTGACCAGATTAGGTACCAGTAGTCTGATGCGCTCTAAGTTAGGTTAGGTAAGGTCAGGCTAATTTCATAATTTGAATATCTTGGAAATTTGCCGAGGGAATGACAAAGAAGAAAATAGTCTAAAAATGGTCTAAATTATTGGGTAATGAAGGTAGAAAAACCGTACGCGATAGCGGTAATTCTATTAATATTTACCAATCTAATTTTCAGGGTACTTTTTAGCTCCGGCCTAAGCCGAGAGGTCTAGGTTTTATCCGAATTATTGTTCTTGTTTTATTCACTATATGTTCTGACTTCCATGTTCCATGTTCTGACTTTTCTTCTGCAATCTTCTTAACTACACCCACACTTATCGATTCATCGATCATTGCAAGTCTACCGACATATCATTACACATTAGAGATAGGACATTATTATTCATTTATGTACAGCATCTAAGGTATTCTAAGCTCTCAAGTTTCACTTATAAAATTAATTTATTATTCGTTGTTGGCGACTGGTTAGTCCTGCCAGTGGTCCTGCCATTGTTTACCTATAGGGTGATTGATACCATGCACATACTCACCAACTGGGAGATATAACTTTACTATTGGTATGATGTTGCATATTTAGCAGCTCCGTCAGCCTCTTCATGACCAAAGAACTTAATTCAATGTAGTCGGGAATCCAACCATATATTACTCTGTTTATATCTGAGGTATGCAGTTTGTTTAATAGATATTTTATTTTGAGAACGAAATGTTTATTTGAATAGTAGCATCTAAGGGCCTCAATGGCACTTCTTAAATTAATAGTAAATTACATATTTAGGTAGAGATATTTCCTTGATTTAATATCAATTGCCATAATGATTACAGTGAGTTCGGAAATGAGAAGAATTGGGTAAGGAGGATTGTTTGGACATTTCTGAAAATATTCCTGTATTATCCACTCCTGTGGAATATCTTGTACAGCCGGCAGCGTAAATTTGCGTCATTCTAATGTACACTCACGAGCACTAATTTCTGCTCAGGGTTTGGTCCTTCCATCCACCCACTACCCTGGACAGAGGGAAGAGGGGGATCGGAGCTGGGGGAGAGAGTCTACCCCGCCTTCACCCCTCCCAACTTCCCCCACCTTCATCCTCTAGTTGTCAGTTAATGATTAGCCATAAATTTCTCCTGTGTAAATGATGGCTCTTAAAAACCAGTATTGTAGTACACACTGTGAATAGCCGAGACGATCTCTTGTCACTCTCACTTTATTTACCTTTGTTTTATAGTCGTAGAGTCCCAGTCAAAAGGGAAGACAAGTAAAACACACACACACACACACACACACACACACACACACACACACACACTCTCTCTCTCTCTCTCTCTCTTAACGTCAGTTAGATGAGCAAGAAAGGAAATTAATCCTCAGGATTCATATCGCTCTGGAAACCATCGATGAAATATAACTCTAAGACAACATATGCATAAAGAGCTTTAAAACCAACAGTGACTTTTGGTAGAGCATAAAATAACGTAAACACCATGATGGTTTAAATAAATATTATATAATTTATATATGAATATCTTTATTGGCAAAACAAAAAGTTTCGTACAATAAAGGTACAGTTGGACACATGAATGGGTGGTACAGCCCAAGTGAAAGATGGTCAATTTCTCCCTTAGTGCCAAATAGGAGACATCAGGGGCAGAAGTCAGTATTGAGGATGGTAATAAAAAACAAATACCTGATAATAGACACTGGTTACTTAAATGGGACAAGTATCATTCACTTGGGCTGTACCACCTATACATGTGTCCAACTGTACGTGCTCCACTGTGTTTTGTTTATGGTAACTTTTTAAGGAGACAGACAGTATTACTTTGATAGGAAAGTAAGGTAAGAGAACAATTTAATCCACCGTATGGTCCAGCCGCCAGATCTAAAAAATCAATAAAATCTGTATGGACCACAGTGGAGAGAAAATTAATTAAGTGGTGGATGGATGTGTATGTTGATATTATAGTCTGATCGCTCCACGAAATCCGTTCAGAGTGGAGCAGGGATGGGATATTTCTTTACCATTACTTACGCTGCCAAATAAGCCTCAGTACAGCTACAATCAAATAACCACCGACACCTTCCTTCCATCGTGCAAATAAATTAGTTTCATATCTAAATATTATCATGCAACATCTTACGTCAACTCAACCCCCTCAAATATTATTATTTGTTGTTGTTTATTAACAAGATATTTACTGATGGAAGGAAAGTGTTTGTGGATATTTGAATGTGAACGTACCAAGAACGATAGATTTTGTATACTCCTTAGCAGGTACTGTACTACCTCCACTCGCTCCCATGTGCTGCATAGTCGGGAAAATTAAATGATTTATATCGTGAATAAATATATTTTTTTAAGAAAATGCTAGTAATCTGTTTGTAATCCCAACATCAAGGCCTCC
>JAWZYT010000029.1:1057500-1199325 GCA_034508575.1 Petrolisthes manimaculis
TTTTTTTAAAATTTTGTTGACAAAAGTAGGCCGAGGATGCTTCTCAGGCTTCAACGATGAAAATGGCATATAACTTTTTAATCTAAGTCAAACGATGCGGCCGTGCATAGCGGGTAAACAGACACACAATCACAGAGACAGATGGAGTGTTTTACGTATGTAGATTTGGCCTTAACAGAAAGATCCCAGGTTCGAATCCCTGGTGGAGGTACAATTTTTTAAAATTTTGTTGTTGACAAAAGTAGGTCGAGGACGCTTCCCAGGCTTCGCCAATCAAAATGGCATACATGGCATATATATGGTGTTTTTTATATATATATAGATTGGGAGTCTACTGTATACCTTACACAATATATATATATATATATATATATATATATATATATATATATATATATATATATATATATATATATATATATATATATATATATATATATATATATATATATATATATAATATTGGATGCAATTTTCATATTTCAGATTATGAGTCGGCGCGAGAAAACCACAATAGATGACCGCTTACGGTTCGTCATTATGTGGTTGGGGGGCAAAACGCTACGAGCCATAGCTAGAGAAAATGGTCTGGGAACGAGCACCGTCTCCAGATGGGTACGACGTTGGTTTTACGAAGGACACGTTCGAGTTCGACGTAATATTAGACCTGGACCTCAAGTTTCCCTAGCCACCTTTTATATGATCAATTATTCACATCTATGATTATTGATTGATTGATTGATATTAGGTGCCGCCACAGCGAGGTCATATAGCGCCATGAGAGAGAGAGAGAGAATATATGTGTGTGTCAATGGATATAGTTTTAGAAGAGAGAGAGAGAGAGAGAGAGAGAGAGAGAGAGAGAGAGAGAGAGAGAGAGAGAGAGAGAGAGAGAGAGAGAGTTGCTTGCCCCCTTGTATTTTTACACAACTGACGCTGCTTTAGACCCTTGCAGTGGCTTCGTTTTCCAACCGTCTAATCTATAGCAGTCGTCTAGTTATCTGACAGGGTGATGATACTACATGGTGTGATTAACCCCTTGTTCTCCTTTTATAGGCTATGGGTGGGTAAGTTCGCCCGAGAAGTACAGAAGGCAGTCGTCTAGTTTTTTGACAGGGTGATATTAAATGGTGTGATCAACCCCTTTGTTCTCCTATTATCATACAATTCATATTTGAAATTCGAGCCTATCTGGTTGGTTTCTTGCTTGGTACAGAATTTTGGTATACCAACCCAAATAGACATCTGAGAATTTGAGGGAAAATATTGTTTTACAATTGTTTACTAAAACAGTAGTACACCTAATTTCCTTTTAAAAGGAGCACCTCTTACAGGTAAACTGGATGATTAGTACTTCCTCCAAACTATCACAGGAAACAAGCCGCCTTTATGTTATTAGTAGGGATCTGTTTCGTTATATAGTTTGGAGGATTCAGTAGCCCTCTAACTGACTAAAAAGAGGTGCTCTCCTTTAATAATTAATCTAAAGTTAACGGTGAAGACGTATTGGTTGTGACGCCCCCATCCCTCCCCACAGTCATCTGATTCTCGAGGCAGTGTTGCCAGGTTTGCTTGACGAAATCTCCCACACTTCAACATCAGAATTTCCATTTTTACCTCAAAAATTCTATGTTAACTCACGAACACTGACGGTCTTTTTGGTATTTCGTCTGGTAGAAATTTCCCTGTTTAATCTTGAACAATCTTTATATAATTTACATGTGTGCACTTCAATATTCCCTAAAACAGAGTAATTTCCCTGCACCTGCGAATACTGCCTCGAGGATCCATTTTCCAATACGTAGTGTTGAGGTTGACTTCTATTTGCAGCGGTAGGCTTCCCTAACATAGATGAGGTTGGCGTCAGGAATAGGATACAGCCATGAAACCATCTGACGAAACCATGTTAGCCAAATCAACCCAACATAAATGTGAGAAAAGATGTACAGCCTCAATCAAATATTCACCGACACTTTCCAACCATTGTAGTAAATATCTTGGTAATAAAGAACAACACGTGTATTATTTTGCAGCACGTCATAATAATGATTGAGGGGGTTGAGTTGACGTAAAATGTAGTATGATTATATTTTGATTTGAGACCGATTTATTTGCACGACGGAAGGAAAGTGTTGATGGTTATTTGATTTAATTATGCTTTAAGCTATCCAAAATAAAATATTAAAACTTCTAACATAGCCTTATTTAGTATTTATTTCTCAGCCACCTTGCACCAATATCAGTGAGAGATATTTGTTTCAAGGTTTAGGGAAGTAACCTGCAATATAAGAACTTAAGGGGGCATGGGAGAAGGGGACAGGCTTGGGGGTGGGGGAGTAGTGGGACAGGCTTGGGGGGGGGGGGGGGGTTGCCTGTCCCCTACTCCCGCACCAACTTAGAGTGCTTCTGATACCTCCATACTATTCAACGAAATATATTCCTTTTTATTTACATTGTGGTCGTTTGTTTCCTAGCATAGTTTGGAGTAAGCAGAATCTATCCAAATCGTCTGCAAGAGATGGCCGCATAAGGTTCCTTATGACACTTGACCACTGATTTGACTAACATGTTTCTAAAGTTAATCACTGAGGGTGTAGCAATTTCATCTGACGTTAACTACAGTAGCTTGGGCCCTCTATATAACATGTTTTTAATTTAGCTCTATCCTTTCAACAATATCCTATTAATACAAGCTCATTAATTTTCTTATTCTATATGGTACTGAATAACAGATGCCTGGGAAAACAGTAGGTGGTCTTTTATGAAGGACTGAGTGAAAAATGATGAAATGAAGTAGTTGATACAATTATTTATTCATTGTTTATTGGGAGTTTACTGTATACCTCAGATTCACATCTTTACATCTCATTTCCTATCATGTGGCTGATAGATCAAAGTTAGCTGGACAATGTGACTAAATTCCATCAAGCGTACTCTATTTACTCTATGTACTCTATTTTAATATAAAAAATTAGCAATATTTCAATCGACCAATGTGCATACCCTCGAGACGTCGTATAAATACTACATAACATTATGTTATCTATCTATAATTAGATTCAAAAGAAAATATCCATTCTCAACCTTGATTTTCTCTTTAAAACTATTCAATCTTAATTAAGAACCATATTAATCAATCATCGTACAATTGATTGATTGGTTCATTGATGCAGCTAGGCATCTGGCAGCACAACAGCTAGGGTCATAATTTATACCGCCCAACACAAAATTGTTATCCTCAACTAACAAAATCATGACTCCCGAAAGGGACAGGCATCATGACTAAATTACACACAAACTAAAAAACACCATTACTAAAAGAACGTGTCGACTTAACTATATATAAAAAAAGAATCAAGACTAAATAATATCATACCATCTAAAAACCATATATATAATAAAACCACAATTTATGGAGGAGGCCAGCCTCCTCCACATAGGAGAGGGTGTTCCCTCCCATAATACAAGCCTCCTCCCCGAGCACCCGGGAGAGACTGTAAGAACCGTCACCCACCCGGTACTCGGAGAGGTGCCTACGACGCAGGTCCCCAAAACTGGGACACTCAACAATAATATGCCGTCATGTCAAAGGGACCAGACAATCGTCACAGTAGGGAGGGTGAGCCCTCCCCATTAAAAAGCCATGAGTCAATAATGTGTGGCCAATGCGGAGACGGACAAGAGCAGTCTCCCACCGGCGGGACAGGCCGCTGTAGCTTCACAAACCAAGGCGTTGGCGGATGTTGCGGAGCTTGTTAGTCCCAATGGCGTCCCATCTGTCCTGCCAGTAGGAACGAACAGCAGCATCTATATAGGGTTGAAGGTCCACTGCAGGTACAGGATGACTCCTGGCAGGAGGCCGTTCATTCCCATCGACACCCACATGGGCCAGGACCCAACAGAAAGTGACTTTATGGCCACAACGACCCAGGAGGACAAGCCACTCAAGGATGGCCAACACCAGGGGATGGGGAGAGTTAAAATTGCACAAGGCCTGCAGAGCACTACAGGAATAACTAAAAATAGTAAAAGAAGGCTGAGAGAGAGTAAAAATTACTTGGATGGCATATAAAATGGCCGAGAGCTCAGCAGTGAAAATCGACACGGCAAAAGTTAGGAAAGACAACTCCAAAGCCAACTCCAGTATCAAACTTTGACCCATCTGTGTACACAGGGAGGGACTCCCTGTGAGTGAAGGTGTGTTCTGAAAAGAGGGAACGAGCCACTGGAGGAGGAAGAGATTCCTTTTTGTCTGTAAAACAGGTGCAGGGGAAAACTTCTGGAAGAAACAATGGAGCCACCCTGGGGACCCTCACAGGACGAATCTGGAAGTCTTCAATTCCCATCTCCTCCATAGCCTTCCTGACCCGGAAGCCAAAGGGCCACGGTGTACGAGAATGTGAAAGGTAATAATTAGACATGATATCAGATGACACCGCCAAGCAAGGATGGGAGTCAAAAAGTCGATGTAATCGATGCCAACAACGAACCATTGAGGACTGGCGACAGAGATCTATAGGTGGTTCATTAGCGTCCACCAGGAGACTGGGGATTGTTGATGACCTGAACGCTCCGGTCACCAGACGTACCCCAGCATGATGAACAGGGTCTAAAATTTTGAGATAGGCATCTGTGGCAGTGGAGTACACCTCATACCCATAATCCAGTTTTGACCTAATAAGAACATGGTATAGATGAAGGAGGGTGGCCCGATCAGACTCCCAGTTTCTATGACTCAGGACCCTCAACAGATTAAGAGCCTTGAGGTAAGAGATCTTAAGTGTATGTAAGTGGGGAACCCAAGTCAAACGTTTGTCAAAAAGGATACCCAAGAAGTGAGTCTCCTAGACACAGCATATCCGATGACCATAATTGAATAAGTCTGGATCAGGGTGGACACCACGGATGCAGCAGAAGTGCATAGCAACCGTCTTGGCAGGAGAAAATCGAAACCTATGAGAACCAGTCCAACGTGACACTCTGTCAAGGGCAAGCTGCAAGCGCTGCTCCGCCACTGACATACGGTAGGTTGTCAATGTACAGCGGGTTGGCTATACCGTCCAGAAGGGATGAGGCAATGGCATTAATTGCTACTGCAAACAATGTGACACTGAGGACGCTTCCCTGAGGGATGCCTTCCTCCTGTGCAGCAGATGCTGAGAGAGCTGTACCAACTCTCACAGAAAAACTGCGACCACTAAGAAACTTTTTAAGAAAGCGTGGAAGGCGACCTCGCAGGCCATATCATGAAGCTGCTGCAAGATGCCATGGGACGGAGATAGAAAATCACACCTTCCCAAGAAGTATACCAGTCTGACATTCACCATCTTCTCAAATAGTTTACAGAGACAGGAGGTCAAGGGAATTGGTCGGTAATTGAGGGCAACACTAGAGTCCATGCCCGGCTTGGGGAAAGGAAGGATGGTAGCAACCCACCACCCCGAAGAGAAGACACCCTCCACCCAGATTCTGTTATATAAAGCTAAAATAAATGAGATTGCCTCCTCACCTAAGTGTCACAACAGTCCATAAACTGCATATGGTAGGCCTATGTTGTCTGGCCCAGGAGAAGTGTCCCCACAGAGAGAGAGAGAGAGAGAGAGAGAGAGAGAGAGAGAGAGAGAGAGAGAAGAATGCAGATCTCTCAGGGTGGATATATGCTTATAACTTTCATTCTCGTTCCCTGAGAAATCCAGGGCAGTGCGCTCCTTGGCTCTTAAATCATGCCTCACAGCCAGAGGACGAGAGTCACGGCTGGAGACTCTAGCAAAAGCCTCCGCCATGGTTTTGGCCACTGTCAAACTATCCATAATCTGAACTCCATTGACTTTAAGTACAGGTGGAGAACTAGGAGAAAACTTCCCCGCTATCTTACGGACTCTCCTAAACACTTGGGTGAGTGGAGTTTTAGTATTAACTGATGAGGAATAGGCCTTACAAGATGCACGTCGTGTATCTTCAAAAATTCATGTAGCCCGAGATCTTGCCCGTCGGAAGTCCTCTTAAAGAGTTGGGTCCCCACGTTTGCGACGAAGGCGAGAGAAAGCAGCAATGGTACAGTCTGGTGACCACCAAGGGACAGGACATTTGGGAAAGTAGCCAAAAGTTTTAGGGATAGAGTTGAGAGCGGCTGAGTGGATTACATCAGTGAAATATGTTACAGCCTCGTCAGAGCTACTAAAATTGGCTACTGAAGAGACGAAAGTAGTTAGCTCTCTAAAAAACCTGCCAGTCAGCCTTCTCTAATTTCCACCTAGGAAGACGAGACTGTGGTTCGTACTTGTTACCTTCTAAAAGTATAAAAAAACACAAGAGGGTTATGGTCCGTGTAGACTGTAATTACATGAGGGCTGCCTGATAAAATACTCCAAATGTTTCTGTTGCCAAGACAATACCTAATGCTTCATTTTCTATGGTTGCATAGGCTTTTTGGTGTTTTTTCAACTTCTGTAAAAAATAGCATAAGGGATGTAAGACCTCGTCATTCATTTTCTGCAATAGTACTGCACCCACCCCCACATCGCTGGCATCCACATGGATGTAGAAGGGTTTATTTTGATCGGGAGTACGTAGAACAGGAGCACTGGAGAGTAGAATTTTAAGGGACTGGAAGTCTTTCTGGCAGTCATCCGTCCACTGGAAGGTTCTTTTGGTGCTCAAGAGGTCGGTCAGGGGAGGTGATACCTGGGCAAAGTTGCAGCAGAACCGGCGGTAATATCCGGCCATGCCCAAGAACCGCATAACTTCCTTCTTGCTGGTGGGCCTGGGGTACTGTATGATGGCTTCCACCTTAGCACTGACAGGAGCTAGCTGGCCTTGACCTACCACATGCCCTAAGAAGGTGACGTGAGCATGCCCAAACTCACTCTTGGAAAGGTTCACCGTCAGGCAGGCCCCCTGTAGAACTTGAAATAATTTTCTTAACCTTTCTATGTGGTCCTCCCAGCTGTCACTCCACACTACCAGGTCATCCAGGTAAACTCGGACACCAGTCAGCTCTGCAGTCAGATGAATAATTAGCCTCTGGAAGGTTCCGGGGGCGTTCCGCATTCCAAAGGGGACCACCACAAACTCCCAGTGGCCGGTTGGAGTGGCAAAGGCTGAGATGGTCTGAGCACGTTTAGTGATGGGGACGTGGAGGAGGTCCAGCTTGGAGATAAAGCGGGCTGACCCCAGGTCGTCCTTGATGTCATCCATACGAGGCAAGAGATAGGAGTCAGGCACTGTCACTGAATTTACCCGGCGGTAATCCTCACACATGCGGAATGTACCACCGGGCTTAGGCACTAACACCACTGGGGAAGACCATGGACTTAAACTGGGACGGATGAGTCCCTGCTTCTGCAACCTCCCGACTTCTTCCTGCAGGAGTTCTCTCTTCTCGGGGCCGAGGCGGTATGGTGTCTGTCGTATGGGCTTGGCTCCTTGGACATCCACGTCATGATGAAGTAGTGGACAAAGTTGAGGTACATCCCCACAAACGTCTTGGAACTCCTGTAGAAGAAAGGTTATGTCGCCGGCCTGGGAAGGGGGTAGGTGCATCACTTTATGACTGAGGTCAGCTAGAATCTGAGAATTGGCTAACTTAGTACCTATGAATGGAGAACTTTCATCATCTTAGGTTTTGTCACTCACTTGGGCACTTATCAGCGTGACTGGGGCAACATTATCATGGGGCAGTGTTTCTCGCGGATTATACAATTTCTAAAGATTGATATGGACCTTACGTATCTTCTTACGCCGGTCTGGTGTTGCAATTACATAATTAAGGTCTCCAGCCCGTTCCAACACTGTATAGGGACCATAAAACTTAGACTGGAGGGGATGGTTAGGCAAAGGGAGCAGAGCTAAAACTGAATCACCTGTCTTAAAAGTGCGTATTTGGACCTTGTAACGCTTATCATAATTAAGTTTCATACGTTCCTGAGCTTGACCTAGGTGTGAATGAGCCACCTTTAAGGCAGTTCGTAAAGTGGTCTGAAAATCAGTAACATATGTAGCAACTGGAACACAATAATCTTTTCTTAACCAACACTCTTTTAAGACTTTCAGAGGTCCTCTTACCTGTGACCATAGATTAGTTGGAAAGGGCTGACTCCCAGACTTTCTTGAACACTATCACGTACAGAAAATAATAACAAATCAATACCTTCATCCCAATCCTTACCAGATTCCATACAAAAAGCTTTAATCATGGTCTTCAAGGTGTGGTGGAACCTCTCCACTACACCTTGACTCTGTAGATGAAAGGCAGTGGACATATAATGAGAAATGCCTAGAGTATTCTCAACTTCCTTAAATAACCTAGAGATGAAATTAGACCCCTTGTCTGACTGAACAATAGTTGCAACCCCACTTGGGTGAAAAACTTAATAAGAGCCCTGACAATATTTTTAGAGTTAATGCTACGAAGGGGAATTGCTTCTGGGTAGCGAGTGGCAGAATCCATAATAGTAAGCAAATATTGGTTACCACGCTTACTCTTGGGCAAAGGGCCAACACAGTCAATTATAATTTTACTAAAAGGCTCGTCCATGACTGGTATGGGACAGAGAGGGGCAAGTTTAACTCCAGGACCAGATTTATTACTAAGTTGACATATGTGACAAGTTCGGCAATATGAAGCAACATCTTTTCTTAGCTTAGGCCAGTAGAAATGAGACAGAATTTTCTGATAAGTCTTGCTGACACCCAGGTGGCCACCCACACCATCATGAACAATGCTTAATATTACTGCCCTTAGGGGTTTAGGAATCACTATTTGATGAATAGTCTCCCAGGTGTGACTAGCAGGTACAGTTGGACACAGGAATTGTGCTACAGCCCAGGTGAATTATACTTGTCCCATTTGAGTAACCAGTGTCTATTATCAGGTAGTTGCTTTTTATTAACATCCTCAATACTGACTTCTGCCCCTGGTGTCTCCTATTTGGCACTAAGGAACTTGATATTGCGAGAAATTGACCATCTTTCACTTGGGCTATTCCTCGAATTCCTGTGTCCAACTGTACATGTAAGGGTCTGAATTTCCTCATTAAAACATTAGAATTAAGATAAAAACAATTTGAAAAATTATGAACCTCTCCTTCTTCAGTCAAATTATTGAAAAACTTTTGCAACTCAGGGTCACGGGACTGCTGCTGAATTAAAGCCTCACGGGTGGTAGGGAGAGCATTGGAGTGGGTTTCCGTGGGCAATGGGGCAGGAATGGCATCATTAAATAATTCACCAAGGAACAAATCATCAGTAGGGTCATTAGTTTC
The DNA here is from genome assembly GCA_034508575.1 of Petrolisthes manimaculis. Lineage (NCBI taxonomy): Eukaryota > Metazoa > Arthropoda > Malacostraca > Decapoda > Porcellanidae > Petrolisthes > Petrolisthes manimaculis. The sequence goes on from JAWZYT010000029.1 coordinate 1,066,764, forward strand.
CTCTGAAGGAGCTTCAGCCAGCCTCTTACTCTGGCTACGTGTGACCGCACAATTGGGGAAAAGATTGGGGTACTGTTTCTCTACTTTACTGGTATTATTAACTATACTAGGGACATCAACAACAATGGGATTAGGTGCAAGATCATGGCCAATCAAAATAGAAACTTTAGGCACTGGAAGAGTGTCAACAATGGCTAAGGTGACCTGTCGGGTCACAAAGGCACTTGTAAGGTAAACTGAACATAATGGATACTGAGCGGTTCCTGGTAATCCTGACACCAGTACCGTCTCTCCTGTATAACATTCAAAGTTTGCGACATCTTCCTTCAAAATACAAGATAAATCTGAGCCTGTGTCACGCAGAATAGTGACTGGGGAGGAGAAGTTTACGGTACAAGAGGCTGCCACCCGGCCACTAGAGCAAAATGGTTGGAAAGAGGGAGGAATATTACTTGGCACAGTTACTAAACAGGGACTCAAATCAAGCTTTTCACTCACCTGGGGTATTTGAGGCAACTCCACTTCATCTGGCCGTACACTAGTGTGAAGAACAACACGGCCATGTGGGGAGGAAGTGTTTTTGCTGGCCAACTTCATACACTCATGGATCTGGTGACCTGGATTCTTACAATATCTGCAATATGGAGGAGGTCTTAGTTCACGACCGACATTCTGATGTGGTACCCCGCCAGCAGGCCTAACTGGAACCAATGGCCTAACAAAGTGAGAGTCCCTAGTGTCTCTAAATAATGGTGGCCTAACAGGTGCCACACTCATCTGTTTAGGAGGGTAAGGGGGTAACACATGTAATTTATTCTTGGGAGCGAGGTCAGGATTGATTAAGGCATAATGATCGGCTGAGGGCCCTGTTTCTTCTAAAGAATTAATTCCCCGCTCCTCAAGGTGTGACCTAATTTTAATAGGAATGCATTACTTAACATCTTCTAAAACAAGCAATTGCAATAAATCATCAAAATTGTTGGTGACAAGCTCAGAGTCAACCCACTTACGGCAAAGAATTTGCTTACGTCTAAAAAATTCAACATACGTCTCTCCCTCAGCTTTCCGACAGCTACGGAACTGCTGGCGGTAGGCCTCAGGGACTTTCTGATAGGCATGCAATATGGATTTCTTAACAACATGGTAATCATTAGTGATGGTAGAGTCAAGAGAACGAAACACATCCTGGGCCTTCCCTCTAAATGAATTATGGGCTAGCAATACACACTTGTCCTCTGGCCACTCATACAATGCAGCTGCTCTCTCAAAACTAATGAAGAAACCATCTGAATCCTCTTCTGGGAATAAAGGGACAAACTTTAATGCATCAGACAAGCAAAATGGAGGTTCTGAGGTTGAAGACCCCTGAGATAATTGTAATCTTAATTTCTCATTGTCAGCTTGGGCTAACTGAAGTTGCAACCTTTTTAGAATAATTAAATCAGAAGGCTTGTCAAGAACTGCAACATCCTCCTCCGCAAGGATGTCGTCCTCCACCATGTGCTCTAACACTAACTGACGCACTTCTTTCTTACTTTGACCAGCACGTACTTCTAGCTCATAATGAGTAGCTAGTTCCTACCACTGGACCTTAGTCAGAGTTAGCCACGAAATCAGTAAATACAAACATGGTTAGCAGCAAGAAGGGGACTACAACCCGAAAATAAGCTAGCTAAAAAGTTAATTGAGGGATAAAATACGGTAATTACTTAAAGGGAAAGAATATTCACTGTATATAAATAACCTCAGAAATTAAATGTGGAATTAAGACCACGTGTGTACAAAAATTCTCTCTTCAGACCCACAACAACAATGGAAAATTAGACTAAAATACATACATAGCACTCTAACTCAGTGAATAAAGTGAAGAAAATATGAAAATATGCGCAACGAGGTACATTCACACTCAGGCTAACATACAAAAAAAATAATTTCACAACACAAAAATAAAAATCAAGTGCTCAATTACCAACAAAACACAACAAATAGTCAAAGTTGGAGGAATGGCTTCAAAACGGCACTGATTAACGGAAAAAATGAGAGACTAGTACATTAATAATTATTAATTATGGGTAAGTAAACAATTACAAGTAAACAAAACAAGTATGAAAGGTCAATCTTAGGTCAGGCTCCCATTTATCACTAAACAACCCTGGTTAACACTTTGCCCTGGGCTAATACCCTAAAAAAACACAGGGAAGCAGTGACGAAGTCTAATATATAATACTTAAAAACCCAGTGAGCAGCCATTAATGAGGGAATAAGTGGGTATGAGGTGAATATGTTAAGGGGTAGTCTGGAGAGGAATAACAAGAAACAATACTACATTTACATACAGTATTTACATATTTAATGTACACAGGGAAAAAAGGACACAACACAAATATAAATATCCTAATAGGCCTATAGTCAAGCTTGACTAGGGCCTCCTAACAAAAGGACACACAAACCTTGAGCACCACGAGGTGCATTTCAAAGGGGAACAAACAGGAGAGCTTAGGGGGAAATGTTGTCACCACAGTGACTGGAAGCAGAGAGAGAGGACAAGCTGGGCCTGCTCAGAGTTGCCAACTGAAAATTTAGTATGGCGCTAGATTCACCCTCAAAAAGCGCTAAAAAAAAGCGCTAAACTCACCAGTACACATGCAATATAATATATCGACTTTTTCACGGATCCAAGCAAAATTATATGTAAATGAATACCTTTAAACTAGACTACTCACCATTACTCTAAATCTGCCAACTCCCAATCACCAATTTCCTCTTCGCTGTACAGAGTAGCTTCATCTTTAGATGATCCTGGCTGCTGTGTTGTCGCTTCGTATGCTCTCAAGGTACCAATTTTCTTCAGTACTTCCTGAGGTAATTTGTAGGTATGACATGAAGATCCATGTCGCCTTAGCCCATATCTAATTGTTAGTATTGCATTTAAACTTTTGAGGTTCAACCTGTTTCTGAGTTTTGATTTAACTATGTTCATGTGACTGAACACTCGTTCAACATCAGCATTTGAATGCGGTAAACTGAGTATTGTCAAGGCCAAATCTGAAAGGTCACAAAAAGGATTTTCTCCCGATGCATCTCGGTATGAAGCAATTTCTGCCCAGAGGTCTAGGGTGTTTGAAGTTTGATTCCATGACATATAGTGAAGTTTTTTCCACTGGAAATCTATGCGTGTCAAAATTTCTTCATTAGTAACAAACATCTGTGCTAGTTCCAGTATTCCAGGCTTTATTTGGTTTAGACATTCATTTACACTCAGCAGTGACATTTTCTTTAGAACTTTAACATTATCTGGCAATCGTTGGCGAAGCTGTTCTGCAAGTTCTACAACAAACTGTATGCATCTTTCACGAATTTCCCTTTCCTGGGGAATTTTGCACTGATGCATTTCCTTTTCAAATTCATACCCTAAGTAAGGATGGGGATCTAAGTGATTCTGCAACGATTCTCCTTCTTTTAGTTTTCTTCCAGGGATGATAATCTTTGCGGTAATAGAGTCCACGAGAGAAACAAGGTCATTAAGCAATTTAGTTGGATCTTGTACCTCCGACTGAAACTTCTTATTCACAGACTGAACTTCCCCCAGGATATGCTTGAGAAAAATTAGAAATACATAGTTCTTCTTGTCACTAAACATTTCATAAAGAAGTTGAGCCGTGAAACAGCGTTCATCTCTCCTTGCTATCTCAAAATGAGTCTTAAGTTCATCCCATTGCTGCAAAATTCTGACAATGGCCGACACAATGGGCATCCAACGTGTTTGGCTTAGCTGTATTAGCTTCAGAGGAGCCTGACCATCGTTTATCACAGAAAACAATTCCTTGTACTTAGCTTGTCGAATTGCCGAGTGAGAAAACCAGTTATACGTTTCCCTTATCATGAAATCTAAATTCCTAGGAAGGCACTCGGCTGCAGCATGAGATACCGCAAGCTGTAGTGAATGACAAACACACCGAATTAATTTCAAATGGGGAACCTCACATTTCAGTTTAGCATATACTCCATTGTTGATACCCGTCATGACCGATGCATTGTCAGTTCCAATAGCAATTAATCTTTGCAGCTCTAGGCCATGAGCATGCAAACATTTCTTCACAGCATCACATATTCCTTCTGCATTACATGTTGTCAGTTGAACGAGATCTAAGAAAGTAACTACGATCCTTTTCTTACTCTCAGAATAGTATCTTATTGCAATGCCTAAAAGTTTCGTAACAGATATATCGTTACTCTCATCAATTAACAGGCTGAATTTCCGGTCACCTATATCAGCTTTCAGGTCACCACTGAAATGGGGGGCTAGCACATTGCTTACAATAGCACTACACTTCGACCTCTTCAGTCTGAGATTTTTGCATGCCTTGCTGTCTTTGAAACATGATTTGCAAAGCTCACTTAAGTGATCTACCACACGTAACGAGCAATGTTCGGCTATGAAAAGCGACACACAACCCTCAGTTTCTCGTACGTCGTTACTCACTGTTTCAAAATTAATGAAAGGTTGTCTTTCGCCACTGAACGGTTCCTCTGCTTTTTTGTGTTTTGTCGTATTTCTGTGTCTCTCAAGATCACTTAGTTTGGCAGACAATGAACAGTGACAGTACTTACAGCGACACTTTGTTTCATCTCCCTCTAATTTCATCAGCCACTTTTCATACTTGGGGTTACTAAGCCACTCTTTTCTAAAATGTTGTGTGTATTTCTTACTTTTATTCATTTTAAATATTTAAGTGGTTCACACTGCAGTAGAAAGAACAATCTAACCGTTAATTACTACGGTTACAACTACTCCCCAATTATTAGGATAACCGAGCCAGTCACAAAATCTTCCGCACGGTTGTATGGTTGAACGAGAACTGAACCGGACAAGTTATTAACTGAGTCTATACCACGTCCACAAGCGGTATGCCATGAACTGTACAGGAACTGCACCTGTCCAAACTTCAAAAGTAGTGTCGTATCTGATATTATTATTTCTTATTTTTCATTAATATCAAAACAGAATATCAAAATAATATTTGTCTAAGAGTCAGGACTCGTTGACGACCAGAAAACATGAGAAAAGCACCAAAATTGGAGCTAGAATCGGTAAAAAGCGCTAAAATTGCGCCTAGGCGCAATACACACAAAAAAGGCGCTAGGCATGATGAAAAAGCGCTAGATCTGGCGCGAAAAGCGCTAAGTTGGCAACCATGGGCCTGCTTCGGGCACGGCAGAGAAAGGGGTTTGGGTCAACCTACCCTAGGGGAAAAACTTCTCTAACCTACCAATATAACCATTTGATGATAAATAAGATGAGTTTATACATTGTTTGCAGAGAATGATTATATTAAATGAATAACAACCTAAATACTAAGAGTCTAGGAGTGTATTTACAATTAACTACAAGTACTTCGTGCGCCCGCCAGGGAAGGTATAAGATATAGCCAAACACAACTACAGTGTTTCCAATATACATGGTCCAGCGTTACCAATTGGGCTGGATCCATGACATCCCCAAGCATTGTCTCTCGAAGAGAAACACATGCAGGAGAGGAGCTAGAGAGAAGAATGCGCAGTTCTTCCCAAGAAGCACTCAAGCCACTGCAATTCCACTGAAGGATCTTGAACAGTGTCACTTTGGTCACAGTTTTTGGGAAGCCTCATGTAGGGACAGTTGGACACAGGAATTCGAGGAATAGCCCAAGTGAAAGATGGTCAATTTCTCCCAATATCAAGTTCCTTAGTGCCAAATAGGAGACACCAGGGGCAGAAGTCAGTATTGAGGATGGTAATAAAAAGCAACAACCTGATAATAGACACTGGTTACTCAAATGGGACAAGTATAATTCACCGGGCTGTAGCACAATTCCTGTGTCCAACTGTACTTCCCACTACCACCTCGACCTGAGGGTTTATTCAAACGATACGTTTTGTCTAATACTGGGCCACTAGAAGAGCGAACCCGAGGAGTAGTACTTGGGGCAGTAATTGGGACCCGTTGACGAGTCCCTGAAGCATCTGATATGTTGGAAAAAGATGAAGGTATATGAGCAGGGATATTCTTAGAAACATTTACATTGGTATTATCCTGTGCAGCAGTGGTATCACTGACACAGGCAGACACATCAACATCCATAATACAAGTGGTAGAATCACTTCGCTATTCAAGAGGAGGAGAAACTGAATCTTTTGAAGTCGCGACATCAGTGGCTTCCACATTAACTTCACGCTCCTCTGATGGTCCTGAAGGAAACTTGCGAGGAAGAACTTCTGTTGAATCAAGAGATTCATCAGAGCCACGAGAATGCTTCTGGTGAAATTGAGAGGAAACTACGGATGAGTCCTCAGAGATGGTTGCTTTATAAGGAGGAACATCTATTGAGTCAAGTGCCTCAGAGGAACCATGAAGACGTCTCTGTGACCGTTTAGGTGACTTAAGTTTCCTTTTTGGAGAGCGTGTGGCAGCGTGAACCTCTACCACATGGACACCTTTAGCTAAAGTTGCAGAATTGTCATCAGTTGAAGGGTCACCAAAATGAATGTCTGATAAGGTTTCCAAAACAGAGAAGGTATTATGTAGTGTAACCTTAGAAACGCTCTCACTGGAGCATAAAGCAGCTGCCTCTTGAGAGGATTGAGAGGGTGCTGCAACTGATATAGGAAGAAGGGAGGAGGCGTATGTCTTAACACCACCATCCTTCTGAAGTTGAGTTGCCGTCTGACACTACCAATACTGATGAATTGGGTATTAGCCAAGTGGAGGTTGTCCTGTTCAAGGAGGTACTATCGTGGACAATAATATTGCGCCCCTCTTCTGATTAAGTCATAGTCAGGAGGGGCGCGATATTATTTTCCACGACTGTACATCTTACACTGGCGTGAGCATCTCTGCAGTAAAAGCAGTAACTCTCTGTCAGACACTCAGAAGTAAGATTTTAGTTAAGGGCAGAACGATTACCACACCGGGAACGGTTGTTGCAGTTCCTCCTCCCATGACCACACTCATAACGACAGAAACACTGTAAGGGACGCTCAACAAAAGGCTTCACTTCAAAAGAGGTGGGGTTAATGTTAATGCGATCTGGGATATGCGAACCATAAAAAGTGAGGATGATCATATTTTTACTGCCTTTCATCTTTGTTACTCGTTGGACATTGTCTGGGCACATAGCAAGAATGTCCTCTTCTGAGAATTCATACAGGTCTTTATTATATATACGACCCTTGCTATAATTAAATGTTCGGTGTGGTTTGATAGATTCAAACATGCTATCAGTAGGACAGGGGAGATTGAGGAGCATCATGGCCTGAGTAAGATCTTTGGCTGTGATTAAAACGCCCTTACCATATTTCTTTATGTGGCCCATTGGTAGTACTCCAATTTCTTTCTCCAAATAACGGGAAGCATGTATAAGGTTACCACGTCCCTCCCTGTAGTACGCCACAAACCAAAAGGGTGTTGGAACCCGACGTTCCTTTGGGACATTCTCTGTAGAGTCATCCCGGCCCTGACACCCAACCATCCAACATAGGATGGCCGCCCCTTGAAGGCAGTCCCTCCGGAGGGCAGCACTGTTGGCCCGTACTGGCAGCCTATTGCATGGGAACCATTTAGTCTGGTCTCTCACTGGCGATCTTACTAGCATGGGAAACCCTCTCTCCCCAAAATTGAGGCAGAGCAGAGGCCTAAGCCCACTCTAGCCTAGCTCGCCAGGTCTTAGAGACATGCAAGCCCCCCCACCTCGTCAAGGCGATTCCCGTTAGGGCGAAATCATTTGATGAACCTAGTCAATATAGTTTTGAGGTATCGTGTTCACAAACAAAACAATAATAAAACAAATTGGTCCAAACTCTATTTACAAAGGAGACAACGAATAAAATAAACTTGAAAACCAGTAGGATTATTTAATGTAAATCGGGTGTACAGCCACAATCAGATATCCACCGACACTTTCCTTCCATCGTAGTAAATATCTTGGTAATAAAGAACAACACGTGTATGATTTTGCAGCACCTCATGATTATATTTTGTATGATTATATTTTTATATGATACTGATTTATTTGCACCATGGAAGGAAAGTATTTATATCTGTTAATATGTTTGAAAAAATATAGCAATATTTAATTGCATTTTATTTGGATAATAATGGAACTCTAGACCCTCAACAATGTTGTTACCTTATTAACAGATGTTTTGTTTCAAATGTACAGTCGGCCTCAGGAATTCGTATACACCACTTTAACATCAATATTTCGTAACAATTAGAAAATTGAGTACAGTAATTTCCTAACACCAAAATTTCCTAGTAATGTTATTTGGCTAATATTTGAATCAGTCAGCAGAATTATCCTTACAGTAAGTGCAGAAGAAAAAACACCTTTTAACCAAAACTCTGTGTACGAATTCCTGACGCCGACTGTACTTAATTAAAATCCATAATTACATAATTGTAATGGAAAAGTATGTGAAAAGAAGAGCATGTCAAATTCCTTGTATTGATCTATACATTAATAAGGTCTGCATTGCAGGTCGAGTGCATTTAGCTAGAGTAAATTATATAGCTATGATATTTGAAGGAGGTTTCTGCGTGTTTACGACTTTGAATTTAAATTTGCGTATGGTATACGTGCACAGTGTCATTATGCAATGCTATGAGAATGGCTAGACATAATATATGGTGTCCCACAGGGATCTTAGCTGGAGTAAATACAGTTTTGATATACTGTACAAAACTGGTATTAACTCCAGATTTATTTCGAAAATACTGGTGACATAAAGTTCAGTGCATGGTGATCCAAAAAGTTAAGAAATTGAAACCATTCAGAAAGACCAAAACACCTTATCAGATGGAAACCGTAAAAGACTGTTAAAGTTTAATTTAGTAGGGAGAACTATTAAATCATTGTAATATATTATAGGGAAAGATGTTTGTCAAACATCATTAGACTGGCGCCATACGAACCCTCTTTATTCATTCATATGGAGATGATTGCACTCAAAAGTACAGTCGTGGTTAAATATAATCATCCATATAGGGGTAACTCACGTAAAATTTTGACAGCTTCCCTCTGTTCCTTAGATAATAAACTTTCCAATAAATAGGTTATATATACCATGTTTTAATTTAATACAAGCAGCTACCCACTACTTAAAACAATAATATCATACGTGAGTGTGAAAACATTAGACAGCAAATTGTTTGAGATACCCATATGTGGATGATTATTATTGACCGCGACTGTACAACCGTCCATGCTAGCAGCACTTCCTCACACCACGGGATGATGCAGTCACACACCTGACTTCTGACCTCTCTCTCATCTCCAGTTACGGCAGAGACATTTTTTGATTGCCTCCTTGTGCGTTCTTTAATAACGAGCAATGTGGCTGAGTGGTTAGTGTTCTGGACTTATAACCTAGAGGTCGGGGGATCGATCCTCTCAGGTGAGGGCCTGAGAATATTTACTCCTCCGATTTGAGTTTGAGGCACTAACTATAAGGCCACCGAACGTCGTAAAACACCCTCGCTGGTACCATAACAGCTGCAGTATTTGGGAATTACCCTCAATTCCCTCTCTCTGTGGCTGGGTACCAGTTCGGAAGTCGTGATGTGTGTGAGCAGCAGTTGACCTGGGCCATGGTAACGAGCTTGATGAAGCCTATGTCCGGTGTTATTTCCTATCTGTCTTTCCAACCGGAATACCCGGTGGAAGTGGTGGGTGGGGAGGAGCCTTGTCCTTTATCTATCGTATTCTTCAACACGTAGTCTAGATTAACATAGATAAACAGGTAACTTTGTAAAAGGCCATTATGAGCCTCCTGTTGTCTGTACTTCCTTTGTATTTCTTTGTAAAACACAATTACCTTAATATTCCTCCAACTCTTTCAAATCTTCCTAATAACTAATTTCTCTCGATCAATAGCATGGGAGTTATTCGTTCTTCCTTTTCCCATATTCTTAATAAATAATAATAATATACTGTTTCACATTTAATTGTTGCAGAATACCATTACTATGGGTCGTGAAGTAGTTCTGCTGATCTTTACCCTGGTTACCTTAGCTGACAGTGTGGTACAAGTTCAACATGGTAAGCATAAATCTATATCATAATACTAAACAATTTTATGACAACAGTAGCTTTTGAGATTGGAGTCGCAACATTCAGTAAACAAAAAATGAAATAAAATACCTAGTCACATTCTCATAGGGAAGCACAGTAATTTGTGAATCACTTTAAAGGGGGTGCGGGAGCAGGGGACAGGCTTGGGGGGAGGGGGGTTTAGTGGGTGCAGGAAAAGGGGGAAAGGCTTGGAGTTGGTAGAAAACTCGTAACGTATCCCCCCACCTAAGCTTGTCATACTCCCGCACCCCCCAAATAACCCCCAACCCACCGAAAGCCCCCCGCACCCCCCTAATACCCCCAAGACTGTTCCTCTATTTCGGGGGTGCGGGAGTAGGGGGACAGGCTTAGAGGATGTTAGTGGGGTGCGGGAATAGGGGACAGGCTTTCTACCCCCCCCCAAGCCTGTCCCCCTATTCCCCCCCCCCCCCCATGGCTGTCCCCCTACTCCCGCACCCCTTTAATAGTATTGAAACGTGACACATGCAATATGAAACTATTTACATTTACTTCATTAAAAGGGATAGTATACTTTTGGTACATTGGAGTGCCTTGATTCCTCCAAAGTATGCCATGAAACAGGATCAAATTAATAAAAATAATGGTGTTCTGTTGCTGGGAATGTTTTGGAGGATTCAGTTGCTCCACATTTACCAACACAAAATTTCTCCCTTAATTAGTAAAGAGCATTTTGGTTCATTATTCATATGCAGTTATTGTGTAAATATTTTACGGCGTTTATTGCTTGATGATAATCATTGAATACAATACGAATAAAGTATACAATAATGCTAATTGATTGATTGATTGATATTAGGCGCCGAAACAGCGAGGTCATATAGCGCCAGAAAAAGGTGACAGAGAGGTGAGACAGCAAGAAGGAAGGATATAGAAAGAAAAGAGGGACAGTTGAAGAACTAAAAGTGCAAAAATGCTTCCTCGGTTGTTTTTGCGTTACATAACAAATCAAAAGATCAATCAATTAAGGTGGTATATAGCACATTGTTTTGGGTAGTAAATCTGGAGCAAAGGATTCCTCCAAACTAGTTTTCCAGGCAACAGGATACCCTTATTTGTCTTCATCTGGGTCTGTTTCCTGGCATACTGCGGAGGAATCAAGACACTCCAATCTATCAAGAGTATACTATCACGATAAAAGGACATTCCTGTGTATGTTATCCTGAACACACAGGTATTAGTGTCATTCATATAAACGGGATTTCACCATTCCTTTTTTCTTGTGCATATCTGCATATTCCTTAATCCCGTGTTTCAAAAGGATTCATTTATCATCTATAGATGGCATACGCAACTCACAAATGTGTCAAATACAAGGGATACCTCATCTAATTTTCATAGCATACTGTACACTCGTGATACATAATTTCTGACCAGAGTGTAAGGAGCAGAAAGCTTCGAATCGCCTGGTACTGCTCATTTCTCCACCTAGTACAGTACATCTATAGAGGCTGAGTTCGAATGCAGGGTATGTATGTGTTCTTTTTTTTATTACTATTAATTGCGCCGGAGCGATAATCAACAGGCAGGCAACAATACACAGGTTTGTATTTTTTTTATTATTAATAATTGCGCCGTAGCGCCAATCAAGAGGCTTTTTTTTTTATTAATTGCGCTGTAGCGTCAATCAAGAGGAATCCAACCATACATACAGGTAGGCAGAACCCATGATAATTAAATTACAACAGCCACACACACACATCATAAAAACATAACAGAATGAAGCACAAGCATTCAGACAAATATTTACATTATGACCTACTTAAATCCACCAAACGAGGGTGGCGCACCAGAAGCTCCTCCAAAACCTGATGGTTCAGCAGGTGTCGACAGGGGCAGGCCAGGCAATAGTGCTTTATGATGTTAGCACGAGGCGCTCACACAAGCGACACTCGGTGAAGGGAGGCTCACCTTGCATCCCAGCAACCTGCCATGGTGGCCGATAGCCATGCCTCAAACGAGCAGAGACTACATTGTGCCTTCGAACCATGAGGCCTCGACGACGGTAGGAATATTTGTGACGGCAGACAGACTCGTAATGGGTGATGGAGATGCTGCATCCCTGCGTCGCCGTACAGGAAGGAGAGCAGTGGAGCGGACTCTAGCGAGGTAACATGTCAGGGAGAGAGGACGTCCGACACCACAAGGAGGCAGATGGCAGGCTTCCTTTGCGAGTCTGTCAACTGTAACATTGTGATATAAACCTACATGGTATGGTACCCATAAGAATTTGATAGTCAAGAGAGGGAATGAAGGGCAGGTTTAGAGTCAAAACAAATGGCAGCATTCACTCCACGTTGACAAACAAGACTAACAGCATCCAGAATAGCATACAGTTCGCACAACGTTGAGCTGGAGTGGTTACAGAGACGACGGCCAACCCAGCCCCCTAGAGGTGACTCCATATCAGGTGGGAAAACGGCACAACCCGCTGCGCCATCCATTTGTAATGAGCCATCAGTGTAGAGGCATTATGGATCTGTGATGGAGGACGTCACTGTTTCTTTGTGTTCCAGAGCCAACTGCCGCTGTAGAGAAAGCAGTTTCGACTTGGAAGTAGGTGTAAAGCTCACATCAGGTGTTGGTAGCATCCATGGAGGGGCCCTGGATGATTTCTGCAAACAATATATCTATAATAAGACTACGGAGCATAGAGGAAACAGACCTTAAAAGAGTACGTCCAGCAGGCAGTATGGGAGGGACAGAGTAGTTTTGTCGAAGAGAAGTTCTGACTAACTGAGAGTAATGGGATGAAAGATGTGGGAAATGGAGGCACTTGACAGTAAAGCAAGTAACATTAAAATAAATTCTTTCCACTAATGGGGGAAGACGTAACTCACGCTGCATGTTCACTATCCTGGTCGACATTGGACAGCCGAGAATTATCCTCATTGCTCTATTCTGAAATGTTTCTAAAGTTTCAAGAGTAGCCCTGGGAAGTTGAATTAGAGCAGGGGAGAGGTAAGCAGCAAATGAATGGATAAAAGCAATATAGATGGTCCTGGCTACTGGGATGGAGATGCCTGATTTGTTGTTAGTGAGCCATTGAAGTAGTGTAAGTCGGCGCTGGAGACGACCAAATAAGTCATGGACAAAAGGATGGTTTTGAGATCTGGCAGGGACAATATGCCAAATATTGAATGACGCGCCCAGGTAGCGGTACTGGGAATACATGGGAATGACAGTCACTCCAATGGTGAACGTCGGCCGAGCTTAAGGAAGGCGGTAGGTGTATATTCTGCTCTTAACTGGTAAGACAATAATCCCACAGTGAGAGGAGGCCACAGAGAAGGAGTCAAGAAACCGCTGGAAATCCCTTGGTGAGGTAGAATGAACACATGTATCATCAGCATAACACGTAATTGTAGTTCCAGGAATATCAGGGAGAGAAGTAAGCAGCCGATGCATCAGAATATTAAATAAACATGGGCTGAGAACACCTTCTTAATGTGTACCAAGATGAAAACTGAGCAAGGGAAAACCTGCATTACTGAAAAACACACGGGAGGTCTTGTTACTGAGGTAGCCCCGAATCCACCGTAGTAGATTACCCTTTATACCAAAGTCAATCAGTTGATCCAATATGACGTCGCTATTAGCAACATCGAATGCACTTCAAAGGTCAATGAAGGCCACCACACTGTCCCTGGAAAGGCGAGAGTACAGGTCGACTAAGCAGTGGTGTGTACTCCGCTGGGGAAGGAAACCAAACAGCCATGGAGAAAGGCGATCCTGCAGTCTGTACATGAGACGATTAAGTAAGATTCTCTCCATAACCTTACAAAAACACGAAGTAAGCGAAATTGGGCTGAACTTCGCAGTGCTGGGCTTATGGATGGGTATTATTGTGCTGCTGGTCCAGACTCGTGGTACACAACCATCACGAAGACAAAGATTGTACTGTTGAAGTAGAGGGTTCTCAGGAACTTGTTGAAGTAGGCGCAGCACAGCATAAGTAATTCCATCATCACTAGGGGAAGAAGCTCTACCCCAAGAGAGAGCACGGCGTAACTCCTCCTCAATTATCTCCTCTGCATCATCGTCATCATTTTGCAATAGAGGAGACATTAGACGTAGCCAATGGACAGCTGCATGAGAAGCGAGTATATCTTGAATGTGGATGGGTAGACTGGCTGGAGTAGATTGTTCTGACCAGGCATCGACAAGTTGTTGGGCATAGTCGGCGAGAGTGTGATGACGAGCAGTGGCTGGCGTCTTTTTAACAACCCGACGGATGAGGTGCCACATAAAAGCCACACTTGTTTGCTGGTTGATGCTGTCCGTGAACCGCTGCCAAGACTCAGTGTGAGCACACTCCTGCAGGGCAACTAAAGGGTCCCTAGGCATCAGGTAACGATAGAACAGGTCAGGGATTGTGTTGGCTAAATACAATAGGCCATCACGTTCAGCCTTCTTCTTTGCCTCCTGTATACGTGCATGAAGCGTCCAGGAGTGGACAGTATGGCGATGCTGGAGGTGTGGCCGGGTGATGTATATCTTATAAAAGTCATGAGTAGCAGATACAAGATCAGAGTACAACTGTTCAGCTGATATATCAAATGTTGGAATACATGGGCCATAAATAAGATGAAAGTCAGGCTATATTTAGAGGGCAGAACAATACGCAAACGAGTAGCTGATGCATTTAACCCAGCAGGTAGAGAATAATGAAACCGAAGAGCGATGTGATCAGAGAATAAATCTGGCACTGAGGAGCGGTAGACCCGAGATGCTATCAGGCCAGAAGAGAGGATGTAATCCAGAGTATCTCCCAGGCAATGAGTGGCACTGTCAGTGTCCCAGCGTGTCAAATGATACTTTCAGATATATGAAAGGAGACGAACACCATTACAATTAATAGAGCCAGAACCATCACCCAAATCAGAATGCCAAGCACTGTTGGAGAAGGAAGAGCCTCAAGAGTGAGTCTACCTGGGGCAGAATAGACATTACATAATTGGAGTACTCCATTCCCAGGTAGAACCTCAAATAGCTGAAAGGTCATGTCAGGATCAGTGGAGGTACGGAGAAGGCGATGTGGCAAGGATTTATGTATGTAAGTCAGGAGACCATTCCTTACCAGATGAACATATGGCACAAAACCTGAGAGGGGAGGAACTTGCCCAGCATTGAACGGCCATCCTGAAAATGTTTCCTGGAGAAAAATAACTCTGGGATGATGTTGAAAAACATAGGCCTTGTGTTGAGTGAGCTAAACATAACTGTTGATACCACATACATTTCAGGAGATGACTTCCACCCGGCAATCACCAGCAAACTCTGGGAGGTAGAAGTCTAGTGAGTGGGGGCAGAGGAGCGACCTGAAGAAGATGATGGACCAGGAGAAGGGACTGACTCGTAAAGCTTTTCTAGGCGAGATGCAACAGTATCCATCTTTTCCGTAAGGGTAGTGACACTTGAGATGATGGCCTGCTGAGCCTCGACTAAGGTGGAAAATTTGGAGTCATTGGCTGCCTGAGCGGCAACCAGCCCGTCAAATCTGGCTTCAGGGGCAGAGAAGCGATTCTCGAGTGCCGTATATCGTGTAATGATGGGCCAGCTCCGGAGGAGAGGTAGGGCAGGTAGGAGGAGCAGACTGGGGAGGTGGTGGTGGATGAGGTGGACGAGGAGTAATAGTAGAGCCTGGACCTGACGTCGAGTACATCCCTGCCACACGTTAACCCCTGGCTGAAGGCATCGTGGACACTTCCATCGAGACGTATCCTTATGAAGTGAGTAAACACCAGAGTATCCCTTGGCAAATTTCGGATCAACATCAATAGGAAAACGGTTAAGGATGTAGCTGGGGAACTTACGAGTCATCTCAGGTGAATCTTCAAGAATGAGAGACAGAGACAAAAATTCACCAACCTTGACTCTATCAATGATGTCCTGACGTTTTCTAGAGATACAGACAAACTGAGAGGTGACAGCAACCATCTTGACTTCAGTCAGTTCACGCTGCAACTGGAAGGCCCTGTTGACATCAAACAAACAACGCAGCTTTGTGTCCGTAGATGGGTTCCCAGGGAAGGATGGCTTGACATAGGCATTTCTCGGGGCAAAAGCAGGAATGTTGGAAGAGGGCAAGGAGTTGGTATACAAAGAAGAAACACCAGTGTGAGGTAGAGAAGGTACGTCAGGCACAGCTGAAGCACCCTTTGCCGTCTTGGCAGCTGGAGGCAAACAGTCCACACCATCGGAATTCTGCAAGGCGTCGGACGAGGCATCAATGGGTTGCATGGTAGAGGTTGAGGAGGTGGAAGGCTGCAACCTGAGCTGTGGAGTGGCCGAGGAGAGGGGGGGGGGGGATTGCGAGAAGGCAGCTCAGGCCAATGATCCTCGGTATGAAACTCGTCATTTTTCGACATGGCCAAGTCGGCCTCCAGGCAGGAAGCCACATCCGAATCCGCGCTCTCCATCAGGCCAGGCAAGGCCTAGATGCGAAGCGAACAACTGAACACATATAAACACACGAGCATAGACACTTATAACACAACAAAACAAATAATCCAGAAACAGCAAAACTACATAAACAAACGATATAAAATAGACAAACAACATCTAGAACACAACAGAAACAGCACACAAACATGAACACATAAACAACACAAAAAACAACACAGACAGAGCACCAGGAACACGTCTTCCACTTCAGGAAGGTTGGGGTGAGACAGTATGTGTGTGTGGTGCCTACCGTTCGTCTCTGGTCAGGGATTATGTATCACGAGTGTACCTAATTTTTAGCTACGGCCGAAGCCGAGAGCTCTAGGTCTTATCGTAATTATTCTTGTTCTTGTTCTTGGGGCGACAACTTCTTAAAAGCGGTTCAACTGACTCAATCACTGACTCACTCACTCACTCACTCACTCACTCTCTTCCTCCCATCCATTTTCTTTTACCGACATTGAATCATTTATCCGAGGGGTTCACCCTCAATAAAAAGGGTTCATTTTCAAAATATGAATACGAAAATCAAGATAAAACATAATTAATATTTTTGAGACCTTTACTTATGGATATTTTATTATTTCACCTGAATCATTAAGAGCCGGAGCTTTTGAAGGGTTTTCCTTCATGTTCTTGTTTAATTAAGGAATACACTTTTTTTTTTTTTTTTTTCTATACCTCAACCTCTGGGCTGTAGGCTGTCAGTGGCCCGTGACTCTTGCGAGGCCCCGAGGTTATTGGGTGTCGCACCAGATGAGACAGTGGAGCTTCGTGGTGATGTTTGTACCGTAGCTTCTCTTCTGTCCCACTAGATGACGACACCTTCTTTATACACGTCACTATCAGTTTTCTAATAGTTTATTGGCAATAAACTATTGCCGTATTTATTCAGTCAACCCCACACTCCTCACTGTCACCAGACATATCCGGGCTATACTCCAGGATCTTCTCCTCACCAATGAATGATACCAATACTCTGAATTGAGATGCGAGAGATTTACACCAAGAATATCAGTGTCGACAACGTTGAGTGTACTATTGGCTACAAGAATTCGTACACATGCAGTTGTTTCGAGGCTTTACAACATATAGCAAAATTTTAATGTAAGACTATGTAACTGCAATACAACATTATAATTAGGTTTGTTATTTAGCAATCACTGAGTGTCTTGGTAGAATATTCATTGCAGTACTTTCAGAATAATGAATGACCTCCCCCTCTTTCCATATAGCTTGTGTAAAAATTCCTGTGGCCAACCGTACCAGCTAGAAGTATCAGAAATTGAGCTGGGGAAACGAAAAAGTAAATGTGTCGGCGATAGTACAGTTTGACACATGAATGGGTGATACAGCCCAAGTGAAAGATACTTGTCCCATTTGAGTAACCAATGTCTATTATCAGGTATTTGCTTTTTATTATCATCCTTAATACTGACTTCTGCCCCTGATGTCTTCTATTTTGCACTAAGAAACTTGATATTGGCAGAAATTGACCATATTTTACTTGCGCTGTACCATCCATTCATGTGTCCAACTGTGCATACTTCTAAATATCTACTTGCATATCTAGTTACATACTTACCTCGATACCTACCTGCATATAATACCTACTTATATACATACTAACATTCCTATACCTTGGGGACTTTACTACATTTTCGTGTCTAATCTAGTAAAAGTAATACAGCATCAGTGGTTTAGGTTGATTGGAAACGTAAAGTAGCGGTCAATAGTACATCCACATATAAATATCTTATAAAATGCTGTTTAATAATTTCAGGTTTATATATGATGTTCTTGTTGCAAGTAGTGCGTTGCTGCTTGTAGTAAATTAAAAGATCGTACACAACCTACTGTATTTATATGAAAATTTAGCAGCTAAGGAACAGAGGAAAGCTGTCAAATTATTTCGTGAATTACCCCTATATGGATGATTTTTATTTAACACGATTGTAGGCCTATATGGTTAATTTTGGTAACATGTTGCTGATTTTAACCATTAGATGGGAAAGAGTTGTTAAGTGTGGCGGGAGAGGCTGTGACTTCAATGCTCTCATCATCCTCTCAACGTTACTGTTCAGCCATCATCATCTCCGACAACGATCATAATGCCTCTGCTCTTTATCAGGTAATGTCAAACATTGATATACAGTAAAGTCATGGACAAAAGTCCTGGTGAATAAAAGCGAGCCATTTGAGTGAATCTTATGAACCAATATTGTAGAGACCAACAGCTATAGTTTCGGATCATTTTTCGAAGCCAAATAGAGCATTGGAAGGTGTTGCAAGACTATTGACCATGACTGTTCAGTCGGCGGCAAAAGTCCTGTCGCCTCACTTGTTTCACCGAGGCATGCGATGTTCATTGACTCGAGATTTTAGTGTGTAGAAAACGTGCGTATTTCTCGAGTCCATGAACACTGCCTGTCTCGGTAAAGCAGGTGAGGCGACAGGACTTTTGCCGCCGACTGTACACTCACGATCCAAAATATGTATCCAGGCTTGCTTTGAATAGTCTGATCTAGTATTAAGCGAGCGCAAGCAAATATGAAACAGGATAAGCATTGTAATTGGTTCACTATTATGTCAAACGATTCGAAACTTCAACAAGACCTGGATACAAATTTTGGATTGCGAGTGTACAGTCACGAGCACTAATAAGTATATCTAGAGACAATAAATAAATGCACAATAAGATCTCGTTGGTGAATTGGTGGAGTGTTCGAAGCTTCAACCAAAGCTGTATATTTATTAGTGCTCGTGACAATACAATCGCTCACATAAAGTTGCAGTATATTCAGTGATGTCAAGCCGATGCATGCCCCAAGTTAAAACTTCCCCAGTTTCAATTCATGTCCTCTCATATATTTTCAAAAACAAAGATTTAGGACTTTATGCCTATGTACTCCTGGTGTTGGTCATTAAGGCAGTGAAGACGTGTTTCTGACGCTCTGCTGTGTTGTTGTTTACGTTGTTTTCTGTGTTCTTGTTTGTGTGTTGTTGTTTCTGTGGTGTTCTAGGTGTTGTTTGTCCATTCTATCTCGTCTTTTTTGTGGTTTTGCTGTTTGTGATATTGTTGTTTGTAGTTTGTTTGTTTTGTTTTGGTTCTGTGTCTGTATGTTCGTGTGTTTGTGTGTGTTCAGTTGTTTGCTTCCCATCTAGGCCTTGCCTGGCCTGATGGAGAGTGCGGATTTGGATGTGGCTTCCTGCCTGGAGGCTGACTTGGTCATGTCGAAAGAGGATGAGTCTCCTATCGAGGATCACTGGCCTGAGATGCCTTCTTGCAACCCTTCCCCCCTCTCCTCGTTCCTTCCGTAGCTCAGGTTGCAGCCTTCCACCTCCTCAACCTCTGCCAAGCGACTCGTTGATGCCTCGTCCGACGCCTTGCAGAATTCCGATGGTCTGGACTGTTTGCCTCTGGCTGCCAAGACTGCGAAGGGTGCTTCAACTGTTCATGACATACTGTAACTTTTCTGCCTCAACCTGGCGTTTTTTCTTTGTATACCAACTCTTTGCCCTCGTCCAACCTTCCTGCTTTTTCCTCGAGAAATTCCTATGTCAAGATATCCTTCCCTGGGAACCCATCTACAGACACAAAGCTGCGTTAGTTGTTGATGTCAACAGTGCCTTCCAGCTGCAGCATGAACTAGCTGAAGTCAAGATGGCTGCTGTCACCTCTCGGTTTGTCTACATCTCTAGGAAGCATCAGGACATTGATAGAGTCAAGGCTAGGGAATTTTTGTCTCTGGCTCTCATTCTTGAAGACTCACGCTAGAGGCCTCGTAAGTTCCCCAGATACATCCTCACCCGTTTTTCGATTTATGTTGACCCTAAACTTGCCATGGAACAGGTGTGTACTCTGCTCGTCGTTTTTTCCAAGATTAGCCAATTAGCCGTATTGTAGTTGTCTGGAGTCCACCCAATCCACCTCCAAATGAGATTTCCTTAGATTTCCTCCCCTGTCTTCCTTCGTGTAAGGTGCAGAAACTTCATAATGACCAGCCTTGGTGCTACAGGTGCTGGGGAGTTGGGTATGTCTCCCAGTACTGTTCTGCCAGGCTGAAGTGTGCATGGTGTATACCGCCGACCATGATTCCAAGTCGTGTTATGTCAGGGGTGAACGATCACGTCCTCCTGCCTCCACCTCTGAGCCATCACCTCCTGAGGATACGTCTCGATGGAAGTGTCCACGATGCCTTCAGCCAGGGGTTAACGTGTGGCATGGATGTATTGTCGCGAACCAAAGTTTCGCACCCCCCTTTGCTGACAGGAAGGTGAAGACAGTGTTAAAGATATGCTAAACGATCTGTCAAACTGGTGTATCGAGTTGGTAACGAAACAGTGTGAGCTTCATTTTCGATGACTTGCAGTTTGTTGTTTGTGAAAATGAACCTTACACTGTTTCGTTACCAACTCGATACACCAGTTTGTCCGATCGTTTAGCATATATTTAACACTGTCTTCGCCTTCCTATCAGCCAAGAGGGGTGCGAAACTTTGGTTCGCGACTGTACTCGACATCAGGAAAAGGCTCATGTCTCTACTATTGCTTCTCCTCCACAACCTCCACCACCTTTAGTTGGCAGTTACATAATATTTGATTTTTCTTTTGAAAACAGACATGCTACTCGACTCGAGCAGAACTTTTAACTCTAAGGATAAGCTATTAATTAAATAGCTTAGGACCATAACTCATTATACTATTTTTGAAAAGAGAAGTTCAAAAATGTTGGCAGCGTAAGTCAATGGTATTACTCCTTGTTACTCTATTGTTATCCACACACCTAAATATATATAGTATTTCCAGCAGAACCCCTGATCATTCTAAAAATAAGTAATACAGTAAAATATTTATGAATATCCTTAAAAAATAGAGTTTTATTATCTGTGAATATCAGTGTTGTGGAGTCAAATTTATGAAGAACAAATATACATCTCAGTATTTTTGTCTGTACCTTAATTATTGGATCAAGAAAGGAAGGCCACACAATTAATAAAGTATGGGTAACACAAAGTGTAGTAAAGTCATGGTCTAATGTACTGCAACACCTTCCAATGAGATGGCTTCGAAAAATGATCCGAAACTATAGCTGTTGGTGTGTGCAATTTTGGTTCATAAAATTAACTCAAATAGCTCGCTTTTATTCACCAGGTTGCAGTACATTAGACCATGACTTTACAGGCTGATCAAAGCCTCCCCGTTGCAGATTATGGCGAATTTTAAAAAGAACTCCACACACTTCTGAAAGTTTAATACATATTTCTTTTATGTGGCTGTTCCAGTTAAGATTTTTGTCTGCATGTACCTTTATACCTAAACATTTTATGTCAGTAACCTGTTGTATTGTTTCTTTTTCTAATTATAATGGATTCATTTCATGTCTAAGTGATCGGTTTTGAAAATATATGAATTTTGTTTTTGAGATGTTTAACTTTAATTTATTAATTTGAATCCAGTTGTTCACTAGTATTAATTCTGAATTTAGATTAGTATAAAGAGTATCAATATTTTTATCTGCCAACAGTAGGTTTGTATTATCAGCATATATTACACATTTGAACATACTACTAACATTTGCAATGTCATTAATATATACTAAGAAAAGGATTGGTCTAAGAACGGATCCTTGTGGTACACCCTCGGACATCCCTTTAAAAGAAGAGTGAGATATGTTACAATATACACACTGTTTTCTGTTCGTTAAATGACTCTTAAATAATTTCAATGGGACATCTCTAATACCATAATGTTCTAGCTTATCCAGTAAAATTCTATGGTCCAGTGTATCAAATGCTTTAGAAATGTCTAAAAACACTCCAACTACATGGTATTTATCTTCTAAAAATCTGTAAATATTAGAAATAAAATGTAAAATTGCAGTTTCAGTTGAGTGGTTTACTCGGAATCCATGTTGGGAGTCTGTTAAAATATTTTTGTCTTCCAAATATTTAGTAAGACGTATGGCAATTACAAAATTGTGACATAATCGGAAAATGATCAGTAAAATCAAAATCAATTATGAAGTTACCAGTGTTATGATTCAGCCTGGGTTGTCCATAAATGATCTATAATGGTTGCTGATGAATCAGTTATTCTAGTGGGCCTTGTTATTAGAGGGAAAAGAGCAAATGAATACATTAAGTTTATAAATTCTGATACATATATATCCTTGGATTTCAGTAGGTCTATATTTCAGTCCCCTAGAATGTATATATCGTAACTCTTTTCATGGGCGAGTGAGAGTACGCACATTAATTGATCAAGAAAGTTAATAATGTTGCCATTTGGAGGTCTATATATTAGCATAAGTACTGACTTCCTTCTTTGTAACATTAGCTCTGCTCCTATACTTTCCATAAAAGAGTTTGAAAGTGTAAACTCACTTTGCTCTGTGGAGTCGAGATTAGTGGAGATGTATAGTGAGACCCCGCCCCCGTGTGTGTTTCTTGAATTGGTGTACATAATTATTGTAACCTGCAAGTTGATACAGTTGAGATAAGTGGGCCTCTAGTCTAGTTTCTGTGAAACCAAGAACTGTTGGTCTAATACAGTTATTTGGCAGAAAAATGTCTGTGAAAAACTGAAGGATTTTAGGGATAGACATTATGTTCAAGCTTTGAATGGTAAGGTCATCTATATAAAGTTGATAATTCATTAGCAAACATATATTCTATCTTTGGGATATTCAGGTTTCGGTATTGAGAATAAAATAAATTAATGTCTACGTTATCATCTAGTTTATCCAGGTAATTATGAGGGTCAAACTCTCTATTTCTATAATTTTCAAATAAAATAGGTAAACCGAATAATAGTGCATTTAACTCTTCTGTATTTACCGTGGAGAATGGTAAAACACCACTAAGTGTAATGTCCTCTTCCTACATGATGAACAGAATACAGATTACATTACAGTCTTTACCCTATTACCTTCACTTTCTTTTCCTAGTTTGCCGTTGAACACCATCACCTGCAGGTACAGGTTTATTGCTTGCTGAGGCCGGGGTTTGGGCTCTGGCTCCTCTGACACTAGTTCCATCCTTGACACCTGCAAGCCCTCGGTCAGCAGTCACATTAGCTTCTCCAGTTGGCACGCGAGCAAGCAACCCAGACTTACTTTAAAGGGGGTACGATCAATGTCTCAAATTGGGAATTGATATCTAGATAGGAACACAATCTATTTTGTTACAACGGTGACGGAATACTCAACTAACTATAAACCCGTTTATTATCACTTGGCACATTTTATGAAATAGTAATAATACAGTAAAAGTTTTCTTTCCTACTCCCTAATTCCCAATCCCCAATCCTACAACTTTCTGTCACCAGGACTGGAACACTTCCGAGTCTTCGCTAGTGACAGATTTAAGCACACATTAATAAAAAAATATAATATATATATATATATATATATATATATATATATATATATATATATATATATATATATATATATATATATATATATATATATATATATATATATATATATATATATATATAATATATATAATATTTATATACATACTATATATAATATATATATATACATAATGTATATAATATATATAATATATATAATATATATATATATATATATATATATATATATATATATATATATATATATATATATATATATATATATATATATATATATATATAAAACACTCTGTCTGTCTGTTTAGCCGCTATGCACGTCGTGAACTTCATACCGAGAGAAATAATTTTTACATACGTGTCATCACTGAGACCTCAGGAGTGTCCTCCGCTTACAAAATAAAAAAAGATTTTCAATGATTAATGGGGGAGGGGGGGGTTGGGGGGAGCTCGAACCCATGCAATAAGGACCCTGGAACCGTTTCTTTGCTACTCACGGTTCCGAGTAGATACCGCCAGAATCGGTTCTCTAACTTATTTCCCCTCAAACCCCCAATGCATGCTCTCTCTCTCTCTCTCTCTCTCTCTCTCTCTCTCTTTTCAATAACTTTCCTTATACAAACACTTTCAGTAAAACACACGTTAATGTGTGGAAAAAAATTATATGAAAAGTCCTCACTCAGGATTCGAATCCTGAGTATATAGTTAGGTTATTTCAACTGATGATAAGGATATTTGGTGGCGTAGTGGTTAACGGCTTGGACTATTAACTTAATGAGATGCGGTTCGATTCCTGACTATTCTTTCTTTATTACATTTTTTCTTTATTCCTTCCTTCCTTCGTTTTTTCTTTATTCCTTTATTCCTATATTATAAACAATTCAGTATAAAATAATGTTACTAATTCTGTGCGTGTGTGAATTTTAGAGCGAGAGAATGTGTGTTTGTGTGTGTGAGAGAAAGAGTAATTGTGTGTGTATTTGTGTGTAGAGAGAGAGATAGATATAGAGAGAAATAGAGAGATATATATAGAGAGAGATAGATAGATATAGATAGATAGAATATATAGATAGATAGAATATATAGATAGATATAGATAGAAAGATAGATAGACATAGATAGAAAGATAGATAGACATAGATAGAAAGATAGATAGACATAGATAGAAAGATAGAAAGATAGATAGGAAGATATATAGAAAGATAGATAGAAAGATAGATAGAAAGATAGATAGATAGAAAGATAGATAGAAAGATAGATAGAAAGATAGAAAGATAGAAAGAAAGATAGATAGATAGATAGATAGATAGATAGATAGATAGATAGATAGATAGATAGATATAGATATAGATATAGATAGACGCTCTCTCTCCCCTTTCTACACACTCTCTCTCTCTCTTTGGATGAGTCAAAACACAGAGATAGAGAGATACATAGTGATAGATAAATAGAGAGATAAATAGATAGAGATAGATAGATAGAGAGAGAGATAGATATAGAGATAGACATAAAGATAGATAGTCGCGAGCTGATGGGATGGAGACACGAGTTCACTCATCATGGGGTATTTTCTACCTGACGAGTTATTGTGGGGGAAGTGAGGGAGAGAGAGAGAGGATGAGATGGGGGCAGGTTATGGAGGGGCTGGTGGAGTGTTGCCATGCACTACTTACTCATATAGAACTATCGCGCCATACACTGAAAGTTTCATTCGAAGCATTCACTGGTTGGAGGGAGAAACGGGAAGGAAAAATGATAGTGGTTGGGGCTGACTGTATGAGCGACGTGAGTGAAAATATGGCAGAATGAATTGAATTAGTTGTGTCTACGAGTTAGACGGAGATAATTATATGTAATAATTGATTAATGTTTTAGAGTTGGATATATAACTGATATTATTTCGCCACACTAAACTCACCATTATGAACTGTGTGATAGTTAGCTCAAAAATTTCAAGTAATAGAAATATTGTTATCCATTGCAACTTAACATTAATCAATAATTACATAACCAAAATATTAAGTAAAAATTTACCGCAAATCCACTGTTTCTGGAGAATCAAAGGTGACAAACAAGTATTCTCTTTGTTGGGAGAATAATATGTTACAGTTCTGGCCCTCAAAATACATTGCTTTGCTAGAATGCCAACATTAATAATTAAGTATTCGGGTGATATATATATATATATATATATATATATATATATATATATATATATATATATATATATATATATATATATATATATATATATATATATATATATATATATATATATATATATATATATATATATATATATATATAAGTAATAAAGTAATAATAAAAGTAATAAAATATTTATTGCCATAAATACATAAAGAAATACACAATTCCAATATCTTTCATCAGGCACAGTCTGTCGAGCCGAAGCTCCCCAACAGACAGAAATGTGAATCATCAAAATTAAACGACAATGGCAGGCATCTACTTGCTTAAGTGAACACCGACAAAATACACAAAATACACAAAATACACAAAGCACCAACAATAACGTGACACACACACCCATCCCTTGAAGCAGTTAAGCCACATATACATACACGCATCAAGCCCATTTATACATGTTATACATGTTTTACACATCTGAACAAATGCAAAATTAAAAAAATCCACATCTTTTCCAGTAGAGCCGCATCCCAAGTCCACCCTACACATTGAATTTGTATTACTAAGCTGTATTATACATATGTAAGTAATTTTTTATTTTATTTTTAAATTGCATTATGCTATTGACATTGTCAAGGCATTTTAATTCACTGGGCAGAGAATTCCAGAGATGCGGCCCAAGGTATAGTACACTATTCTTATAAAGAGTTGTCCTAAATCGTGGATATACCAAATTAATATTACTACCTCTTGTATTTCGCCTGTTTCCCAAAAGAGTGAAGTACTCATTTATTGGACAATTTGTAATAATTTTGTATATTAACATTAACAAAAAATATTTATGGATGGACATAAATTTCAGTAGTTTCAGCGTGGTGTATGCATTGGCTGTAGAGTCAAATTTGCCCATAAAAAGAATACAACGTAATATTTTGTTTTGGGCTACTGTAATTTTATTCAAAAATGAAGGCCAAGTGCATGCCCAGACTGAAACACAATACATCAAATGAGGATAGCATAAGGTGTAATAAATGGTGATTAAACTTTCTGTTGTTAGTTGATGTCGTACTCTATACAGAATGCCACATATTTTGGACAACTTTAGACATACTTCACTTATATGGTTATTCCAGTTTAGATTTTCATCAATATGAACCCCAAGGAATTTTGTACAGTGAACTTTTTCAATTTCTTCATCTCCTATTGATACTGATGGAAATATATTCCTTATTGATCTGTTTTGAAATAATATATGTTTAGTTTTCTTTACGTTAAGCTTCAGATGATTGGATTTAAACCACTGGCTTACCAAATTTAATTCTATAAGTAAGTTGTGGTGTAGCATTGTTAGATTTTCATCTGATAATATGAGATTTGTGTCATCTGCATACAACACATATTTAAATTTTGAACTAGCATTTGTAATATCATTGATATATATTAAAAATAAGAGTGGTCCCAGGATTGATCCTTGTGGCACACCCCTTGATATAGGTTTGTACGAGGAGAATGAATCATTACAATAAGTATATTGTTTTCTATTACTAAGGTAACTGTCAAGTAACTGTAAAGGTACGCCTCTAATTCCCAGATTTTCTAACTTATCGTGTAAGATACAATGACTAAGAGAATCAAATGCCTTAGACAAATCCATAAATACCCCCACAACATATTGCTTTGCTTCTAATTCCCTATATACATCTTTAACAAATTGTAATAATGCAGTTTCTGTAGATTTCTTCGCACGGAAACCATGTTGACAGTTTGTTAGAAAGCCATTATTCTCAAGGTAATTAATAAGTCGAGTGTATATTGTTTTTTCTATGATTTTACTAACAGCTGGTAAAACTGATATGGGTCTGTAGTTGTTTAAATCTTCTCTATTGCCTAATTTATACACTGGAGTTACTTTAGCTTTTTTCAGATTGTCGGGGAAAATTCCAGTTTTAAAAGAGAGATTGATTATATGTGTTAATGGGACATTAATATACAAGGAGGAAGATGCAAGTATTTTAGGTGGTATATCGTCATAACCAGCAGCTGTTGGTTTGAGATTCTTTAGGTATTTTATAATTTCATCACCACTGACTGGAGATAAAAACATAGAAAAATTCGGAGGATTATATAAGTATTGAACATGTTCTTTAGTATTAGTTTCCCGATTCAGTGGACTACAGACACTTATAAAATAATCATTAAATTTTTCTGCAATATCTGTGAAATTTGACGGATGAGAGATTTTATTACTTGTTCTGCCAAGAATGTTATTGATAGATCTCCATTGACTTTTCGGATCACCTTGATTCTCTTTTAATTGATCTTTGTAATATTTATTTTTTGCTGCTCTGAGAATTGATGTGAGTTTATTCCTATATTTTCTGTAAGATTCTCTATAAGTTATTGGCCATTTACTTGCTAATCGTTCTAATCTATTTCTTTCTGTTATACTTTTCTTTAAGGCCTTAGTAATATATGGACTTCTCTCATTCTTTTTCTTAATTAAAATCTTTCTCACTGGAAAATGTCTATGAAATAAATTACTAAAGGTACTCAGAAACATGTTATAGGATTCATTGGGGCAACTGGAACATTCAACCTCCGACCAGTCAATTAGTCGAAGTTCACTAGTGAAGTTATTTATACTTGTATCATTTATTATCCTTTTATGTATATACTGGGGAGTTTTTGGACATGGGTTAGATATTTTTTGCTTAAACTGTGATATAATAGGAAAATGGTCAGTAATATCTGAGTGAATGATAAGGTTATTTATATTAGACTCCAACTCTGTTGTCCATATATGATCAATAATAGATACTGTGGTATCAGTTACTCTAGTTGGTTTTGTAGTTAAACAGAATAAGGAAAATGACTGCATAGTATTGATAAATTCCTTAATATCATTACTATCATTATGTTTTAATAAGTCTAGGTTAAAATCACCCATCACGTATATACCTTTATATCTACTATTACTACCATACGAGAGTATTTCAAGCATTTTTTCATTAAAACTATGTACGCTTCCACTTGGTGGTCTGGAAATGCATATTATTAAATACAACTGATTTTCAGTTTTCATCTCAACTCCTAGGCATTCTAAAAATGGCTCCAGCAAAGAAATTGTATTTACTTTCGACGAATAACAGCTATCTGCAATATACAGTGCTATACCACCTCCGTGTCTATTTCTATTCACTGTATGCTTCTTATATCCACTCAACTGGTATATTGGTGCTAGGCTATCATCCAATCTCGTCTCAATATATATATATATATATATATATATATATATTGAAGAATGGAAGACAAATATGTAATGTTTTATAGAAATGGAACTAGAATTTGTATTTCTGTATATTGTATTTTACTTTAATGTTGTCACTATTACGAGTTTTATTATATGAATATTGTGGAATACAAGGTGCAGTAATATCTACATAAAGTGGGTATTAAAAGTAATAGCAAGATGCTGATGATAGTCTTCTATTGAATAAATCCTTTGTGTGTGCATATAAATACTCGTCATTATAAATTTGTAGGGTTATGAAGACTGACATCTCAAAGGTTGTCACAACTGATTATCATATGTTTCACAAATTGTAACTAGCTTTATTCTGTTATGTCTACATATTAATTATTTCCTTGTTATGGGTAGAAATTTACTTGTAATACAATAATACACTATATGTAACGTAAAACAAGTTATTTTTCCCCCGTGTGTTAAGTTGGTAAGCCTGCGAAAGCTACAAGATGTGGGATTGGTGTGTGTGTGTGTGTGTGTAATGGGAACTGTGGTTCACATGACTCGAACCCTCACTTCATCTGAAATAAGCCTATATTCTGTAAGAGGGATTCGATTGTCTCATTCCGTTCCACAGAATATTCTTTTCACATAATTATAATATATGGATAATTGTGGTTCTCATAATTTTGTTTAATATATTGATTATTGTTGAAACATTTACCATTGAGTATAGCCATTTCATTACATATGTCCATGTTTTATAGACACCCATCCCATCTGATGTCATTACAGTTCTGCTGTTATCGAACAATACTTAGCCTACATATGAGAGTAGAAAATATGATAACAATGATAAAATTCAATACTTAATTTTATAGGTTTGTTAATGCGAACTCCATCTCCATTAATCCCTTCACCCAAAATTAACCATAAATCATCAAGATACAGAAAGTCGTCTCTACAACCACGGTTATTGGCGTCTGTCTTGTTCTTCCCTCCACCAGTCCCTCCATACCCCTCCCTTCCTCCCTCCATACCATACCCTCCCTTCCTCCCTCCACCAGTCCCTCCATACCCTTCCTTCCTCCCTCCTCCAGCCCCTCCATACTCCTCCTTTCTTCCCTCCACCAGTCCCTCCATACCCTCCCTTCTTCCTCTCTCACTCCCCCATAACTCGTCAGGTAGAAGCGACCCCATGATGAGTGTGCTCGTGTCTCCATCCCATCAGCTCGCAACTGTACATAACCATCACGAAGACAAAAATTGTACAGTTGAAGTAGTGGGTTCCCAGGAATTTGTTGAAGTATGCACAGCAAATCATAAAGTACTACCATCGTCACCAGGGGAAGAAACTCTTCCCCGGGAGAGAGGACGGCACAACTCCTGCTCAGTTATCTGATCTGCATCATCGTCATCATCCTACAACAGAGCATACATTAGACGTAGCCAATGAACACTTGCATGAGAAGCGAGTACATATTGTATGTGGATGGGTAGACTGGCTGCGGATGATTGTTCTGAACAGGCATTGATAAGTTGTTGGGCATAGTCGTAGCTGGAGTCTTTTAAAATCCCGACGTATGATGTGCCACGAGTACCTGAAGCATCTGATATGTTGGAAGATGATGAAGGTGTATGAGCAGGGATTTTCTTTGAAACAATTACATTGGTATTGTCCTGTACAGAAGTGATATCACTGACACAGGCAGACACATCAACATCCATAATACAGGTGGTCGAATCACTCCGCTGTTCAAGCAGAGGAGAAACCGAATCTTGTGAAGTCACAACATCTATAGCATCCACATTCACTTCACGCCCCTCTGATGATCCAGAAGGAAGCTTACGAGGAGGAACTTCTGTTGAATCAAGAGATTCATCAGAGCCACGGGAACGCTTCTGGTGAAATTGAGAGGAAACTATGAATAAGTCTACAGAGATGGTTGCCTTGCAAGAGGAACATCAATTGAGTCAAGTGCTTCAGAGGAACCACGAAGGCGTCTCTGTGGCCGTTTAGGTGACTTAAGTTTCCTTTTGGGAGCACGTGTGGCAGCGTGAACCTCTACCACATGGACACCTTTAGCAAAAGTCAGAGAATTGTCATCAGTTGAAGGGTCACCAGAATGAGTGTCTGATAAAGTATCCAAGACAGAGAAGCTATTACGTAGTGTAAATTTAGAAACGCTCTCACTAGAGCATAAGGCTGCTGCCCTCTTGAGAGAGTTGAGAGGGTGCCGCAACTGATTTAAGGCGAAGGGAGGAGGCGTATGATTGTCTTCACACCACCATCCTTCTGTCGCCTGAAGTTGAGTTGCCGTCTGGCACTACCAATGCTGATGAATTGGGTATTAGCCTAGTGGAGGATATCCTGCTCAAGGAGGTACATCTTACATTAGCGAAAACAAGGGGTGAGCATCCCAGCAATAAAAGCAGTAACTGTCTGACAGACACTCAGAAGTAAGATGTGAGTCAGGAGCAGAACAATTACCACACCGGGAACGGTTGTTGCAGTTCCTCCTCCCATGACCAAACTCATAACAACAGAAACACTGTAAGGGACGCTCAACAAAAGGCTTCACCTCAAAAGAGGTGGGGTTAATGTTAATGCGATCTGGGATATGCGAACCATAAAAAGTGAGGATGATCATATTTTTACTGCCTTTCATCTTTGTTATTCGTTGGACATTGTCTGGGCACATAGCAAGAATGTCCTCTTCTGAGAATTCATACAGGTCTTCATTGTATATACGCCCCTTGCTATAATTAAATGTTCGGTGTGGTTTGATAGATTCAAACATGCTATCAGAAGGACAAGGGAGATTGCTAGACGTGTCGAGACATAATTGTCCGCGACTGTACATGCTCTCCACAGTCATCAAAGATATTAGGGCAGTAGTCATTGTCACTATCAACTACATTGGTGGACCGCATCATCTGAACTTTACAGTGAGTATCTCCCACCTTTAGAGAATCTTTTGCCTCAAATGCTGCTTTGGCAGCAGCATTTGTATTGGATTTGATATAGCATCGATTAGATCTACAATCACAGTCATAAGTAATTCGGATACGAAGGACTACTCCGAAACACTTAAAAATGGAGTGGATAGCGCCATACAAAAAAGATGCAAGTACATTAGTTAGCATTACTGTGTCACAACCATTAACAGGGTTCTCTGACACAACATCTGACCTTTTGGGTATACTCTTATTTGCAGCTTTCTGCATGTTACCACGACCAGATTTTGGCGTCTCGAGGGCCTGGTCGACCACCGCTCGAGGAAGAGATTTAGGCTTTAAATTATCTATATACCATTAATATAGTGTTGTTGGCCACAGGAGCCAAGAGTTACTACCAACCGGGCAGATGAGGGGACCGAGCGCTGGTCGCTCTTCCCCCAAAGGCCACTCGTTTTAAAAAGCAGCCCCAATGGCTCGAAAGTTTGCCCACGACGGTGCTGAGACCCCCTTCCCCATCATCTCCCCCGGTGGTGGTCAAACTCGAGAAGTTTGGAGATCGTGAAGCAGTGAGAAGGAACGCAAGGAAACTTAAAGATACATGTGTGTTCATCAATGAAGACTTATGTGCAGCGTCTCAAGTGTTAAAGAAAAGTCAGTTTCCCAGGTTAAGATAAGTCAGACTAGAAGGAAAAATTGCTTTCTTTAAACACACTAAATTAATCATAAAGGGGCGAACCAATTTATAGTCAACCAGGGATGAGGTTGGTGCCCCCCCCCCCCCCCACCTCGACTCGCCCCGGCAGTGGTTGTAGACCAGTGGTGGATGACAGTGAAGCCGGCACAGTGAGGGGTGAGGGTGGTGCAGTTGTCGAAGTGCAGGGGGCATGGTCTGCTGCTGCGGATCGGGAGTCTGGTGATGCCCCTGAGACGGTCCCTGAAGGTGCTGGCAGGACTCCTGGAATAAGCTAACGCTACGTTACTCCTCCAGTGTGTGGTCATTTGGTTCCTTTGATCGACTTTGGTCTGGTGGTGGCAGCGTATACCCAGTACCGAAGAGGAACTGGACTTGTCCTCTGTATGGTTTTATTTTGGTAATCGCAAAGCAAGTTCAGTTTCTCAATATTTTTTTTTCCAGTCCGTGTCGATACTGCAATAGGATAAAGTATCATACACTGGTGTGTTTTTTTTATGGTAAAAGACCGAGGGTTTTTGTTCACCTCTCATTTAAAGTAAGGGGACATAATTACTTAGTTACACTCTTGCTGTGGCTTTATTGTCTCACCAGATACGAGCAGAATATACACATGCCGCCTTCCTCAAGCTCGGCCAGTGTTCACCATTGGAGGGACTGTCAATCCCATATTTTCCCAGCACCACTACCTGTGCGCGACAGTCAATATTTGGCTGGTTGTCCCTGCCATACCTCAAGAACATCCCATTGTTCAGGATTTATTAAGTCCTCTCCAGCGCCGACTTACACCACTTCAATGGCTCACTAACAATTCCTCGGGCATCTCCATCCCAGTAGCCAGAACAATCTATATTGCTTTTATCCGTTCAGTTGTTGGTTACCTCTCCCCTGCTCTAATTCAACTTCCCAGGGCTACTCTTTAACTTTAGAAACATTTCAGAATAGAGCAACGAGAACTATTCACGGTTGTCCAATGTCGACCAGGATAGTGAACATGCAGCGTGAGTTGTGTCTTCCCCCATTAGTGGAGAGAATTTATTCTAATGTTACTTGCTTCACTGTCAAGTGCCTCCATTTCCCACATTTTTCACCTCATTACTCACAGTTAGTCAGAACTTCTCTTCAACCAAACTACCTGGTCCCTCCCATACTAACTGGTGGACGTATACTTATAAGGTCTGTTTCCTCTATGCTCAGAAGTCTTAATATAGATATAATGGTTGCAGACATCCCCCCAGGGCCCCCTCCGTGGATGCTATCAACACCTGATGTGAGCTTCACACCTACTTCCAAGTCGGAACTGCCTTTTCTACAGCAACAGTTGGCTCTGGAACACATAGAAGCAGTCATGTCTTCCATTACAGATCCATACTGCTTCTACAGTGATGGCTCATTGCAAGTGGATGGTAAAGCAGGTTATGCCGTTTTCTCACCTGATATAGAGTCACCTCCAGGGGGCTGGGTTGGCCGTCGTCTCTGTAACCACTCTAGCCCAACATTGTGTGAACTGAATGTCATTCTCGATGTGGTTAGTCTTGTTTGTCAACGCGGAGTGAATGCTGCCATTTTTTGTGACTCCAAACCTGCACTTCATTCCCTCTCTAGTGTTCAGCCCACACACTCTTTTGTTTTATCGTCATCGTAATTTGACTGTCAAATTTTTATGGGTGCCATCCAATGTAGGTTTACATCAATGGTACAGTTGACAGACTCGTAAAGGAAGCATGCTATCTACCTACTCGTGGTGTTGGACGTCCTCTCTCTCTGACATGTTACCTCTCTAGAGTCCGCTCCACCGTTCTCCTTCCTGTACGGTGACGCAGGGATGCAGAGAGGCCCTTCAGCATCTCCATCACCCATTACGAGTCTGTCTGTCGTCATAAATATTCCTACCGTCGTTGAGGTCTCATGGTTCGAAGGCACATTGTAGTCTCTGGTCGTTTGAGGCTTGGCTATTGGCCACCATGGCAGGTTGCTGGGATGCAAGGTGAGCCTCCCTTCACTGAGTGTCGCTTGTGTCGAGCGCCTCGTGCTAACACCATAGAGCACTATTGCCTGGCCTGCCCCACTGTGCGACACTTGCTGCCACTGGGCCTCCAACTTGATGTGGTTTGTCGACACCTGCTGAACCATCAGGTTTTGGAGGAACTTCTGGTACGCCATCATCACATCTTCCCACAGTCTACATGGTTGCTATCCATGCTGTTACTGCCGGGTACCTACTAACTGCTGATGTGAACAGGGACATAGGGGGCTGGGAAAAGTGTCCAACAATTTCACTGACCCGGGAATGGAACTCGCGTGCTTGACGAGTGTGCTAACCATTACACCATCAGTGTCCGGGGGTGGGGGGAGAGGTGCGGGAGTAGGGGGATAGGCTTAGGGGTGGTTAAGGGGGTGCTGGAAAAGGTTACAGGCATTATACCCACACCAAGCCTGTCCCCTTATTCCCGCACACCCCCAAGCCTGTCACCTACCCCCGCACCCCTTAATCATGCTGCCTGTTTGGTGTGTGTACATATTTTATTAACGATGTAGAGATGACCATTTTATGTTGGGTGGTATATGACCTTAACTGTTGCGCCGCCAGATGTCTAATGGCACACACACACACACACACGCACACACACACACACACACACACACACACACACACACACACACACACAAATAATAATATTCTCCCTTTCATCCTTCATACAGAAGCTCATTCGTCTGCAGAACAGGAATGGCTATGGAGTCACGATGTTCCAATTGGTTACCAAAGGGAGAAACACAAATCAAACTCATGAACAGCTGTCCTTTGCCGTGGCTCAGGCTCGATTGGTATGTATGTACAGTACAGTACACTCGTGATACATAATTTCTGATTAGAGTGTGAGGAACAGAAAGCTTCGAATCGCCTGGTATTGCTCATTGCCCCACCCAATACACCTATAGAGGCTGAGTTCGAATGCAGTGTATGTGTGTGTGTGGTGCCTGACATTCGTCTCTGGTCAGGAGTTACGTATCACGAGTGAACTCATCATCATCATGTTCATCAACATTAGCCATCATTTGGGTATTTATTGAAAGAATTACCGTTTTGTAGCAATGTTGCCAGATCCGGCTAGGTTCCAATATTTTGCCCCGGTCATTTCCTGTACTTTACCACTGTTATTTTCCGGTATTTTGCCCAAGTTAGGTCCAGGTAGTTTGGCCAGGTAAGGTCCCGGTAGTCTACTGTGGTCTAGGTTAGGTTAGGTAAAGTCAGATGAGGTCAGGCTAATTTTTAAATGCCCCATTTGAAATGCGGGAAGAATGCGGGAATGCCATAGAAGAAAATAGTATTAAAATGGTCGAAATAAGTGGGTAATGAACGTAGAAATAAAGAAGACTGAGTAGTCACCACACATTATCATGCATCACTGTACAAACGTGTGATTGACGAAAAGCTTGTTGGATATTGTTCAGTCATTTGTGGGAACTATCAATCACACACACACACCATGGTACGTTATATCTACACAACCACCTAGTTTGCACAGACATTATTTTGTTTTTATTCATTACGCCGTAGCGTCAGTCAACAGGCAGTCAACAATACACATGGGTAGGCGGGACTCATAAGAATCCTATGACTACAATAGGCATGATTGATAGTCTATGGAGGCCTTTATAAGGAAAACCAGGGCCAGGGTTATCACAAACATCTTGAACTATCTTGAAACAGGATATCTTTATTCGGCAACGTTTCGGAACCATACTGGATATCCATCTTTAGGCCTATGTACAGTTGACTAAGGTTCTTCTTTACACCCTGTAATGGGTACATATGGCAACGCTGGACACGTTCGGATCACATATGATGCACTACAGGATGAGTCAGCAGAGTTTATTAATTTTTTTTATTAATTGCGCCGTAGTGTCAATCAACAGGAAGGCAACAGGCGGGACCCATGAGAGTCGAATGACTACAACCACACCTACACAAACACACACATCACGAAAACATAACAGAATTAAGCACAAGCCTACAGACAAATATTTACATTATGACCTACCTACATCCACCAAAACGAGGGTGGCGAACTAAAAGTTTCTCCAAAGTCTGATGGTTCAGCAGGTGTCGACAAACTACATCAAGTGGTAGCACCAGGGACAACAAGTGTCGAACAGTGGGGCAGACAAGGCAATAGTGCTCGATAGTGTTAGCACGAGGCGCACGACACAAGCGACACGGAGGACGAAAGCCAAGCCGCAAACGAGCAGAGACTACATTGTGCCTCCGAACCATGAGGCCTCGACCACGGTAGGAATATTTGTGGCGGCAGATAGACTCGTAATGGGTGATGGAGATGCTGAAAGGCCTCTCTGCATCCCTGCGTCGCCGTACAGGAAGGAGAGCGACGGAGCGGATTCTAGAGAGGTAACATGTCAGGGAGAGAGGACGTCCAACATGCACCACGAGTAGGTAGATAGCAGGCTTCCTTTACGAGTCTGTCAACTGTATCGTTGTGACGTAAACCTACATGGGATGGCACCCATAAAAAATTGACAGTCAAGTTACGATGACGCATATTGAATAATAGTAGAGTGTGTGGGCTGAACACTAAAGAGGGAATGAAGAGCAAGTTTGGAGTCACAAAAAATGGCAGCATTCACTCCACGTTGACAAACAAAACTAACAACATCCACAATGGCATACAGTTCACACAATGTTGAGCTGGAGTGGTTACAGAGACGACGGCCAACCCAGCCCCCTGGAGGTGACTCCATATCATGTGAAAAAACAGCACAACCTGCTGCACCATCCATTTGCAATAAGCCATCAGTGTAGAGGCAGTATGGATCTGTGATGGAGGACGTCACTGTTTCTATGTGTTCCAGAGCCAACTGCCGCTGTAGAAAAGCAGTTTCAACTTGGAAGTTGGTGTGAAGCTCACATCAGGTGTTGATAGCATCCACGGAGGGGGCCCTGAGAGGACGTCTTCATCCATTATATCTATATTAAGACTATAGAGCATAGAGGAAACAGACCTTATAAGAATACGTCCAGCAGGTAGTATAGGAGGGACCGAATAATTTGGTCTAAGAGAAGTCCTGACAAAGTGAGAGTAATGGGATGAAAGATGTGGGAAAAGGAGGCACTTGACAGTAAAGTAAGTAACATTAGAATAAATTATCTCCACTAATGGGGAAAGACGCAACTCACGCTGCATGTTCACTATCCTGGTCGACATTGGACAGCAGAGAATTGTTCTCATTGCTCTATTCTGATTTTTTTCTAAAGTTTCAAGAGTAGCCCTGGGAAGTTGAATTAGAGCAGGGGAGAGGTAACCAACAACTGAACGGATAAAAGCAATATAGATTGTTCTGGCTACTGGGATGGAGATGCCCGAGGAATTGTTAGTGAGCCATTGAAGTGGTGTAAGTCGGCGCTGGAGAGGACTAAAAAAGTCCTGGACAATAGGATGTTCTTGAGGTCTGGCAGGGACAATCAGCCAAATATTGACTGGCGCGCCCAGGTAGCGGTACTGGGAACACATGGGAATGACAGTCACTCCAATGGTGAACACTGGCCGAGCTTGAGGAAGGTGACAGGTGTATATTCTGCTCTTATTTGGTGGGACAATGATGACATAGTAAGAGGAGGCCACAGAAAAGGAGTCAAAGAAACCGCTGGAAATCCCATAGTGAAGTAGAATGAACACAGATATCATCAGCATAGCACGTATTTATAGTTCCAGGAATATCAGGGAGAGAAGTGAGCAGCCGATCCATCAAAATATTAAATAAAAATGGGCTGAGAACACCTGCTTAAGGCGTACTAAGATAAACAAAAAAAATGCGCAAAGGACTGAGTGCAAAACTGAAAAACACACGGGAGTTCCTGTTACTGAGGTAGCCCCGAATCCACCGTAGTATATTCCCCTTTATCCCAAAGTCAACCAGTTGATCCAAAATGACGTCGCTATTAACAATATCGAAGGCACTTCGAATGTCAATGAAGGCCACCACACTGTCCCTAGAATGGCGAGAGTACAGGTCGACTAGGCAGTGGTGTGTGCTCAGCTGGGAAAGCGATCCTGCAGTCTGTACATGAGACGATTAAGTATGATTCTCTCCATAACCTTACAAAAACAGGAAGTATGGGAAATAAGCCTGAAAATCGCCGTACCGGACTTAAGGATGGGAATTATTGTGCTGCTAGTCCAGGCTCGTGGTACACAACCATCACGAAGACAAAGAATGTACAGGTGAAGTAGAGGGTTCCCAGGAACTTGTAGAAGTAGGCGCAGCACAGCATAAGTAATGCCATCACCACTAGGGGAAGAAGCTCTACCCCTTGTATGTGGACATTGTTCTGACCAGGAATCGACAAGTTGTTGGGCATAGTCGGCGGGAGTGTGATGACGAGCAGTAACTGGCGTCTTTTTAACAACCCGAAGAATGAGGTGCCACATAAAAGCCACACTTGTTTGCTGGTTAATACTGTCCGTGAACCGCTGCCAAGACTCAGTGTGAGCACACTCCTGCAGGGCAACTAAAGTATTCCTAGGCATCTGGTAACGATGGAGAAGGTCAGGGGTTGGGTTGGCTTGAAATAATAGGCCATCACTTTCAGCCTCCTCTTTTGCTTCCTGTACCGTATATATGCATCAAGCGTCCAGGAGTGGGCAGTATGGCGATGCTGGAGGTGTGGCCGGGAGACGTATAGCCTATAAAAGTCATGAGTAGCAGATACAAGATCAGAGTACAACTGTTCAGCTGATGTATGTCGAATGTAGGGAATAAATTCGCCATAAATAAGATGTAAGTCGGACAATAATTAGGGGGCACAGTAATACGCAAACGAGTAGCTGATGCATTTAACCCAGCAGGTAGAGAATAATGAAACCGAAGAGCGATGTGATCAGAGAATAAATCTGGCACTGAGGAGCGGTAGACCCGAGATGCTATCAGGCCAGAAGAGAGGATGTAATCCAGAGTATCTCCCAGGCAATGAGTGGCACTGTCAGTGTCCCAGCGTGTCAAATGATACTTTCAGATATATGAAAGGAGACGAACACCATTACAATTAATAGAGCCAGAACCATCACCCAAATCAGAATGCCAAGCATTAAAATCTCCCATATACAACATACAACACACTGTTGGAGAAGGAAGAGCCTCAAGAGTGAGTCTACCTGGGGCAGAATAGACATTACATAATTGGATTACTTCATTACCAGGTAGAACCTCAAATAGCTGAAAGTTCATGTCAGGATCAGAGGAGGTACGGAGAAGGCGATGTGGCAAGGATCTATGTATGTAAGTCAGGAGACCATTCCTTACCAGATGAACATATGACACATAACCTGAGAGGAGAGGAGCTTGCCAAGCAGCGAGCGGCAGTCCTGGAAATGCTTCTTGGAGAAAAATATAAGCAATACCTGGCGATTCGAAGCTTTCTGGT
The DNA here is from genome assembly GCA_034508575.1 of Petrolisthes manimaculis. Lineage (NCBI taxonomy): Eukaryota > Metazoa > Arthropoda > Malacostraca > Decapoda > Porcellanidae > Petrolisthes > Petrolisthes manimaculis. The sequence goes on from JAWZYT010000029.1 coordinate 1,107,200, forward strand.
CCTCACACTCTGGTCAGAAATTATGTATCACAATTGTACAGTTGCCTAAAGGTTCTTCTTTATCCCCTGTTTTGTGTCTGGCATAGATGTGGCAACATAACAATATTCGAATTGCATTTATGAATAAGACCAATCTCCGGGAGTCTCATCCCAATCTTCCTGATGCTCTGCCTGTGTTGTTGTTTGTGTTGTTTCTATGTTTTTGTTTGTATGTTGTTGATTCTATGGTGTTCTATGTATTGTTTGTCTATTCTATCTCGTTTTTTGTGAGGTTTTGCTATTTGTGATATTGTTGGTTGTGGTTTGTTTGTTTTGTTGTGGTTCTGTGTGGGTATGTTCGTGTGTTTGTGTGTTCAGTTGTTTGCTTCCCATCTTAGCCTTGCCTGGCCTAATAGAGAGTGCGGATTCGGATGTGGCTTCCTGCCTGGAGGCTGACTTAGCCACGTCGGAAGAGGAGAGGTCTCTTATCGAGGATCATTGGCCTGAGATGCCTTCTCGCAACCCTTCCCCCCTCTCCTCGTTCCTTCCGTAGCTCAGGTTGCAGCCTTCCACCTCCTCAACCTCTACCAAGCGACCTGTTGATGCCTCGTCAGACTACTTGCATGATTCCGATGGTGTGGACTGTTTGCCTTCAGTTGTGCATGATGTACCAATTCTCTGCCTCAACCTGGTGTTTCTTCTTTGTATACCAACTCCTTGCCCTCGTCCAACCTTCCTGATTTTGCCCAGAGAAATGCCTATACCAAGCTATCTTTCCCTGGGAACCCATCTACGGACATAAAGCTGCGTTGGTTGTCTGACGTCAACAGGGCCTTACAGCTGCAGCGTGAACTGGCTAAAGTCAAGATGGCTGCTGTCCTCCACTACCTCCACCCCCACCTCCCCAGACTGCTCTTCCTTCCAGCCCTGCCATGCCTCCGGACCTGGTTCTCCGCAAGTCTGTTGCTACCCTCATGGTACGATGTACAGCAGTCGAGAACCGCTTTTATGCCGTTGACCAAAGCCGCGCAGATGGTCGAACCCCCAAATGGGAGTCAGGGTGATAGATATATATCTATGTGGCAGCAATCAACGTGCGTAATAGATTATTGTAATGTTATGTTAATATCACATCATAATTATGAAAATCCTTTTTGTATAGGCAGGTGAAAATCGAATAACCTATATACTACAGTATAGCATTACTTAAATAATAGGATATAAGTTGACATACAGTAATAGTATGAACTGAAAGAGAATGTGATGCACAAAACAATATCAAAATAAAATTTTATATGACCAGTCCTATGCAAAAATTAGTATATTTTTCACGTATTGCACTGTAATCCATCCGAGTACCTGGTGTGACACTTGCTGCAGTGTGATTTTGGTAAATATTGAAAGAATGACTTACTTAGACCATTCTAAGACTATTTACTTCTATGGCATTTCCTCCGCAAATGCCCCATTCCAAGATATTCAAATTGGGTATTTTGAAATTAACCTGACCTTACCTGACCTTACCTAACCTAACCTAGACCTCGTCAGCCTACCTGGACCTAACCTGGGCAAACTACCAGGAAATAACTGTGGTGAAGTACAGGAAATGACCGGGGCAAAATACTGGTACTTAGCTGGATCTGACAACACTGCTACAAAACTGCAATTACTCTTTCAATAAATACCTTGATTTGTATTCCAATACCATACTATTGGTATAACAATTACGGAAGTTTATTGTACCGTAACAAACATATTCCGTAGTGATAGAATAATACTTGGAGGGGTTTCTAAAATTAATATAACTTAAATAAAATTATTTTATCTGGATCTTGAGATTGGGAGGAATTTATTTCCAGTCTTTATAAAATCTATTAGTTTCCAGTAAAATTTACAGTTTGTTGTCTGTCAACATGTCTAAATATAATTCTGTAATATTATTGGTCCTCTGAAGCAAAAGGTAAATAAGGAATACTGAAGATTTTATAACTACCATGAGGTTTTTATTTTCCTTACTTTCAACTTTCTCACTCCATACGTGTGTCTTAGGTACGTCGCAGATTGTGGTGTGTAACAGTGATTGCAGCCAGCAATGACATTCATTTCTTGGCGTTACTTGCCGAGGAGACCCGTCTGGGACGCCTTTTGGTGTGGCCAATAAGGCTGGTGATGGTGACCGTGTTTGATAGATCTCGCATCTATGATTTGATGAAAAAACATTGGACCCTGTCAATGATGAATGCTATGGTGCTGAATGTTGAACAACTCTCAAGGAAATCCAGGTACTACACATACTTATATTTTTGCTCATACATTCACCGAGTAAATACTATAGCTTACCAGATTCTCCGTTTGTGATACTATTGGAGAGCCCAACTATCTTTATATAAATGTTTAAATGTACGACCAGAGGACATAGAGAGTTGTAGTTGGTGCCATCGGAAAGAAGAAGAGCGCATAAAGAGTACAAATCCAATTCTAATTTCTATTGTGTTGTTATTTAGGAGAACCGATAAAGTGAAGCTGGCTGATTTTTAAAAAACCACCTTGAATGGCGGGAGGTTTTCAAAGAGTTGCCGGACTATCAGGCACCAATTTTACAAGGTCTTAAGTCAGTTTATTATTCCTGTCCATGGCAATAATTTTATTTATCTAGAATTCTTTTGCTAATATAATACAATCTAAGACATAATAAAGCTAAAATTTACACAGGGATCATATTAGTTGCCCTTCTATATAGGCCTTCCAAACTTTTAGCATCTACAGCATAACAGAGAGACCATCGTTCAACTGAGTATTCTAAATGGCGTCTAACAAGTGATGTATATAAGCACGTTATATATATATATATATATATATATATATATATATATATATATATATATATATATATATATATATATATATATATATAAAAGAAAATAGTGTTGGTCCTAACACTGATCCCTGTGGCACCCCACTTACTACATACAGCCAGTCTGATATTTATCCACTAATTATGACTCATTGCTGGCGGTTTAATAGCCAATATCCAATCCATGTGCACAACTGTTCCCCCAAGCCATGTGCTTTTAACTTCAATAGTAATCGGTTATGTAATACTGTGTCAAACGCTTCCTGAAAGTCTAAATATATAATATCAGTTGGCATGTCTTCGTCTGCATTCCAGCTTATGTAGTTAAAGAAATCGAGTAAGTTTGTTAAACAAGATCTGTTGTTACGGAAACAGTGTTGAGAGTCCAAAATTAAGTTTTGCTCATCTAGATGTGATACTATTTTATCTTTCAGAGTGATCCATTGATAAAATACGGGTGTTTACTTTGGAGCAGCTGCCAGGTATTGCCACACATCAGCAAATTTGGGTAACTGTATATGGATTTAGTACATTGACAGTCAAAATGGCAATTAATTACTTAATCTCTGGCAGGTGTGTTGTGTACCAGTACCTTCCGTACACTCAGATAGGGCCACAAATGGTGGAGGCAGCCGTCTGGACACCAGAGAGAGAATTCGTAACTACATATAATTTTTCCTTCATGAAATTTAACAAGTACGTATAGCTCCGGACGGAATTTCCTGTTACAGTCTGCACTGCCAACGCCAAAGAGTATGGGGTTCAGAGTTCCAATCTGTAGACTCACGTATCTGAAACTGTGTATGAGAGAGTGAGCTCCATTTGAAGCATTCACTGGTGGGAGGGAGAGTCGGATATGGGGATAAGTTGAATGAATATTTCTCAATCTCCACATCCTGTCTGCTTAAATATATATGTGTTTTATTATTTTGACAAACTTAAAAATAGTGTAGTTCTACTTTGTTATTGTAGTTATTAAAATTATCAGCATATGTTGTCGCGTCAAAACCGTATCCACTTTAGGGCAGTGTCATTTGCTTCATTTTAATGACTCTGGTATAAGAATGACTTTGTGTGTTGTGTAACAATTGATCTCCGAAGATTAACAGGGGCACCATGGGAATTTTGGCTACATGCCCCGAATTATTATGATAAAATAAGACCACTGAATACCTATACACATAATATGGTGTGGGACTATTGCGGTCTCCTTTATATCATATAGACAAACAAGAAAAACTCAGTGTTCTGTTGCTTGGAATTTCTTGGAAGATTCAGTGTTCCAGATTTACCATCACAAATTTCCCCCCTTAAGTCAAATACAAATGCTAATAATATTTTTCAGGATGAGAATTAAAAGTAATCTTCTCCTCGCCTCACTGAATATAATAATAAATCTGATATGGAAAATGCTCTAATAGTCGGTAACATGTTGAAATGTATATATAAGTACATCCATGGCTGATAGTGCTTGACCTGGGTCCAAGGAAGGTTGGAGAGCAACTGAACAGAGTTCGAAAAAGTGAGTCTTCTAAACCTCTCTCAACGTTGTGAATGGTTTGGAAAATTCACTTGTTCGAACTCTGTTCAGTTGCTCCCCAACACTTCTTGGACCCTGGTCAAGCACTATCAGCCATGGCTGTACACTCGTGATACATAATATCTGACCTGAGTATGAGGAGGAGAAAGCTTCAAATCGCCTGGTATTTCTCATTTCCCCACCCACCCACTCAGTACACCTATAGAGAGAGAATATAGAGAGAGTTCGTTTATAGCGAGAGACTGAGGCCTGCCGTTCGTTTCTGGTCAAAAATTACTTATAACGAGTGTACAGTTGGCTCCACTCCCACATATCTCACTTTGGGTTGCTAAGGTTGGGCCAAGTGAGTGCTTCACATCCATGATCACAACAGGTTCGGGATTCAAATTTCTTGATGGCTCAACATTGGCAACGATTCGTGGTAAACGCTTCCACATTACCCCCTATAATTATAACCCCGCCCACATTTTTCCCCTCGCCCCTCTACCTGCCAATGATACCATATCCGCTGAGGCCCACACCACGTCGATGGTGGAAGAAGTGTGGACCATTGATCTGTCCGGAGCTATACAGTCTCCTCCACTCCCGCTTTCACCGGTTTAGCGTTGCCAACGTATAAACCCGGCACCGTGAGCTACCAGGTCCGACTCTCGCATCCGAAACACCTGCCATCAACTCTTACTCTTACTGGCAGGTGTTTCGGAGGCGAGAGTCGGAACTGGTAGCTCACATGTGCCGGGTGTATACGTTGGCAATTCTGTACTGATGAAAGCTGGAGTGGAGGAGACTGTACAGTTGGGGTCATTAATAATCATCCATATATGGGTAACTCTGGTAAGAGTTTGACAGTTTCACTCTGTTCCTTACGTGATAAACTTTCTAATAAATAATGTAAGTACCATCTAATAATTTACAACAAAAAGCTACTCACTATTTAATACAATAACATCATATGTGAACGTGAAAACATTAGACAATAGATTGTTTAAGATAACTATATGTGGATGATTATTATTCACCGGGACTGTATGTCTACATGTTGGCACAGTCTGTGATGCATGTGGCTCAAGGGATTGCGATGCTGATGCCTCAAAGACTCGAGATGCTTCCCCAGTTCCTTAAAGTTGTCGATCCCACTGTGGCCATCGACCCTGCCCCTCTCTCCTTCGTACTACCTAAACCCAAGTCTAAGCCGCAGTGGCAGAGTCTCTATCATCCCTTCCAACCCATGATGTGGGTTTTGGTCATCTCTCTCAACCTAATTATTCCAACTGCTTTCATATTGGTAAGTTGCGAGCATATACTGGTCTTTGTGCATGGTTGGTTTATGTCTATCTATCTATTGCCAGACGCCTCAATCCCCGAAGGGGTGGTCACAAATAAATCGCCTCCATGAACCCCTGTTCCCCGTTAACTGGCGTCCCTCCTCTCACCCCATACCACTTTCTCTCATATACCTCTCAACTCCATCTCTCCACCTCACTCTCGGTCTGCCCCTCCCCCTCCGTCCCTCCACCTCATTCTCGCTTCCCATACGCTCCACTTTATTCCTATATATAATCACTGATAATTGTTATGGACAACAATGGGTTATCAATTGATAATGCTAAAATTTACATTGCTATTCCCACATTTCTATTGCTCCTCCCACACTGCCCGCTTCAGATATATAAAAAAAGAACGCTTTGGACTCGTCATGCAAAACTTACAAACTTATCGGTGATATTGATATGTAAATCAAATGTTTGCGACTGAACCCGACTTAGGCCAGCGGCTAAGTGGTTAAGGCAGTCAGTTTTGTTACATCAACATATCTTCCCCCAGCCTACAAGGTTGATATCCTCGCTATTACAGCTGGATGCCTACTTTTTTTTTTTTTTTTTTTTTTTTTTCCAATACTGGACATAGCCTGCACCAAGCCGTATTAGTGGACCAAGATAACTGCGCCTAACACACACACACACCGATGTCACGACTTCCGAACTGGCACGCAGCCACAGAAGGAGGAAAGTGTCGAGGTTAATTCCCAAATACAACAGCTGTTACGGTACACTTGCAATTCAAAATATGTATCAAGGCTTGATTCGAATAGCCTGATCGAGTAATAATCGAGCTCAAACAAATATAAAACAAGATAAGCGTTGTAATTGGTTCACTAGTAGGTCAAATAATTTGAAACTTCAACAAGACTTAGATACAAATTTTGGATTGCGAGTGTACAGTTCCGAGCAAATGAAACGGAGACATGCCAGCCACCAACGAGGTGGTGTAATGCTCTCGTCATCTGGTAACACAGATAGGTTTGGATCTTCAGGAATTTGCAAGCACAATTCGAACATTGTGTTCCTTTCTACCCGTTGTTGATGAGTATTATCCATTCAAAAGCAAAAGCGAAAATAGACTATCGGTGTTGTGAATTTTTTTCTCCAAAACACATTTTATATAATCCTCTGAAATCGAGAAAGTTAAGCATAACCTAAGATACACATTTATATATATATATATATATATATATATATATATATATATATATATATATATATATATATATATATATATATATATATATATATATATATATATATATATATATATATATAAAGAGAGAGAGAGAGAGAGAGAGAGAGAGAGAGAGAGAGAGAGAGAGAGAGAGAGAGAGAGGGAGATCGTAATATATAATCTGCATACGTTCAACTGCGATTTTGTGTTATTCTGTCTCATCATATACTAGGAAAAAACTTTGCCTCCATTCTGATTGAGAGCGAAGAGAGGGATAAAGAGAAGACTATATTGGATTTCGTGGTTGATGATTTAAAAGTTTGACTTGTGAGAGAAACAAGTGATGGAGAGTGAAACAGAAGTGAAATGTTGGTGGTGGGGAAGATAAGGAAGATGACAAAATATCTTTTTTTTATTTCGTTCAAGATCGGTGCCCCGTCCACCAAGCTCGAACCGTGCAGGAATGGTTTGTTCAGCATCCTCAGTTCCAATTACTACCATGGCCTAGAAAGGAAGCAGATTGTAATCCCATTGAAAATATCTGGGCAGCGATTGTAAATGAATGGGAACCCGGTAATGAACGAACAGAACAGGAACTTCTTCCTCACACTCGTCGAGTGTGAGAAACTTTCAGAGACCTCCCTGACCTTGTAAGACGACACATTATCAACATGCCAGATAGACTTCAGGTAGTCGTTGAAAAGGAAGGAGGATGGACAGTGTATTATCCTACTCTTCATGTTTACTTATGTTTAAATACATTTACTAGTTAATCAGCAATATTTTTATGAGCCTTAGAATAGATAATTATTGTGACGACGACGACAATAATAGAAATAATAATGATAATGAAAAATAATGGTCATAAGCAAAAAATAATAATAATAATAATAATAATAATAATAATAATAATAATAATAATAATAATAATATATAATGAACAATAACAACAATAATAATATATATGATAATAATAATGAAATATAATAGTAATTATAATCATTTTAGATACTACTACTGTTACTTCTACTATCATTATTACTATTACAACAACAACAATACTACAAATGATACTATTTTCTAATTTTAGTATGCTGTTACTTTTATATAAAGAACATACAAAAGTTTATCAAAAGATACATCCCAATTCGTTATAATAAACACAATAATTTACACGATGTATTACACAGAATATGTATACAGAGCAAATTTCTGTTTGTCTATTATCGTTTTTGGTATTGAGTGGATAGTGCTCATATATTATACATCAACAGCAGGTAGAAAAGAACAGATGTTCGAATCGTGCTAGCGATAAACCTCACTGTTGTTGAAGCCCCGACCCTATCAGTGTTACCAGATGAGGGAAGCACTACACCACCTCGTCGGTGGCTGGCATATCTCCGTTTCATTTGTTCGGAACTGTACCAGCAAGGGTGTTTTACGAAGTTCAGTGGCATTATAGATAGTGTCTGAAATTCGATTTGGGAGAGTAAATGTTCTCAGATTGACGTGTTTGTTGATTATTAGAATTCAGAGTTTTCAACGCTGCTACACTTCCAGGTATATAGAGCCAACCTGTCTAAATAATAAATATTGCTCGGGAGTGTATATATCAGTTACAATTACTCAAGTGATGTTTGTATACAATAATTTAGTCATTGTTTAGACTTTTCTAACGATGTGGTTCCTGCGAATAGATTGCATATGCTGGAGGACATTTGGAAAGTGGTACAGGTGTAAGAACAGTGAGAGTACTGTTGTGGCAAGATCAAGGCCGTCTACCAACCTTGGCTCCAGCTCGTCTTCTATTGCTCGGATGGATGATTTTTGCCTTACTAATTGGTGTATCATACCGCTGCAAGCTGACAGCATTCCTCACTATTCACAAGTTCCCAGAACGACCAGAAACAGTCCAGGAGTTAGCGAAGACTGGGATCCCGTAAGTAAAATTTATTCAAAGGCGACATTATGTGTTCATCACCTTCTTTAAAGATTCATTGCTCATCTGCTTCTATTAAGTTGTCTATCTTTGGCAGTAAACACACACAACAACAAAACTATGTTTACACCCTCTGCGCGATACAAAATGACACTACGAATGAAGGTTTTTAATAACAGACTTCTCACATTGGTATCCCTGCGTATGAACAGTTGCAGTAAATAATAATCATCCATATATGGATATCTCAAACAATTTGCTGTCTAATGTTTTTACGTTTACCTATTATGATATTGTTCTAAATAGTGTGTAGCTACTTGTATTAAATTAAGAGATGGTAGTTAACCTAATTCATTGGAAAATTTATCAGCTAAGGAACAGAGAGAAGCTGTCAAACTTTTACGTGAGTTGCCCCTATATTCATTCGTGGTGTTATTTTATTTCGTGCAGAGGGTGTAACCATAGTTTTTTTGTTGTGTGTACGTCAGAAATTTCGATCACTATTAATATCTAACATTCCACTGTGATCCAGATAAATTTTTATTACTGCTGGTCTCCCGAAGACAGCGTCCCCCTAACACTCTCACCCCCATCATCGCTGCTCTTGCAAGATTCCATATCAATACTAGGAGCGGAAATTAACAGTACCCTGACTTTCACTGGCCATGTCAAGACTATAGCCAGGAAAGCCGCCTGGAAACTTAGTTGCGTCCGGCGGGTATCACATCTCCTTGACTGCAGCACAAGTCCGTCCCTTCATGGAATATGCCCCTCTCACGTGGTCGTCATGCCCCCCTTCATATTTAGGTCTTCTTGACAAGATCCAACGTCAAGCACAACGATTAATATGTCTGAATGCCCCGCCGGACCCGCTGGAAGGGAGAGGAATATTATAATTATTATTACTTGACTTTGTTACCAAATAAAAAAAACAGTGAAAAGGGAGTTTTTTTCCTTTAAACCTAGCTAACTCGTGAGAGAAGGTGAGTACGTGGGAATTATAATGCATATATATCGAAGGGCCCCACGTAAAATAAATAATTGTTGATAAACCCAAAAAGGTTTGTTACAGAAGCCCATTCCATAAGTTGACGACTCGGTTATAAAAGAAATTCTTGGATTCGTGTAAATTAAAAGATTTACCTATGATTTGGCAACCGTTACCTCACGTGTAGTTTGATTGGTCGACAGTGAAATATTTGTTGCAGTCCATATTATTATCTATGCTTTTGATTATTTTGAATACCTGGATTAAGTTGCCTCTCAATCTATGTTGTTTCTTAGGCATGGTATGATTTTAGTAATACTACGTTGGACTCGTTCCAATTTTGCTATGTCTTTTTGGTAGTATGGGCACCAGGCTTGAACACAATATTCCATAAGGGGAATATTATACATGAATGCTCTGCCAATAAAGCCGATAGTTTTATTTGCTTTCTTAATTGCTTCCATACACTGTTGGCTGGGTTTTAGGTTACTTGATATTGTTACCCCGAAATCTGTCTCTTGATCCATGCTTTTAAGTTGATTACCATTTAACGAGTAGTTTGCTGTTACATTTATCTGCATTGAAGGACATTGGCCAAGTTTTCGCTCAATTCGACAATTTATCGAGATTATCTTGCATTTCTTTAGTTTGTGCGTTAGTGAGTACTGTATTTGCAATTTTACTGTCGTCGGCAAACTTCGATATTATGCATGAGAGGCCTTCATCTATGTCGTTAATGTAAACTAGGAATAGGATCGGGCCTAAAACAGACCCTTATGGCACCCCGCTCATAACACCAGTCCAATTAGATGATTTTCCATTTATTACAACTCGTTGTTTTCGGTTTCTTAGCCAGCTCTCTATCCATCTTACGGTATCGCCTTGGATTCTGTGTGATTTTAATTTAGTTATTAAGCGTTTATGGTGAACTTTGTCAAAGGTTTTTGAGAAATTTAGATAAATTATGTCTACTGCTTTACTCTTATCATATTCGTTAAATGTCGTTTAAGAAGTCTAATAGATTCGTTAGGCAAGAGCGTTTATTACGAAAACCGCGTTGAGTGTCTCTAAGTAAGTTGTTTTCCTCTAAGTGATTTGTAAGTTTATCTCGTATGATTGTCCCTAGCATTTTGCATACTACTGAGGTTAGGCTGATGATGGCTATTTCTTCGAATCCAAAGATCAATGGGAAGATTAACCCCTAAAGGACCGGGCCCGGCATATGCCGGGTTGCTAAAATTTCCCAAGGTTATGGAATTTTCTCCAATTTTTTTTTACTCCAGACGTTGGCTACACTGATTTATAGTAGGATGGGATGTTAAGACTGAGTACACACTGCTTTTTTTAGGGTAAAATTGAGGGTTTATTGATCTTGTTATGTCCGAGTGTGCTGATGAGCGGCTTAGCCGACATGTGCCTACCTCCATTTTCTACTATCTCGCCACGGTCAGCGTACCCACCCAAACACTAGCGCTCCACGTATGGCGACCATACCTCATTCAACTCAACATAATTCTGTAACCATTAAACCTACAGACTTCCCGCTGGTACCAATCGAAAGAGGAAGAGTTGCTCGTGCCAATGGTACTAAAATTATCCACTCGTTCATTGTAGGTTAAGAATAATAAGCATGCGAAAACAAGCTATTTTGCATGATTTTCACCAAACCCCCGGTCCTAGCGGGACACACTTTTATACTACCCCCGGTCCTCTAGGGGTTACTGTCGTTGGCGGCAGGCATTCTGGTGGCTGTAAAGGCAAATCCTTGATCTGCAAGTTCTAGAGCAGGTTGGGCAGACAATGACAGGCCCTGTAGGGGGTTGTGAGACAGCTTCCTTTCTTCTTCTTCGTCGCTCCTCCACAGCTTCTCTCCTGGACTCCTCGAAGCTGGACACAGCACTCCTGATGGTTGTTCTCCAACTACTCCTGTCAGATGCCAGCTGGTTCCAGTCATGGGGATCGATGTTGGCCAATGTGAGCTGGTGCTTCAGTTGATCTTTGAAGCGTTTGCGTGGAACCCCACGGTCTCGTTTCCCCTGGGACAGCTCTCCATAGAAGTCTTTCTTTGACATTCTCGCATCATCTATCTATCTGAGTAGCAGCATGGCCTCAATGCTCGGTAGTTCAACCTGCTCCAAGACCTTGTTGTTTGAGACACGGTCCTGCTATTTGATCACCATGATGGAGCGCAGACAGCGCTGGTGGAAATGCTCCAGCAGTTGTTTTTGTCTCCTGTAGACGTGCCATGCCTCAGACCCACACAGAAGAGTGGTGGTGACCATGGCCCGGTACACCTGCACTTTGGTTAACAGGTGCAGTGAATGGTTCTGCCAAACCCGCTTATGCAGAATGCCGAAGGAGCTGCTGGCTTTGCTAAGGCGGCTGTCTACATCTTTGGCAACCAGTGCATCTTGAGAAATGACGCTTCCCAAGTATGTGAAGTGTTCAACTGTGTTGAGGGGGTGGTCCTCAATCATGATCTGTGGTGGTTAGTACGCTCCATGCAGTGACTTCTGATGCAGTACCTCAGTTTTCTTCAGGCTTATGGTAAGGCCAAATGCTCTGGCAGCGTCTGCAAAATGGGCTCATTCCGTGTGTGCACAGTCATCAGCAAAGAGCAGTTCTATAATCAGTTCTTCGATGATCTTGGTACGAGCCAGGAGGCGACAGAGGTTGAACACACTTCCATCGGTTCGAAATCTGATGTAGATTCCATCCTATATGTCTTCTCTTGCTTCCCTGTGCATCATAATGATGAAAATCGCAAACAGCGTTGGGGCCAGCAAACATCCTTGTTTGACCCCGTTTCCTATGGGATACGAGCCCGACAGATCATTGTTGCATTTCACCTGCCCATTCTGACCTTGGTGGAGTTGCCTGAAAGTAGTGAGGAACCTGGGAGGACATCCAACCTTAGTAAGGATTTTCCAAAACCGATCTCTGCTGACTGTGTCAAAAGCCTTGGTCAGGTCAATAAGGGTTGCATAAAGACCCATATTCTGCTCTCTACACTTTTCCTGGATCCGCCGCAGGATAAAGATCATGTCTGTTGTGCTACGGTTTGCACAAAAACCACACTGGCTTTCTGGAAGGTTTTCCTCAGCAGTAGTGTGGACCAGTCTGTCTAGGAGTACTCGTGCTAATGTATCGCCTGTGATGGACAGTAGGGTGATGCCTCTGTAGTTAAAACAGTCTGATTTGTCTCCTTTGATTTTGTAGAGAGAGACAATTATAGCATCCAGCAGGTCATGTGGTATTATTCCTCTCTCCCAGGATAGTGCAAACAGACTTGTGAGCCTTTCGTGAAGGACATCCTCCCCCCCCCCCCCCGAGTTGGAGAACTTCCGCTAGACCATTAACCCCTAGGGTCCGGGTAGCGGTAATAGCCGCTCCCTTGGGAGAGTCCGGGCAGGGGTATAAGCCGCTCCCAAGAGGAGTCCGGGCGGGGAGATATACCGCTGTTGCCAATGTCAACATTTGCGCGCGAAATTTGGCTTTTTTTTTATTACTTGGCTATACTTCACCACCAGCCCTACAAATCACAATAATGAATCAGTGTGCTTCTGACCGTGAACATGGCTGGACGTGATTCTGATTTCTAGCGCTTGTCTGATTCGTTACCCCCTACCGCGCTACCAAGCGCATCATCGCTCGTGACTTCAATTCCCCGAGTGCAGCTTGCAAGAGCTCGCAAGCCACCTGCTAGCTCTCAGACTCGGCAATTGCAAGGGAGTTGGGTGATTTGTCTGATTTATCGCTTAGTAGTGACGACAATGACAGTATTTATGATACGGAATGGCAGCTTGACCAGTCATCAGAGGAAGAAATGTGTGACACTGTATCCCACACAGCTCTTCCTTCAACGTCAAGCGTGCAAGACGTATCCAACGTTGCAGCCCCTGTTGCAATTCCGTCCACCAGCGGGGTGGGAGCTTTGAGAAGTAGTTTGGGAGACATTCTTTTGTCTCCTATTTCTGCTACCTCTCACGTATTTGCAGAAGAACAAAAAGCTTCCATCTCCAAACTCCACTACGGGGTTACTCCCCAAGGTAAGAAGAGGTCAAGGAGGTGTTGGAAGAGGGAAGGGTAAGGGAAGAGGGAAGGGAAGAGGGAAGAGAACAGAGGAGCAGCAGCTTATCTCGCCTGACCTCGACCCTGATAATTCGCCAGATCTGATGCCATCTCCCCCCCCACCACCACCCCCTGCTTCTCATGCTCCCTCTCCTTTGTTTGACAACCAGGGGGGTGACGACTCATCACTGTCGTCTGACCCTCCACTGTCGCTTGCCGCACCTAGGTCGCCTGCCGCCACGTCGCTGTCACCACCACCACCACCACCACCACCTCCACCACCACCGGCAGTTCATCGCGGCGCACCTCATATACAGTGAACGGATTGCGATGCGTTTGTGCCTGCAGCACCTGCAGATCCTGCGGCACCATTCGTGTCAATAGGAAGGGTTGACCAGTATTTTCCCCCACCCACAGGGGTGACTGCCTCAGGAAGAAATCGGGGAACATGCTGGCCATCACTTGGCACGATAAACGCCCCGTCCGGATGCTCACCACCGTCCACAGGGGCGCGATGGAGGATTCTGGGAAGATTGAGCACAGCACAGGTAACAACATCTTGAAGCCTGATGCTGTGCTTGCCTATAATATATATATGAGGCTCATCGATAAGTCAGACATGATGGTGAGTGCCATCGATTGTCTGAGAAAAACCTGCAAGTGGTACAAGAAGGCTTTCTTCCACCTTCTTGACGTTACAGTGCTCAATTCGTACTTGCTCTACCTCCAGCAACACCCCGACTGCAAACTGGCACTACGGCAGTACAAATTGGAGTTGATAAACCAACTCCTACAGAAATTCAGCACTGTGCAACCACTGCAGCAGCACAGACATGCAGCGGCGGCGGGACGCCCTGACAGATTGCAGCAGAGCACGTATATGTTGCACCACGGCTTAACCTCTCTGCCAACCTTGCTGTCAGGTCCAGCAGGTTATCACCGCTGCTATGTCTGCAAGCACACAACACGTCACTCTCAGAAACCAGAAACTCAAGGAAACCGTTTCTGGTGTAAGGAGTGTTGTGTGCCATTATGCCCTGGAGACTGCTTTACTGAATATCATGGACTGGAATTTATATAGAAGCAGGAAGTGATGGGATTAATGCGACTCGCGAGTGAAGTGACAGTGACACTATTTAGGTTATAAAAGAAATGACAGTGACACTATTTAGGCTATAAGTGAAGGGATAGTGACACGTTTTTAGGATATAAGTGAAGTGATTGTGACACGTTTATAAGTGAAGTGATAGTTACACTTGGTGACAGTGACACTATTTAAGTTATAAGTGAAGTGTCAGTGACACTTGGTGACAGTGACACTATTTAGGCTATAAGTGAAGTGATAGTGACACGTTTTTAGGATATAAGTGAAGTGATAGTGACACTTTTTTTAAGTTTTATACATAGAAAAAGTTATAATAATAAATTCAAAACACCAAAATACAAAAATATATAGAACATAAGGATAATTGAGTGATAATGACACATTTTTGTTTACGTTGAACATGAACAAAGTGATATTGACTAAGAAAATGTTTGACGTAAATACTCCCACGATTCTCTCCAGGGCATAAAATATTCTGGAATGGTTAGCTAACCACACTAAAACAGGGGCTACTAAAGGTAGGGGGTACAACGGTGCGCTAACACATAACAGGGTGGATAGTATTGCGTCATGCACCCAGCCGACCTGCAGTCCACCACCGCGTCCAGCGGACGTCAGAGCCACTCAAACCGTGCGAACACCACCCCGCTTTCAACCAAAAAATGACCTTCATTCCTCACTTCATTTCTCGGCAGCGGAGAGTCCCAGAGAGCTGGGGTTGGTTTCATTGGAGAGAGGAAGAGTTGCTGGTGAGTACAAGACCATATTTAAGTTGTTCAGTATCTTAGTTTAGACGTACAGAGTAAGTGAAATAGAGCGATTTTGGCAAAATCGCCCGGACAGGCGGTAGGGATAGTAAGGCTAGCCCCAGACAGACAGCAGGGCTATCCATAGTTACCCCGTCGCGGAGGGGTTAATGCCAGGGGCCTTGTGGCATTTCAGCTTGGCGATCGCAGACTTGACTTCCTCCAAGGTAGGTGGGTCGTCGAGATCCCACTTCACTTCCTGTTGGGGTATGTTTTCGATGGAGGACTCTTGTACGTGCCAATAGTGACCAAAAAGGTTCCCATAGTGCTCAGTCCAGCGACCCAAAATGGAGTACTGTACTTATCCGTCAGCAGACCCGAGCCGTCAGAGGAGCGCAGAGGAGCTTGAACTTGATTAACTGGACCATAAACAGATTGCAGCGCTTCATAGAAGGCCCTGGTATTCCCCATGTCAGCATACGACTGAATTCTCTCTGCCAGTGCTAGCCACCAGTTGTTCTTGATTTCCCTGAGTTTATGCTGCAGGGTACTGCAGGCTGTTCTATACGCTGCTTTTGCTGCTTGAACATTGGGATAGGTGAGTAGCTTTGCATGACAAGAGCGTTTCGTTTTGAGTAGGTCCTCAACTTCAGCATCGTTTTCATCAAACCAGTCTTTGTTTTTTCGTGATGAGAATCCGTTCACCTCACCTGTTGTCTCCTGAAGGATGGTTTTCAAATGCTGCCACTCGTTCTCTGGATCTTCATCCTGATCCGGTATTTCATTATTATCCAGTCTCACCTCCAGTTCCCTCCGGAATTCTTCACTCAGTTCATGCAGCTTGTCAACTTGCAGCTTCCTTGTGCAAGATCCCCTCTTCTTTGGTGCTACCTTCACGGAGAGCCTGACCTTTGATTTGACAAACCTATGATCTGTATCACAATCGGCACTAGGCATGACTCTGGTGTGTAGAACATCACTCACTATTAGGGCGATAGTTATTAGGTAAAGATTTGCTGCCTTTTTTTAATATTGGTGTTACGTTAGCGAGCTTCCATTCGTCAGGTATTGTTCCAGTGTGTAAAGAATAATTAAAGAGCAGAGTCAGAGGTTTTACTATTTCGCCTTTTGCTTCCTTTAATACGCGAGGGGAGATCGTGTCTGGCCCAAGTGACTTATATACCTTTAATTCATCAATACATTTGATTACGTCATTTTCTGTTATGCTGATATTATTTAATACCTCGGTGTTTTCGTTTTGGACTGTTGTTTCAGCTGGTATATCGTTCGGGTTTTCTGTAGTAAAGACTGATGCAAAGAAAGTATTTAGGATACTACTCATTCGCTCTTCATCTGTCGTAAAGTCCCCATTTTCATCAAGAAGTGGTCCGATAGTTGACGTGAGTACTTTTATTTGTCGAATATAACAGTAGAACTCTTTCGGGTTTGTCTTACTTTGATTTGCAACGTGTTTTTCAATAGTCTTTTTACTCTGTTTGATTAACTTTTTTGGCTTTTCTTCGTAAGTCTGTAAACTTGACATGGTCCTCATTGTTGTCTGTGATTTTTACTCTATTATGGGCATTATTTTTGGCTCGTAAACAATCGGCTATATCTTTACTCCCCCACTTGGGCTTTAATTAAGTTTTGTGCTGAACGTCGGTTTTTTAACGGTATGTTATCTCTGACCACTTTTGTGTACGCATTAGTGAAAAAGTTCCATTGTGTATTTATGTCAATACTGTTCTCGCAAACATTTTCAATCGGTTTCTTTTAGTATTTTTCTGAGTTGGTGAAAGTTAGCTTTTCTAAAATCGGGGATAGCTGTAATTTATTTTGCCTTTATTGAAATTTATACTGAATGTGATTATGCGGTGGTCGCTATTGGTAAACTCATCACCCACGTTGATATTCTCTATCAAGTCTTATTTTGTTGCAAATACTAGGTCACACGAGTTGGGCTATTAACAAATTTGATAAGGGAGCTCTCTTGTAAATTAGTATAAAGGTCTTGTCCATAATGAGCGGATAATGGTTCTCCCCATTTTGTTACTAGTAAATTAAAATGGCCGAGAATTACAGCCTCTTGTGTTTTACTCATCTCGCTAATTTGCTCATAGATATCACGGTCGGTTTGTACTGGTTGAGATGGGGCTCTGTATAATAAAGCAAACAAAAGTTTCATCCCGCATTTATTTGTAATGAGTATATATAATGTATCTACGTTATCGATATGGGCCTTTGATAATAGGATCGGTTTGAGGTCGTCTTTAATATACAATAGTACTCTGCCTCCCCTTTTATTTGTACGACCTTTTTCGAATATTGTATAGCCAGAAATGTTATACTCTGCCAGGAAGTCTCTGCTTTCAGTATTTAGCCACGATTCTGTTATGCCGATTATATCATAATTTTCTGTGAGCGTTATTTCCTCTAGATCTGTGAATTTGTTATGGATGCTGCGAGCGTTAACATAAAACCCCTTTAGGCTATTTCGGTTAGGTGACTGCAAGTTTGTCCTTGTTATTCTGATTGTTCGTTTTACGTTACATGACCTTGTTGTACCTGGGCAGTCCCGTTTTTTTACGATGGTTGATGACCGCGTCGTTAAGCAAACGCTGAAATGGGCTACTCCTACCTGATTCAAATGGACACCATCATCTGAGAATAAAGAGTTATCAAAATAAAAGTTGTCTCAGGTGTTGATGAACTCGACGTTTTCCTCGTTGCAGATGCTGGCAAGTCGTCGGTTGATGCTAGTGGCGTTATTGTAGAAGCGGGTGTCGTCCTGTCTGCGGGGGATGTTTCCAGAAAGTATGATGTTGTTAGTTTTCTCCTTGAACTTACCAATCATCTTACGGTACTTGTTGAGTAGCTCCTCCGATCTGGTCTTCAATATATCGTTGGTTCCGACGTGAATGACGTACGTGGTGTTGTCGGGGGCCTGGCTTGTCACTTCATCTACTTTGTCAGTCACGTCGTCTAGAACGTCAACCCGGGATGCAAAAGCGCTTCCTTGACTTGGGTGCTCGACCACAAAACTCGGTGAGTTGACCCCTTACCATGGAGTCACCAACCAGCTTGACCTCGGTGTCGTCTTCGTCGTTGTCTTGTGCCAGGATCTTGAATCAATTTTGACATGTTGTGATGGGTATCATGTTTCTCTTGGGTCGTGTGTTGCTCCTGACGACGCAGAACTCCTCCTGTGAAGATGATGTAGTTGGTGGTGCCTGTGGAGGTAAGGGTGTAGAGGCAGTCTGTACAGGGGCTGTGACGACGGGTTCTGGAGGCGTCATGTCATTCCTACGTTCAGTGAGGCGAATTACTGTAGTATTTACAACTTCTTGTTCTGGGCCTCGATCTTGCATTGTGCTGCCTTCAGGTCGGTCGACAAATCCTCTCGTAACTGGCAGAATCTACAGAAAAGGACGTCTCCATTCGCGAAAAAAGTAGGGCCAAAAGTTCCAGAGCAAGTCGAACAGGTTAGTTGAGGTGCCATGGTGATATTTATTGATTTGTTTGTAAATTTGTAAATTTACTTATTTAACTTTGAATTATTTATTAATTTATTGGATTTAAATTATATATTAATTTATTTATAAATTTATCAATTTTTTGTTAATTTATTAATTTGTTAAATTATTTATTAATTTATTGAATATTATTTTTTTATTTATAAATCTATCAAATTATTAATTAATTTATCAATTTATTCAGTAATTAATTTATTAATTTATTTAACAATTAATTTATCAATTTATTTAACAATTAATCTATCAATTTATTCAATAATGTATTAATTTATATATTAGTTTATTAACTCAATAATTTATTATTATTCTTTTTTTCTTATTAATCAATTTCAAGTTGATGAGGATATGGGGTGATGTACGGAATATGGCGACTAGATTATACGAAAAGGCTAACACAAAGCACGAAATCACCAACCACAAAACTCTTAATACGCAGAATTACACACCGAACACAAAGAACTTAACACACCATCACGCTGTGTCACGAATAAACACTTAATTCACGGAATAAGACACTGGACTACTTAGATACACACAACACTTAACACAAATACACACACACGGCACTTAACACACTGGGCCACTCTCAGAACTTAACACGCGGAGTTAGAGACAGGGCCTCGTAAATACGCATACTTAGATACACAAATATACACACACGTCACTTAACACACGGAGTTAGACACAGGGCCTCGTAAATACGCACACTTAGTTACACACACACCATTAGACACACGGGTTTACAAACACAGCACTTAACACACGGGATTACACACACAGCACTTAACACACAGGAATACACACAAGAACACACAAGATAGCTTCACTCATAGAAACATGCAAACGACCTGTGTAGAGAGAGCTGGGGCCGTGTGGAGAGAGCTGGGGTGGGCTGCTCGCTGTCGAGTCAGGTGAGAGAGAAAGAGAGAGAGATTAGGCCCCGATAGCGAGGTCATACAGCGCCAGAAAAAGGTGATAGAGAGGTAAGGCAGGGTGGAGAGAGAGATGTATTCAGTGATATATCATATAATTGCATTTGCAGGATGGATTTAAAAGAAAAAGATATTGGTTTTCTGTCAACAGGTCCATCTTTCCCTCCTCTATTCCGTGGATCCGTGACTTTTTCCTCACATCTCACGTGGCCGCCACTCGTGAAATAGGAAAGAACAGTTTTTTTGCGGAAAACGCTGCGGGAGGAATGGCAGCAATGGCAGCAAACAAGTAAGTCCCAGAGACGTACAGACACAATCAAATAACCATTGACACGTTCCTTCCATCGTACTAATAAATCAGTATCATATCAAAATGTAATCATACAACGTGTTGTTCTACAATACCAAGATATTTACTATGTTGGAAGGAGAGTGTCGGTAGTTATTTGATTGTGGCTGTATAAATACACTTTGCCTCTTAATGCGGTAAGTACCGCTTCATTCATAATATAATGATTAACCTCTTCATGAATTTAACCTATTGTTAATTAATACCATATTTTAATGAATAATGTTAAAGAGTGTACTCTGGTGATGATCACATTGATTATGAAATTGCAGGTCGCTGCCTATTATTATCTTTAAGTTACTTTCAACCTAAACACACACAAACAAAAAGAAATAATAAGCAAATGTAATTGACTAATAGTTTGCCAATATTTATGTGATATTCTTTAAATCAAATGGGCATAGTGGGAAATATCCACCAACACTTTCCTTCCATCGTAATAAATATCTTGGCAATAAGGGACAACACGTGTATGATTTTGCAGCACCTCATAATAATAATTGAGGGGGTTTACTTGACGTAAGGTGTTGTTGTATGATTATAGTTTGATATGATACTGATTTATTGGCACGATGAATAGAAGGTGTTGGCGGTTATTTGATTGTGGCTGTACAGTCTGCTGCAAAAGTCATGTCGTCTCACCTGCTTCACCGAGACAAGCAGTATTCATGGACTCGAGAAATTAGCACGTTTTCTACATCTAATAATCTCGAGTCTATGAACATCGCGTGCTTCGGTGAGGCGACATAACTTTTGCCGCCAACTGTACATTACCTGAATACTCCCAGCACCACTGTTGATTACTCAGCTGGTAAATTTGGCTGGGTGTCCAGGTAATCGATTGATTAATTAAGAGTGTCTGAGCGAACAGCTGGCTTATTACAGCCAGCTGGCCAGATATTTTCTTCTGAAGTCTACATAACGATCTTAGAAGGAAAATATAAGTGGTAGGAGCATGTGATTGTTAGTTTTGATTTAATATTAATGATTAAGCTAACCTAATTGTGTATGTGGTCCGAAAACAGTACTTAATTAAAAGATAAGTAAAGTGTTAGCACTGCATTAAATGTTTCGTAATTTAACGTAAGTTTAGGAGGCTACAGAAAATGTTTAAAACAGTTCCTGAATATAATTATAACGTGTAAGCTATAATTAACTATAGTTGCTATAGTTAACGTAAGGTTAGTAAGTTATAGAAAAAAAAAAAAAAAAAAAAAGTATATATGTGTATATATATATATATATATATATATATATATATATATATATATATATGTGCGACGATAAATCTAATATTTATACCCACCATACTCGAATAACATTCTCCTGGGAAAAATATTATTCAATGTTACATTCAACAGGGGTGCCAACTTCTATGAACGCAACATGATACGGATAAGCCTCGCTGAGAATTACACGAACCCTGACGGCACTACAGATTATTATATAGCAAGAGGAACTGCCATCCCAACCTACGGAGCCTGGTACATTCCCCACGATGCTCCTTACAAAGACAACATTGATACACTTCTCTTTAGGATGATTGAGGTAAAAAAAAAAAAAATGAGGATTGCGAGTGTACATATTATTTACTCACTATATAAACACTATGTAAACAAACAATGGCAGAACCAGTGGGACAACGAATCGAACACTAACAAATTAAAATCTAATAAGGGGGTGCGGGAATAGGGGGACAGGCTTGGGTGGGATTTGGGGTGTGTGGGAATAGGGGAACAGACTTGGAGGGGTTGGGGGTGCGGGAATAGGGGGATAGGCTGAGGGGGGGGGGGTTGGGGGGTGCGGAAATAGGGGGACAGGCTTGAGGAAGGCAAAAGCCTGTCCCTTATTCCCTCACCCCCCAACCCATCCCAAGCCTGTATCCCCACTCGTTGTCCTCATCTGCGTAGTGTTAAGTTAGTGTATCCAAAATAATGTCCAATTTTGTTCGAAATGCCTAGATACATTGCGTTTGAAAGTCCATAAGTCGTAGTAAGGTGGAAAGATGGATGAAGGTAGTGTGTGTGTGTGAGTTCCAGAGTTGACCAGATGTGTATATGAAAGGCTGAAATAACCGGTTAACTCTTGTGTGTTTGTGTGTGTGAGTGTGTGTGTTCCAGAGTTGACCAGTTGTGTATATGTAAGGCTGAGATAACCGGTTAACTCTGGTGTGTTTGTGTGTGTTTTTTTTTTTCCAAAGTTGACCATTCACTCCAATCTTCATATAGGCATCATCAGATCTGTGGCCTCTTTTCTTTCTATTTCCTTCCTGCTTGCTGTCTCACCTCTCTATCACCTTTCTCTGCAGTGCATAATATCAATCAATCATCATCATTGTCAACACTCCATTTCACTTTTTTCAAAAGGATCTGTTGATCGAGAGCCGGGAGTGAAAACAATATTGATTGATTGATTAGTAGATGCCACTTGGCATTTGGCAGCGCAAGAGCTAGGGTCATGTATTGCCCAACATGAAATTCTAAGGATTATAATAGATGGTCATTTTTATCATTAATATAATATATATATACATATTAGTCATTCTTCATTATCCCTAAAGGGAGAAACAGCATGATTAAAAGGACATATCAACAAAAAATCACAATGTTACTATAATAACCTGATTAACTCAAGTAAAGTATATAGAAGTAAATATATACATCAAAATTAAGAACATTGAACTATATATATAAGAAGCCATAAATATTATAAAATTCAAATTTGTGATAAAGAAGAGGGTGTTCCCTCCCACATTACAAATCTTCTCTCCGAGCACCTGGG
The DNA here is from genome assembly GCA_034508575.1 of Petrolisthes manimaculis. NCBI lineage: Eukaryota > Metazoa > Arthropoda > Malacostraca > Decapoda > Porcellanidae > Petrolisthes > Petrolisthes manimaculis. Next base: position 1,130,516 of record JAWZYT010000029.1, read on the forward strand.
AGAGACTGTAAGAACCGTCGGAGAGGTACCAACGACGAAGGTTATCAAGGCTGGGACACTCCACAAGAAGATGCCGCACTGCCAAAGGAAACAGACACAAAAGGGAGGGAGAGCCCTGTACATTAAAAATCCATGAGTCAAACGTCAGTGGCCATGCAGAGACGCTCCACAAACCCAGGCGCTGGCGGATACAGTGGAGCTTGTTAGCCCCAATGGCATCCCATCTGTCCTGCCAGCAGGATTGAACAGCTGGATCTATGTAGGGTGGAAGGTCTACAGCAGGTATGGGATGACGCCTGGCCGGAGGTTGAGGACTGGAGGCCGCAACCCTAGCTAGGGCGTCAGCTCGCTCATTCCCAGTGACACTCACATGGGCCGGGACCCAATAAAATGTGACTCTGCAACCACGATGTCCTAGGAAAACAAGCCATTCAAGGATGGAAAGAATTATAATTGCCCAAGGGCCTTCAATGCATTTCAGGATTCGCTCAAAATAATAAAAGAAGGCTGCAGAACAGTAAAAATACTTGTAGGGCACATAAAATAGCTGAGACCTCGGCAGTAAAAACTCTCATTACAGAAGGGAACCTGCTGCCACAACAAAAGTCAGGAAAGACAGCCCCAAAACCAACTACAGCATCAGACTTTGTCTGACCCATCTGTGTACACAGGGAGGGACTCCCTGTGAGAGGAGGCATGTTCTAAGAAGAGGGCGTGAGCCACTGGAGGAGGAAGAGATTCCTTCTTGTCTGAAATGCAAGTGCAGGTTTAAATATCTGGAAGAAGCCATTGAGCCACCTTGAGGACCCGCACAGGACAAATCTGGAAGTCATCAATACCCAACACCTCCAAAGCCTTTCTGACCTGGAAGCCATGGTGTTCGAGGATGTGAAAAGTATGTTACGACCCTCTACCACTACCAATATTGGCCTAAGATATCCAAATTCACTATGGAGTTCGGTTCGACAGTTCATAAGGCCTCAGAAGAGGTGACTTTCAGTCGTTGTCGAGACACACAGTGAGTATCAAGGACCCACTCACCCTGTAAGGGTCTAATCCTCCATCCATCTCCTCAGCCTACACACTTGATACCACCATCATAACGAGTGCCTGCCAGTACTCCGTCTGCATTCACACACGTATCGTTTATTATATATGTTCTGTTCTTTTTTCTTATGTCTCACCAGTTATTTTTGAATATGTACAGTGCTGGCGGTTAGAAATGGCGCGAGATGACGTGAAGTCCGGCGTGCTGCCATATACCATAATTTCCGTGTGCTACTTTTTGTAGGCTAATAGTATATGGGATTGTAGAAAGTAGCGATATCTGGCAACTCTACTCTAAGCTTTGTATGGGAAATTTAAACAATATAACGTGATAGTGCTTCCTTACGCTCTCAGTGGGGAGGATCCTGCAGCTCCTAATTACCCTAGTTTTTTGTGTGTTCACTATTCCCTCCAGTTACTAATTATTATGGGTCCCAAGAAAAGACTCAAAGAACCTGACATTGCAGCTATCCTTAACGCTAACTCTCGTGCTGTACGGCAGGGCCAGGAGAGGGTTGGTGGCAGCGTTTGGATCCAGCCATCATTACTGCTGCCTTGGGTTTTGGCGTACCTGGGGGTCTGTAATTGCCTTGTCCTGTGTAAGCAGCTCCTCAGGATGGACTGTTATTTCTGCTTCCTTACTCATCGTTTATGGAATCATTGCATTTATATATATATTTTTTTTTTCTGAGTCCCTGAAACTATTGATGTTTCCGGATGTGGAATTAAACCCCGGCCCTCGTGTTAATGCACCTGCTTGTTGTAGGTTGTTGTGCTGCAACATTAGAGGTCTTTACACCAATATTCGTGACTTTTCCGTGGCTGCAACTTGTTATGATGTATTGCTGTGCTCTGAGACACTTGTTTCTAAACAGAGACATTTGTCTGAAGTCAGAGTGCCCGGATTTTCTCGTCCCATTGTATTATATCGTAATTGTAGACCTAGGGTTAGGGGTATGGCCGTGTATGTTCGTGATGGTTTTTGTGCGTCAATTTATAAGTCTCATATTTGTGATTGTTGTGAGTTGCAGGTTGTTCGCATTTGTGGTGGCCGTATGAATTTTTATGTTTTTAGTGTGTATCGGAATTCTGATATTGATGATCATGTTTATGATTGTTTGTTGGACTCCATGGCATCAATTCAGGAGGTTGATAGTCGTGCTGCTTTTATTTTTGTAGGTGATTTTAATGCTAATCATGCAGAATGGTTGGGTTCTCCTCGGACAGACGTGCACGGAACTGCTGCTAGAGACTTTGCTGATGTGTCTGGCTGTGATCAGCTGGTCTCTGGTCCAACTCATAAGCGGGGTGGTACTTTGGATCTCCTTTTCACGGATGTACCTGACCTGGTGACTGTTTCTGTCAGAGCTCCTGTTGGAGGTTCAGATCACTACGCTCTATCTTTTGTTGTCAAGAATAACCAATCTGTTCCGTGTGCGGTCATAAGAAAGAAAATTCTCCTAAAGAATCGTATTAATTGGGATAATATAGAGCGGGCTGTTAGAGCGATACCTTGGCCTGATGTTAGGCGTTGTGATGATCCAATTGCCATCTTGAATGATCATCTTCATGGTATTGTTGAGCGCTTTGTGCCCTCGAGAGTGTTGACTTTTCGTACAGGAGATAAGCCTTGGTTTGATGACCGCTGTCGTATGGCTTACGAACTCAAGCAGTCAGCATATAACCGTTGGAAACTTAATAGAACTGCGGATAATTGGAATGAATTTCGTGTTAAACAGAACAGAGCTGCTATCATATATTTAGAAGCTGAGCGTAGTCATGGTGATCGAGCTAAAGATATCCTGGGCAATGCAAAGAATCCTCATAAGTGGTGGTCTACACTGAAGAGTTCTGTGTTTGGTGTAGATCCTTCTCTTCCACCGCTTATCAGTGAGGAAGGTGGTCTGGTATCCGATTCGAAAGCTAAGGCTGATCTCCTACTGCGTCATTTTGATAGCAAGCAATTGAGAGATGATATCACCATTCCATCTGGTTGTCATAAATGCCCACAGTTTACCTCTTTTGCATTCAGATCTTCTGAAGTATTAAGGATATTGACTGATCTTGATAGCTATGGTGGTGTTGATCCCCTTGGATTCTTTCATCTTCTGTTCAAGAAGTTGGCGGCCGTATTTGCCCCACAAATCAGCATTTTGTTTAGGAAGTTGTTTCGGTTTGGTAGCTTCCCCACCTCTTGGAGATCTGCATGTGTCACTCCTGTTCCAAAGGGTTCTCTTTCCCCTGTGGTCAGTAACTATCGGCCAATTTCTATAACTCCTGTGCTGTCGAAGGTATTTGAAAAGTTGCTGTCATCCATACAGAGTAGGTACCTGGAACGATCTCAGTTTGCTTATCGCAAGGGTTTAGGCACTTGTGATGCATTACTCACAATATCTCACATGGTTCAAGGGGTTTTAGATTGTGGTGGTGAAACTAGGATTGTTCAGCTAAATTTTAGTGCTGCCTTTGATAGAGTTAATCATTCTGCAATTTTACATAAGCTGGGGTCAGTGGGAGTGGGTGGTAGTGTGTTGTCGGTTATTGGACAGTTCCTTAGTAATAGGACACAATGTGTTACGGTTGATGGCTCTCATAGTGAATGGATTAGAGTTGTATCAGGCGTTACTCAGGGTAGTGTACTTGGGCCCATACTGTTTTTACTGTATACTGCTGATATGTACTCTAATTTAGAGAATACCTTGATTGGATATGCAGATGATTCTACTCTTCTGGCTGAAGTGAAGCACCGTGATATGCGCGTTTCTGTCACAGAATCTTTAAATCGTGATCTTCAGAGGATCAGTGATTGGTGTGTGATGTGGGGCATGAAATTAAATGCTAATAAGACTAAGACTATGATTGTGTCAAGGAGTCGTACATTGTTGCCTGGGTTCCCTAACTTGGTGTTAAGTGGAGTGAACTTGGTTGAATCCAGTGATCTTCTTATTCTTGGTGTTCACTTTGATTCTAAATTTACATTTGAGAAGCAATTACGTTTTCTCGCTAAATCGGTCTCCCAGAAGATTGGTATTATGCGTAGAGTTTGGCGAGTCTTTGGTGATCGTAATTTGTTAGTCCGGTGTTTCAAATGTTTTGTGCTCCCTATTCTTGAATATTGTTCTCCAGTATGGGGATCGGCTGCTACTTGTCACTTAGTGTTGTTGGATAGAGTGGTTAGATGTGCAGAATTTATTGCGGGAGGGGATAGAATCTGTGATCTTGAGCACAGGCGTAGTGTGTCGGCGCTTTGTATGTACTACAAGATCTGGTCTAACCGCCTGCATCCTTTGAATGAGATGCTTCCTGCACCATTTGTAGCTGGTCGTGTCACTCGTGGTGCAGCCTCGGCCCATCGTAACGTGCTAAGTATTCCAGTGTGTAGGACGTCTCAGTTTAAAAGATCATTCATACCTAGTTTAACTGCAACATGGAATGGGTTAGCTGATTCTGTTCTTGAGGGTGTAGGAGTTAGCGGCTTTAAGACTCGTGCTAATCGTTGGCTCTGTCGGTTAGATTAGTTTTTTTTTTTTTTTTTTTTTTTAATATAACTTTCCGTGATCGTGGTCGCAGTCTGGGGTCTTCGGATCTATGAATAATTTTATTCTCTCCCAGCCTGTTCACTGATTATTACTACTACTACTAATAATAATAACCAAGAAATCTCAGCTAACACAGGATTACCAATAAGAACAGCACACAGATGGACAAAAAAATTCTGTGCGGGCGGGAGTGACTCTATCCCACCACCATATAAATCACCAGGACGTAAACGGAAAGTGACAGAGAGGATTTTGAGAGTTATTGATAGACAGCTGGAGGTCCAACCTCGCATCACAAGCCGAGAATTAAAGACTAAGAACCCTGATTTGCTGGCTGGAGTGGCTAACAGGACAGTGCGGGATTATTTCAAACGCGACTTGGGTTACAGGTGTTGCCGCGCAGTACATAAACCCTGGTTAACTGTTGTTCATCGCAAATAAATATTAGCTTTTGCCTCTCAATATCATGACTGAGGTATTGATGAGTGACGAAAGGTGTTGTGGTCGGATGAATCCACTTTTGAAGTTACAGATAACCAGAAAAGTGGAGTGTACCGCCGACGTGGTAGTGATTCCCATGACCCCAGATATCTTAACCACACAGTAAAACATCCTGATTCATTGATGGTGTGGGCCTGTTTTTCGTACTATGGTGTGGGAAAGTTGGTATTTTTACCTAAGAATGTTCGTATGAATAAAGATAATTACTTTGAACTCATACTTGATGAGCTAGACGAGTGTATGGAGAAATGCAACTCTGATTATTTTATGCAAGATGGTGCTCCTTGCCATACCGCTCATTTAATTACCAATTGCTTTGAATTCTGTGGTGTTACTCTCCTAAAACCTTGGCCAGCAAATTCACCAGACTTAAACCCAATCGAAAACTTATGGGCGTATATTAAACGGCAACTAAAGGATGGTGACACATCTTCACTTCCACGCCTTCAAGCAGCCATACAAGATATCTGGGACAATATTAACTTGGAATACCTTCATAATTTGGCTGACTTCCTTCCCAAACGACTCAACATGTTAAAAAACAATCGAGGGTATCCTATCAGGTACTAATTTAGGTGAGTATCCTCATTAAAACTATTTTCACACAGACCATTTTCCACTCATCAATAGGAACAGGTTGTTTACATCACCGCGACATTTCTAACCGCCAGCACTGTATAGGTTAAGTTTATAGTTATAAGGTGTTTAGTTTTTTTTTTTTTTTTTTATATATGATCCGACACTGGACATAGGCTTAATCAAGCCCGTTATCGTGGCCCAGGTCAACTGCTGCTCACACACACACACGTCATTTATTGTCTTTATTTACATCATATTACCTAAATGTTTCAAGTTTTTTGTTAATTTAACTTATTGTTATAGCCGTAGGACTAGAGCCTGGAATTAAGTAATTACTTTTAACGGTTTAAGAGTTTTCAACGTCCTGGTTGTTGTTGTTGTTGTTGTAGTTCTCCCGGGGCAGAAAGGCCTCCTGCCCCACAGACCCCTGGTACACTCTGGTCACAGTGTATAAAACAAAATAAAATAAAGTAGGGGCTGACCGTATATGCCTGGGCTACCGAAGCACATCCCAAGGAAATGGGACCAGAGCTTACTGGACCAGGGAGTTTGGGGGCCCCCGACCGCCAGGGAGATTGGTGGAAAGGCTTTGATCCCACAGCCAGTGACGTGGGCCCAAGTCCACGTTACCACAAGAGCTACAAGTGGGGCCGTACCTTCCATAAGACCAGCCCTGAAGGGACCATAAGGGGAAGGGAGTTTACACTACTGCATGCAAAGGGAAATGCACCCCCGTGTGCTGGCGGTCCACACAGCAGTGGAAAAACAAGGCCTCCGATTGCAGTACACTACACATGGATTTTTAATCCATGTGGGCAGATCTCGTCAAATCCACTCGAAAGTGACCAGATCCTACAACAATCTTTATTCTAGTTCTGTGGGGGATAACTAATATTCACAGAGAATAAAGTCAGCCCCACTGGGCCCAGGCAAGGGTGTGGTATAAAGGATCCAAATTCGTCATTTTTGGATAACCAGCCCTCACTAATGGGAAGGGGTGATAGAGAGGTGGGACAGTAAATGCAAAGGAAAGAAAAGGAACGGAGGGATACATGAAGAACTGAAAAGGATTAGCTGGGGCCGAAGGGACGCCAAAACCCTTGAAGTACTGCACACGTCCTCGCAGGCAATACCTCCCTTACGGGGCGTCCTGGTTGTAACAGGTAGTACTGAGACATGATGTCAGATGACACCATCCAGCAGGGAAGGGAGTAAGGAGGTCAAAGTAATCGATGCCAACAATGAATAATCGAGGACTGGCGAAGATCAAGAGGTGGCTCATCTGCTTCCACCAAGAGACTGGGGATTTGGGGACGACCTGAAGGCTCTGGTCTCCAGAAGTACCGCATAATAATGAACAGGGTCCAAGACTCTGAGACAGGCATCTGTGGCAGAGGAGTACACCACACACCCATAGGCGAGTTTCGACCTAATAAAAACATGGTAAAGGCGGTGGAAGGAGGCCCGATCAGCCCCCTGGATGTATGGCCCAGGACCCTCAACAGGTTGAGAGCCTGGAGGCAAGAAACCTTAAGTGAACATAAATGGTGAACCCAAGTCAAACGTTTATCCAAAAGAAGACACAAAAATCGAGTCACCTGGACACAACATATCCGGTGACCGTACATGATTAACTCCAGACCGGGGTGGATGGTCCGGATCGGGGTGGATGCTCCAGATGGGGCAGAAGAGCATAGCAACCATCTTGGAAGAAGAGAAGCAAAACCCATGAGAACCTGCCCAACTTGACACCCTGTCAATGGCAAGCTGTATTCGCCGCTCCACAACTCACATAAGGAAAGTAGCAAATCAGACAGCCAGGTCGTCAATATACATTGAGTTGGCAATACCGTCCAGAAGGGATGTGGCAACAGCGTTATTTGACACTGCAAGCAAATTGACACTGAGGACGCTTCCGAGAGGTACGCTCTCCTCCTGTGCAAAGGGTGCAGAGAGGGCTGTGCCAGCACTCACACGAAACCTGTGACCACTGAGAAATTCCTTAGGAAAGCGTGGAAAACATCCCCGAATGCCATATGCATGGAGCTGCTGTAGGATACCATATTGCCATGTAGTGTTATAGGTTTTCTCTAAATCAATGATTACACAGACCAGGTGTTGATGTCGTACAAAAGCCTCACATGCAGCAGCTAACTGCTGCAGATTCCAACCTGACCATAATGACTGTAGTGGAATGGTGTTTACTAGAGCCAGACTGGGACTGAGACAGAAAACCAACCCGTTCGAGGAAGAATACCAGTCTGACAATCACCATCTTTTGAAATAGTTTGCAGAGACAGGAGGTCAAGGCAATAGGTCGGTAATTGAGGGCAGCACTATAGTCCTTGTCTGGCTTGGAGAAAGGAATAATAGTAGCAACCTATCGGAGATCGCCTCCTCACCCAAGTGTCGCAACATTGCATACGAGATGTTGTATGGCCCAGGAGAAATGTCACCTGAGAGAGAGAGAGCGAGCAGAGTGCAGGTCTTTTAGGATGAATATATGGTTATAACTTTTATTCTCGGTCTACGAGGAATCCAGGGCATTGCGCTCCTTGGCTCTTATCTCATGACTGACAGCCAAAGGTCGACAGTCATGGCTGGAGACTCTAGCAAATATCTCTGCCATGGTGTTGCCTACCGGTAAACCATCCAAGATCTTAATTCCATTGACCTTAAAGTATTTTATCTTCACATGATCTTGCCTCTTTATTGGAATCCTCGCCTTCTCTCAGTATTGCAGTACCTCCTTTCGAGATTATCACACTTGAGAATCTCGGCCTGGCTAAGTTGTACCATCTTACTCGTCCAGTTTATCTTACTTCCTGTAAATAATCTAAATAACATTATATATAAAAATAGGGGTGTTACACTAGCATAAGAGAACTGCCTGGCGAGGGCGTTAGCAATGTCTCTAGGTTCGTCATAATTGATGTTATTTTGATTGATGTTAGTTATTTTCAAGCGAATACCGTTACTCAGCCAAGAGACAACCGTAGGCCCAGGAGGTCGCACGGAAAATATGGAAGAAAAAGTAGATTGAGAAAAAGAGGTACCTAAATAACGCACCAGACTAGTGGGTCCCACTACCACAGGGTTTCACTGAGGCAGCGAGTGCTGCTGGTCTGGTGTAGGGAACAATTAACTACTAACTAGCATAAACTACTGGTTGTCCTCCAGCAAAAACAAATCACTGAAGGTGCAGCACAGCAGTGCAGCAAAACGCTGCAAATATATTTTACTATTTACTTTATACAGGCAAATAAACAACAGAGTACTGCTGGTAAGAGGCCTCGGTACACCAAGGTAACTCCACGGACAATACTGTAGTCTGTTGTTGCTGTGCACAGCGAGGACGAGGTCTGGACCAGGCAAGGTCTGGACGCATAATGTCTCGGTGAAGAAGTAAAATTTTAGGGCTTCATGCCTACGACTCGTGTTGGTCATTAAGGCAGTCAGTCTTGTAACATCAACATATCTTCCCCCAGCCTACAAGGTTGCTATCCTTGTTTTTACAGCCGGGTACCTACTTACTGCTAGGTAAACAGGGACATAGGGGCTTGGGAAAATTGTCCAACAATTCCACTGACCCGGGAATCTAACCTGGGATCTTAAAAGAATTGGTAAGCCTATTCCACTGGCAGTAATACTTATTCTCACTCTAACACCACCTGTCTTCTCACTCTCCCTTCACTCTCATTTTACTCTCACTCTTCTTTCCTGTCTTTCTCTACACTCTCACTTCACTCTCACTCCACTCAACTCTCACTTCAAACAAATGTTAAGCCAAACTAATTATAAATGATCGATAAGACCTAAAAATAAACTACAATGTAACTAGACATTATTGAAAAAGGTCAATATTAACAAACAAATACTGTATGAAACTGTACTACCTACCACCATGTAAATTAGCAAAAATATGATTATGCATGAGAAGTATGTAACCTAGTATGAGTATATCAACTATAAAAATGTATTTATATGGTCAAAACTAACAAACGAAATCCTGTATGAAAATGTACTACCTACGACCATGTAACAAATTATATATATATATGAGAAGTATGTAACCCAGTTATGGGTATATCAATTATAAAATTGTATTAATCATGTATCCTAAAATAGAAGTAGTAAGGTGGACAGCCCACCAACTTTCCTATCTCTCCTTCTGCTCATCGTTCCCCACTTTTTCTCTCCCACTCCAAATAAAACTCTCCTCTCCCTCTTTCATTCTCACCTCGACCACAGAGATGACTAGTCCTCAAAACCAAGCCACTGAAGAAGTGTCTAGGACCCGAAATCGCGATAAGGCAAATAAAATAACTAAATCAACTAAAGAAAGAACATAAAAAGACAATCTCGCTATATAAAACACTCTGTCTGTGTGTGTGTATGTCTGCTTAGCCGCTATGCATGGCTGCATCGTTTGACCTAGAGTAAAAAGTTATACGTCATTCTGATGGGTGAAGCCTGGGAAGTCTCCTCGGCCTACAAAAGAATATTTTTTAATGACCAATAGAGGGGTTGGGGGGGTGTTCGAACCATTGCAGCCCAAGCCGTAGGCTGTTATTTGGCCTTAACGAAAGATCCCAGGCTCGAATCCCCGGTACAAGTAAAAAAAAAAAAATTTGATAAATCATACACCATTCTGACTGGTGTAGTCCCGGGAATATCCTCGGTCTAATTTTATTGTTGGTGGAAATGTGTTTCTTGAATTATCAGCTCAAAACAACCAATGCCACAATGTTACAATGCCACCTTCTGCTGTAGTTGCGTCATGGATAGCTTTGGTGATTGTAAAGCTGGCATGGTTTCTCTGGGGGATAAGCAACCACACCGGATAATAGACTCCTAATAAGTTCACATAAAAATAATTAGAGGTAATTTATTGACAAAACCACATGTAATATCTTCACCCGGACAATGTCGGGTATCGCTGCTAGTCAAGAATAACGAAAATTTACTTAGGAAAATATATAATACCGAACTTACCATCGCCTTAAACCATATATATATATATATATATATATATATATATATATATATATATATATATATATATATATATATATATATATATATATATATATATATATATATATATATATATATATATTATATATATATATATATATATATATATATATATATATATATATATATATATATATATATATATATATATATATATATATATATATATATATACCTAAAGCCGAAATTCTGTATCTGTGTGTGTGTGTCCACTATGCACGCCCTGATCCTTCATCCTAGAGTGAAAAATTTTACATGAATTTGATCGCTATAACCTGAGGAGTGTTTTTGAGCTATAATTTTTTTTTTCATGTTTTTCAAAAAATGTTTTGGGGGGGATTCGAACCCCTGGATTAGTGACACGCACAAACTCGCTCTCTCTCTCTCTCTCTCTCTCTCTCTCTCTCTCTCTCTTTAATTTCAGAGAGAGAGAGAGGGGTTGTGTGTGTGTGACAGAGAGGTAATACTGGGTTTGGTTACATTTGTGTGTGAGAGAGAGATAGTGTGTGTGTGTGTGTGTGTGTGAGAAAGAGTGAAAAATAGATATAGTGTGTGTGAGAGATAGAGATAGATAGATAGCTATACTGTGAGAGAGAGATAGAGAGAGACTGTGTGTGAGAGATAGATCGATAGATAGATTGTGAGAGAGAGAGAGAGAGACTGTATGTGAGAGAGATAGACTATATATGCGGGAATAGGAGACAGGCTTGGGGTGGAGGGGGTTTGGAGGGTGCTGGAATAGGGGACAGGCTGGGGTGGGGTGGGTAAAAAGCCTGTCCCCTACCGCCACACACCCCAAGCATGCCCCATATTCCCGCACCCCTCTAAACCCCCCCAAGGCTGTCCCCCTACTCCCGCACCCCCCTATCGTAACAACACACACTATGGTACACACACACATACAGTACATACACACACACACCGTACACACACACTCACACATACACACATACATATACACAGACATACACACACACACACATACACTAGGTAAGGTAAGGCTTGGGGTGGGGGGTGCAGGAATAGGTGGTGGTGGTAGTAGTGGAGGTGGTAGTGGTTGATGTACTAGTGGTGGTAGTGGAGTTTGCATTTGTTCCATATCAGTGTTGTATTATTATATCCTTCGTTTATTTAGAACTCTGTGTGCGTGTATGAAAATTGGAGGCTTCTAATTCCACCTGTCTATGCCAAAAAACAAATAAGTTTCTTACGTATAGTTTCCACCGGGCGGCCGCAGGAGCCAGCGGCTCTTAGCGGAGCCAGCTAGTGTATATATATATATATATATATATATATAGACAGTGCTGGCAGTTAGAAATGTCGCGGTGACGTAAATTTATTTATTTATTTATTTTATTTAGTGATGCAACTAGGCATCTGGCGGCGCAACAGCTAGGGTCATATACCGCCCAACACAAAATTATTATCCTCAACTAACAAAATCACAAACTCCCGAAAAGGACACGCATCATAACTAAATTATACACAAATTATAAACACACACCATTACTAAAAGAACGCGTCAACTAAACTAATATATAAATAAGAATCACGACTAAATAATATCAAATTATTTAAAAACCATAAGTATAATAAAATCACAATTTATGGAGGAGGCCAGCCTCCTCCACATAGGAGAGAGTGTTCCCTCCCACACTACAAGCCTCCTCCCCGAGCACCAGGGAGAGACTGTAAGAACGCGGTGACGTAAACAACCTGTTCTTACTGATGAGGGGAAAATGGTCTAAAAGAAAATAGTTTTAATGAGGATACTCACCTAAATTAGTACCTGATAGGGTACCCTCGATTGCTTTTTAACATGTTGAGTCGTTTGGGAAGGGAGTCAGCCAAATTATGAAGGTATTCCAAGTTAATATTGTCCCAGATATCTTGTATGGCTGCTTGAAGGCCTGGAAGTGAAGATGTGTCACGATCCTTTAGTTGCCGTTTAATATACGCCCATAAGTTTTCGATTGGGTTTAAGTCTGGTGAATTTGCTGGCCAATATTTTAGGAGAGTAACACCACAGAATTCAAACCAATTGGTAATTAAATGAGCGGTATGGCAAGGAGCACCATCTTGCATAAAATAATCAGAGTTGCATTTCTCCATACACTCGTCTAGCTCATCAATTTTTTTTTTTTTTTTTTTTTTTTCTATACCTCAACCTCGGGGCTGTAGGCTGTCAGTAGCCTGTGACTCTTGCGAGGCCCCAAGATTATTGGGTGTCGTACCAGATGAGACAGTGGAGCTTCGTGGTGATGTTAGTACCGTAGCTTCTCTTCTGTCCCACTAGATGACGACACCTTATTTATACACGTCACTATCAGGGGAAAGCAGCTACACCATCACTCACACCATCTTGGAATATGGTCTGGCATCTTCTATGTTGTGAGTTAACGACGATGTAGGGGGTATTTTATTGCCGTGTCGGCGTAGCCAGGATAATTGACGACACACCTGGACCCAGTTCACCTCTGAAAATCCCAGACGTATTCTCGTGGATTCGAACTCGGGTCCTTCACAGCCTCAGTCCGTCTCTTTATCCACTCTGCCACCGCCTCCCCCGTGTTCAAAGTAATTATCTTTATTCATACGAACATTCTTAGGTAAAAATACCAACTTTCCCACACCATAGTACGAAAAACAGGCCCACACCATCAATGAATCAGGATGTTTTACTGTGTGGTTAAGATATCTGGGGTCATGGGAATCACTACCACGTCGGCGGTACACTCCACTTTTCTGGTTATCTGTAACTTCAAAAGTGGATTCATCCGACCACAACACCTTTCGCCACTCATCAATACCCCAGTCATGAAATTGAGAGGCAAAAGCTAATATTTATTTGCGATAAACAACAGTTAACCAGGGTTTATGTACTGCGCGGCAACACCTGTAACCCAAGTCGCGTTTGAAATAATCCCGCACTGTCCTGTCAGCCACTCCAGCCAGCAAATCTGGGTTTTTAGTCTTTAATTCTCGGCTTGTGATGCGAGGTTGGACCTCCAGCTGTCTACCAATAACTCTCAAAATCCTCTCAGTCACTTTCCGTTTACGTCCTGGTGGTTTATATGGTGGTGGGATAGAGTCACTCCCACCCGCACCGAATTTTTTTGTCCACGTCTGTACTGTTTTTATTGATAATCCTGTGTTAGCTGAGATTTCTTGATTAGTTTTATTGTTGGCCGCTGCCTGAATGCAAGAGGAGAATGTCCTACTGCATACAAGAAATCAGTGGTTGCATCCTACGTCAACCGAGCCTTAACCCACTGCAGCACCTGGCTTGAAACACACAGGGAACTAGACCGTATTCGCCAGCTACTGACCAACAACGGATACTCGGACCTACTCATAGAGAATGTCATCAAACAAAAACTTGATAAATTTGCTAAACCGGACCAGCCACCAAAAAAGATCACCCTATACCTTCAGAACTACTTCCACGATAGGTACCAAGAGGTATGTCAAGCCCTTAAAAGTATCATCAGTAGAGGAGTTACCCCCACAGACCCAACCACCACCATTAAGTTCAGGATTTACTGCAAACCTAACCTTACCAGATCCCTGGTTATGCGGAATAGTACAGCACCTGTATCCCCAAAGGAGGCCACCACCAATGTAGTATACAAATTTTCATGTCAGGAGGGCCGCTGTGACGGCTCCAGCAACTATATTGGAAGGACATCCACCACCTTAAGGCGACGCATGCCGTCCCACCGCAACCAGGGATCAATATTCCAGCACTTTACTGACATACATATCATGAAACCACCCCTGCAAAAATTACTCGACCAAACTGAAATCATACACAAGGAAAATTATTTCAGGAAACTACAGATATCTGAAGCAGTATCTATTACTTACCAAAGACCTTCTATTAATGTACAACAAGCTGCAGATTTCATCTTGCCATCAGCTCGTCCCCAGGATAGAAATACTCCACCAGTGCAACACCAACTGCAAGGAAATCAGTTAACAGGCCCAGTGACAAGATCAAGGAGCAGGGCATCAGGATCATCATCCCTACCCCAGGATCAAGTGAACCACCCACTAGCCAACCACAGGGCTCCCTGGGAACCCTCCCAGCCAATGGCAGTCCAGCCCAGGCAGCCAACCAGAACCCAGCTTGGGCTATTATTCCACCAATCAGGCCCCCCCAAACGGGAATCGCCTTGACGAGGTGGGGGGGCTTGCGTGTCTCTATGACCTGGCGAGCTAGGCTAGAGGGGGCTTTGGCCCCTGCTCTGCCCCAATTTTGGGGAGAGAGGGTTTCCCATGCTAGTAAGGTCGCCAGTGAGAGACCAGACTAAATGGTTCCTATGCAATAGGCTGCCAGTACGGGCCAACAGTGCTGCCCTCCAGAGGGACTGCCTTCAAGGGGCAGTCCTATGTTGGATGGTTGGGTGTCTGGGCCGGGAGATGTTGGGGAAGGGGGTCTTAGCACCATCGTGGGTAAACTTTCGAGCCATTGGGGTGCTTTTTAAAACGAGTGGCCCCGTGGGGGAAGAGGTACCCCGCCCGCGGCGACCAGCGCTCGGTCCCCTCATCTGCCCGGTTGGTAGTAGCTCTTGGCTCCTGGGGCCAAAAACTTTAAATCAATGATATATGGATAAACTAAAACCCAAATCTCTCTCTCGAGCGGTGGTCGACCAGGCCCTCGAGACGCCAAAATCTGGTCGTGGTGATGAGCAGAGAGCTCCAAATATGAGTAGACCCAGCAGGTCTGGTGTAGTGTCAGATAACCGTGTTAGTGGTTGTGACACATTGATAATAATGAATGTACAGGCATCACTTTCGTATGGCGCTATCCACTCCATTTTTAAGTGTTTCGGAGTAGTCCTTCGTATCCGAATCACTTATAATTGTGATTGTAGGTCTAATCGGTGTTATATTACATTCAAAACAAATGCTGCTGCCAAAGAAGCATTTGAGGCAAAAGATTCTCTGACAGTGGGGGATACTCACTGTAAAGTTCAGTTAATGCGGTCTGCCAATGTAGTAGATAGTGATAATGACTACTGTCCTAACGTTTTTGATGAATCTAAAGAGAATGTCCCAAAGGAACATCAGGTTCCAACACCCTTTTGGTTTGTGGCATATTACAGGGAGGGACGTGGTAACCTCATCCATGCTTCCCGTTATTTGGAGAAGGAAGTTGGAGTACTACCAATGGGCCACATAAAGAAATATGGTAAAGAAATATAATCAGAGCCAAAGATCTTACTCAGGCCATGATGCTCCTCAATCTCCCCTGTCCTACTGATAGCATGTTTGAATCTATCAAACCACACCGAACATTCAATTATAGCAAGGGGCGTATATATAATGAAGACCTATATGAATTTCCAGAAGAGGACATTCTTGCTATGTGCCCAGACAATGTCCAACGAATAACAAAGATGAAAGGCAGTAAAAATATGATCATCCTCACTTTTTATGGTTCGCATATCCCAGATCGCATTAACATTAACCCCACCTCTTTTGAGGTGAAGCCTTTTGTTGAGTGTCCCTTACAGTGTTTCTGTTGTTATGAGTTTGGTCATGGGAGGAGGAACTGCAACAACCGTTCCCGGTGTGGTAATTGTTCTGCTTCTGACGCACATCTTATTTCTGAATGTCGGTCAGAGAGTTACTGCTTTTACTGCAGAGATGCTCACCCCTTGCGGTCTCGCCAATGTAAGATGTACCTCCTTGAGCAGGATATTCTCCACTTGGCTAATACCCAATTCATTAGTATTGGTAGTGTCAGACGGCAACTCAACTTCAGGCGACAGAAGGATGGTGGTGTTAAGACATACGCCTCCACCCTTCGCCCCAAATCAGTTGTAACACCCGCTCAACCCTCTCAAGAGGCAGCTGCTTTATGCTCCAGTGAGAGCGTTTCTAAGGTTACACTACATAATACCTTCTCTGTTTTGGAAACCTTATCAGACACTCATTCTGGCGACCCTTCAACTAATGACAATTCTGCAACTTTAGCTAAAGGTGTCCATGTGGTAGAGGTTCACGCTGCCACACGCTCTCCAAAAAGGAAACTTAAGTCACCTAAACGGTCACAGAGACGTCTTCATGGTTCCTCTGAGGCACTTGACTCAATAGATGTTCCTCCTTATAAAGCAACCATCTCTGAGGACTCATCCATAGTTTCCTCTCAATGTCACCAGAAGCGTTCTCGTGGCTCTGATGAATCTCTTGATTCAACAGAAGTTCCTCCTCGCAAGTTTTCTTCAGGACTATCAGAGGAGCGTGAAGTTAATGTGGATGCCACTGATGTCGCGACTTCAAAAGATTCAGTTTCTTCTCCGCTAGAACAGCAGAGTGATTCTACCACCTGTATTATGAATGTTGATGTGTCTGCCTGTGTCAGTGATACCACTGCTGCACAGGACAATACCAATGTAAATGCTTCTAAGAATATCCCTGCTCATATACCTTCATCTTTATCAAACATATCAAATGCTTCAGGGACTCGTCAGCGGGTCCCAATTACTACCCCAAGTACTACTCCTCGGGTTCGCTCTTCTAGTGGCCCAGGATTTGACAAAACGTATCGTTTGAGTAGACCCTCAGGTCGAGGTGGTAGTGGGAAGTACCTCGATGAGGCTTCCCATAAACCAGGACCAAAGTAACACTTTTTAAGGTCCTTCAGTGGAATTGCCGTGGCTTACGTGCTTCTTGGGAAGAACTGCGCATTCTTCTCTCAAGTTTCTCTCCTGCATGTGTTTCTCTTCAAGAGACAATGCTTGGGGACTACATTCCTGCCAGTCCTCCAGCATATTCTGCATTTTATTCAAATTCATTTGAAGGGCAGGGTCACCATGGTGGCTCTGCCATCCTAGTTCGTAGAGATTTTCCATGCACGAGCCTGGAGCTTGACACACCGCTCCAGGCTGTTGCTGTTGAGGTTTTTATGGACCGCCCCTACACTGTGTGCAGTCTATACCTTCCTCCCAGTGTTACAATAGAGAGGGGTGATCTCACCCGTCTTGTACGGGGCCTTCCCTCTCCCTTTATTTTATTGGGTGATTTTAATGGGCGTCATCCTCTGTGCGGTGATAGTTCGATCAACCCCAGGGGTGTTTTATTGGCTTCTTTTATTGAGGATGAGGAATTAGGGGTTTTAAATACGGGAGATGTGACACATTTTAATAGCCCAACTGGGACTTTTACCGCCATTGACATTTCCCTTTGCTCACCCAGTGCTCTGTTAGATTTTACTTGGAGAGTGTTGCCAGATTTATATGGTAGTGACCATTTTCCTATACTTTTAGAAGGTAACAAGTATGAACCTCAGTCTCGTCTTCCTAGGTGGAAATTAGAGAAGGCTGACTGGCAGTTTTTTAGAGAGCTAACTTCTTCGGTCTCTTCAGTAGCCGATTTTGGTAGTGCTGATGAGGCTGTAACATATTTCACTGATGTACTCCACTCTGCCACTCTCAACTCTATCCCTAAAACTTCTGGCTACTTTCCCAAACGTCCTGTCCCTTGGTGGTCACCAGTCTGCACCACTGCTGTGTGGGAGAAGCGCGCTGCTTTCTCTCACCTTCGTCGCAATCGTGGGGACCCAACTCTTTTAGAGGACTTCCGACGGGCAAGGGCCTGGGCTAGACGAGTTTTAAAAGAGGCACGACGTGCATCTTGGAAGGCCTATGTGTCTTCAATTAATAGTAAAACTCCACTCACTCAAGTGTTCAAGAGAGTCTGTAAGATGGCGGGGAAGTTTTCTCCTAGTTCTCCACCTGTACTTAAGGTCAATGGAGTTCAGATTATGGATAGTTTGACAGTGGCCAATACCATGGCGGAGGCTTTTGCTAGAGTCTCCAGCCGTGACTCTCGACCTCTGGCTGTGAGACATGAGTTAAGAGCCAAGGAGCGTACAGCCCTGAATTTCTCAGGGAATGAGAATGAAAGTTATAACCATATATTCACCCTGAGAGACCTGCATTCTGCTCTCTCTCTCTGTGGGGACACTTCTCCAGGGCCAGACAACATCCCATATGCAATGTTGCAACACTTGGGTGAGGAGGCAATCTCATTTCTCTTAGCTTTATATAACAGAATCTGGGAGGAGGGTGTCTTCCCTTCTGGGTGGAGGGTTGCTACCATCCTTCCTTTCCCCAAGCCAGGCAAAGACTCTAGTGTTGCCCTCAATTACCGACCAATTGCTTTGACCTCATGTTTATGTAAGCTATTTGAGAAGATGGTGAATGTCAGACTGGTATACTTCTTGGAACGGGGTGATTTTCTGTCTCCGTCCCAGTCGGGTTTTCGTAAACATCGTTCCACTACAGATGCTCTGGTCAGATTGAAAGCTGCTGCATGTGAGGCCTTTGCACGACATCAACACCTTGTCTGTGTATTTTTTGATTTAGAGAAAGCATATGACACTACATGGCAATATGGCATCCTGCAGCAGCTCCATGTATATGGCCTGCGAGGTCGCCTTCCACGCTTTCTTAAAGAGTTTCTTAGTGGTCGCAGTTTTTCTGTAAGGGTTGGTACAGCTCTCTCAGCATCTGTTGCACAGGAGGAGGGCGTTCCCCAGGGAAGTGTCCTCAGTGTCACATTGTTTGCAGTAGCAATTAATGCCATTGCCTCATCCCTTCCGGACGGTATAGCCAACTCGATGTACGTTGATGACCTAGCAGTCTGGTTTGCTGCCTCCCGTATGTCAGTGGCGGAGCGGCGCATGCAGCTTGCCCTTGACAGAGTGTCACGTTGGACTGGTTTTCATGGGTTTCGATTTTCTCCTGCCAAGACGGTTGCTATGCACTTCTGCCGCATCCGAGGTGTCCACCCTGATCCAGACTTATTCATGTATGGTCATCGGATACGCTGTGTCGAGGAGACTCGCTTTTTGGGTCTCCTTTTCGACAAACGTTTGACTTGGGTTCCCCACTTACGTACACTTAAGGTCTCTTGCCTCAAGGCTCTTAATCTGTTGAGGGTTCTGAGCCATACTCCCTGGGGGGCTGATCGCGCCACCCTCCTCCGCCTATACCGTGTTTTATTAGGTCAAAACTTGATTATGGGTGTGAGGTGTACTCCTCTGCCACAGATGTCCGTCTCAGAGTTTTAGACCCTGTTCATCATGCTGGGATACGTCTGGCAACTGGAGCATTCAGGTCATCACCAATCCCCAGTCTCCAGGTGGACGCTAACGAACCACCTCTAGATCTCCGTCGCCAGTCCTTGATGGTTCGATGTTGGCATTGATTACATCGACTTCCCGACTCCCTTCCTTGCTTGGCGGTGTCATCTGATATCATGTCTAATTATTACCTTTCACATTCTCGTACACCTTGGCCCTTTGGCTTCCGGGTCAGGAAGGCTATGGAGGAGATGGGAATTGAAGATTTCCAGATTTGTCCTGTGAGGGTCCCCAGGGTGGCTCCATGGCTTCTTCCACAAGTTTTTCCCTGCACCTGATTTACAGACAAAAAAGAATCTCTTCCTCCTCCAGTGGCTCGTTCCCTGTTTTTAGAACATGCCTTCACTCACAGGGAGTCCCTCCCTGTGTACACAGATGGGTCAAAGTCTGATGCTGGAGTTGGTTTTGGAGTTGTCTTTCCTGACTTTTGCCGTGGTGGTAGACTTCCTTCTGTCATGTCGATTTTCACTGCTGAGCTCTCGGCCATTTTATATGCCATCCAAGTGATTTTTACTCTCCCTCAGCATTATTTTACTATTTATAGTGATTCTTGTAGTGCCTTGCAGGCCTTGTGCAATTTTAACTCTCTCCATCCCCTGGTGTTGGCCATCCTTGAGTGGCTTGTCCTCCTGGGTCGTCGTGGCCGCAAAGTCACTTTCTGTTGGGTCCCGGCCCATGTGGGTGTCGATGGTAATGAGCGAGCTGATGCCCTGGCTAAGGCTGTGGTCTCCAATTCTCGGCCTCCTGCCGGGCGTCATCCTGTCCCTGCAGTGGACCTTCGACCCTATATAAATGCTGCCGTTCGTTCCTGCTGGCAGGACAGATGGGACGCAGTCGGGGCTAACAAGCTCCGTGACATCCGCCAACACCTTGGTTTGTGGAGCTACAGCGGCCTGTCCCGCCGGTGGGAGACGGCTCTTGTCCGTCTCCGCATTGGCCACACATTATTGACTCATGGCTTTTTAATGGACAGGATTAACCCTCCCTACTGTGATGATTGTCTGGTCCCTTTGACAGTGAGGCATATTATTGTTGAGTGTCCCAGTTTTGGGGACCTGCGTCGTAGGCACCTCTCCGAGTACCGGGTGGGTGACGGTTCTTACAGTCTCTCCCGGGTGCTCGGGGAGGAGGCTTGTAGTGTGGGAGGGAACACTCTCTCCTATGTGGAGGAGGCTGGCCTCCTCCACAAATTGTGATTTTATTATACTTATGGTTTTTAGATAGTTACATATTAGTTAAGTTGACGCGTTCTTTTAGTAATGGTGTGTGTTTATAATTTGTGTGTAGTTTAGTTATGATGCGGGTCCCTTTCGGGAGTTTGTGATTTTGTTAGTTGAAGATAATAATTTTGTGTTGGGCGGTATATGACCCTAGCTGTTGCGCCGCCAGATGCCTAGTTGCATCAATAAATAAATTGTCCACTATTCAGGGCCCAGGTAGACTCCAGGCCACGCTGGCCTTGGGACCATAAATACCCTGTCCCCCAGCCTATGCCCATCACTCACCACCAGACCTTCATCCAGAGCAGTCCACCCTGAAGAAGCCTCACCAAGAGGCGTAATGAGTTTCGGTGTAGAGTCAATAGTCTATACTATTACTTGATAAACTTAATAAAGTTGTCGGTTTTCACCAGCATTTTTACTTGACCCCAGCATGTCAATTGGTGAAGAAATATGGATACATTCATTCTATCTCTCACTGACTCAAATAAGAAAGTATTTTATAAAATAAAAAAACACTATACTGAAGATAGTTAAAGCTTCTAGTGCTGTATATATATATATATATATATATATATATATATATATATATATATATATATATATATATATATATATATATATATATATATATATATATATATATATATATATATATATATATATATATATATATATCGAAAGTGTAATATACGAAAACATTACTATAGTCACCCACATTGTGGTTGTATCAAAATACTCCTTTTTTCCAGGGAGGCCTCAAAGACTTTTGGATGGAGAAGACGATACAGAATGCCGAGTCAGAGTTTCGAATGAAGAGGAAAGCACAACATAACCCTGGGAATAACAAAAACAGTGAGAATGTGTCTCCAGGGCAGCGTCAACCTCTCACTCTTTATCAACTACAAGGACCTTTATGGCTATTGACGTTTGTACTGATGGTTTCTAGTGTCTGCTTCTTAATCGAGATTCTAGTGGGTCACGTCAATGACAAGTAGGTTTTTTAGTTTTCATAATGTTAATGGGGTAATTCTTTTTTGGTACATTAGAGTGCCTTGATTCCTCCAAAATATGCCAGGAAACAGAACCAGAGTAACAATAATAATGGAGTTCTGTTGATTGGAATAGTTTGGAGGATTCAGTTGCTCCAAATTTACCATTGTTTGACACATATGTTTAAGTTAATAAAATCTTGTATAATTCCTAGTTTTCTTGGAATACCTTTTGACACAAACTGGGTTATATCCTTACCAAGTTCTTCGACCTAAAAAATAATCCTCAAGAAATACAATGGTAGTAGTAAAATCATCAACATTCAGGATCATAAACCAAGAGAGTCCAAAGTTGAACCTTAGTTAAGAATGTTTGTATTATTGTGTATGTGTAGTTATTTCTGTGTGTGTGTGAGAGAGAGAGAAAAAATGTATGTGTGTTTATTGTTATGAGAGAGAGAGAGAGAGAGAAAGGGAAACTGTGTGCGTATATGTGTGTAAGAGAAAGAATGTGTGTATTATTGCTATGTCCCAGATTTGAACAAAACTCATTACAGGCAAGGAAGGAATCTCATACCTTTTAGTTATAAGCATATCTTCTTGTGAGACTGTACTCTTGCAATCCAAAATTTGTATCCAGGTCTTGTTAAGGTTTCGAATCATGTGACATACTAGTGAACCAATTATATCTCTTATCCTGTTTAATATTTGCTTGAGATAATTTAATACTCGATCAGGTTATGCGAACCAAGTATAGATACATATTTTGGATTGCGAGTGTACAACAAAGGAGGAAAAAGTTTCTCCAGACCCAGAGGTATCTCCTGAAGAGGAACAAGAGGGTGAACCCTAACTGTTGCCTCTACGTTGCTCAGAACCAAAACCAATGTGCCGAAAGGTAAAAGCCTCTACCCTTTTCAGAGTGATAGGAAACTTCTACAAAGACTTGCTTTATGAAGTTATACAATATTTTTTTTAAATACTGCAAAATTCGCAACAGTAGTTACAAAGACCACTAAGTAGTTACAAAGACCACAAGTTGAAAGAGGATTATATCATAATACAATTTTAGGAAAAATGCTGCAAGTAAATGTTCAGCCTCTGACAATTTAATTGCATAATTTTTTTCCTGTGAGAGAAAACGTTATAAGTGCCATATTATATGTACCGTATCATTATTTTTTTCTTAATTTTGATTATATTTAATTATTTTATGATGAACTGTATGAAAATAAAACCTATAGTATATTGCTTTTAATTACTGGAATATTAATTGAGTTACGACATTATATGGGAGACACAAAACCTATACCAGTCTTGATATATTTATTTGATGTTAAATAATAATAATTCCTCTTATTAAAAGTTCACAACATATAAGATATTAAAACCTGTCATTCATGTACAGCCACAATCAAATATCCACCGACACTTTTCTTCCATCTTAGTAAATATCTCGGTAAAGAACAACACGTTTATGATTTTGCAGCACCTCATAATAATAATAATTGATGGGGTTGAGTTGACGTAAGGTGTTGTTGTAAGATTATAGTTTGATATAATACTGATTTAGTTGCAGAATGGAAGGAAAGTGCCGGGGGATATATGATTGTGGCTGTACACTCCAGTCCAAAACTTCTGAGTATTGATGCAACCCAATAGAGTAGAGAGAAAAAAGTTATTGTTGCTTTTTAAAAAGCACAGCATATAATGCCTTTAATTGTTCTACCACCAGACTCTCATTCAAGCAGGTCACTGGCTTCTGCAACGTTGTCATAATCGGTTTAATTCAACCATAGTCTAAACTTCTTTATTTGCTGGTCCATATGTGATAAATAGGTTACAAGTTAAGATAATATCTGGAATTTCATATTTATAAGTGAAAATATGTTTTTACCTTTTAAATTTACCTTTGAACAAGTCAAATACATGATAAATGACATAAACAGCTGTTTGTGATAGCTTTCTGTTGTACAGTCATGGTTAAATGTCCTGCAACCTGGTGAATAAAAGCGAGCCATTTGAATGAATCTTGTGAACCAATATTGCACAGACAAACAGCTATAGTTTCGGATCATTTTTCGAAGTAATTGGAAGATGTTGCAGTAATATTGACTGTGACTGTACAAAGGAATACAGAGGGAGTACACTCATGATACATAATCTCTGACCAGGGAGTTAGCCAAAGCCTTGGCGAGACGAAGGCAACTGTATCAGACATAATTAAATACCGGTCAGCTTTAGTGGTGCACTGAACAAAGTTCGGAGCTTCTTTGAATCCGCTTTTATTATTATTTATAAACCCGCCAATTGACAGCAAGAAATTCTCTCTGTTACGACACAATGTCATAATGTGTAGTAACATACTCAAATAATTTTCATTGTACGGGTTCACAGTATACTGTACAGGCCAAGGAATACAATAATGTTTTTTTTTCAACTGATATTTGCATAGTTAATGACTATGTATTGTGCATTAATAGAAGTATTGTGAATATATTGTCCATGATCTAAAACAATTGTTACACAATCATTTTATTTATGTTCTGCACATGTAATTTTCGGCCCTCGAGAACCGCTTCTCTGCCCTTGAAGCCAGGACTGATGGACTGGTTGCCGCTCAGGCTGCTAATGACTCCAAACTCTCCACCTTGGTCGAGGCTCAGCAGGCCATCATCTCACCTGTCACTATCCTTACCGAAAAGATGGATACTGTTGCATCTCGCCTAGAAAAGCTCTTCGAGTCAGTCCCTTTTCCTGGTCCATCACCCTCCCCAGGTCCACCATCTGCCCCCGCTCACCGGACTTCTACCTCCAAATACAAAGTTCGCTATGATTGCCGGCTGGATGTCATCTCCTGGAATGTATGTGGTATCACCAGTTATACTAAGCTCACTCAACTCAAGGCATATGTTTTTCGTCATCATCCCAGTGTTATTTTTCTTCAGGAAGCATTTCCAGGACGGCCACTTGCTGCTGGGCAAGTTCCTCCCCTCTCAGGTTATGTGCCATATGTTCATCTGGTAAGGAATGGTCTCCTGACTTACATACATAGATCCTTGCCACATCGCCTTCTCCGTACCTCCACTGATCCTGACATGACTTTTCAGCTATATGAGGTTCTACCTGGGAATGGAATACTCCAATTATATAATGTCTATTCTACCCCAGCCAGACTCACTCTTGATGCTCTTCCTCCTGCAACATTCATAAATATTTTGTACTATTAAATATATACAAACATCTTACACAATATTGTGGAGGTCAACCTTTCAGAGTGGTATGTACATTATACAACACTCGTGGTAATAATGTCAATCTCATATGTCCACAGCTCAGAACATCTCTTTTTAAACACAGTGTACTATGCTTCGGTCCTCAATTATGGAATTCATTGCCATTAAGAATTAAAACTCTTCTTTATAATGGTAGTTTATCATTTTTTTAAAAATCTATAAAAACATATTTATATAACTACCAAAATAGTTAATATTGAAATAAGTTTGTATATATTATATATTTGGTGTGTTACTATAGTGTGTAGTATAATATGGTATGTGGTATGGGTGATGGTATTGTTGATGGTTTTCATTGTTATTTTGTGATTTGTAAATGTAACTATAACTATTGCATTGTTGTATTATGATTTGTAAATAGCACTACAATTATTGCATTGCTCATTGCTATTCTTATTATGCTCTAGCTGCGTGTGGCAGTGTGAGCATTCATATGTTATATTATGTAATTGTTTCAATGTGTTATGTTATGTTATGTATTGGAAATTTAAGGGCAATAAACCTTTACTTACTTACTTACTTACTCTTGCCTTTCCAGGGACAGTGTAGTGGCCTTCATTGACCTTCGAATTGCCTTCGATATTGCTAATAGAGACGTCATTTTGGATCAACTGTTTGACTCCGGTATAAAGGTAATCTACTATGGTGGATTCTGGGCTATCTCAGTAACAGGACCTCCCGTGTGATTTTCAGTGGTGCGCTCAGTCCTTTGCAAAATTTTCATCTTGGTACGCCTCAAGGGGGTGTTCTCAGCCCATTGTTATTTAATATTTTGATGCATCGACTGCTCACTTCTCTCCCTGATATTCCTGGAACTACAATTACATGCTATGCTGATGATATCTGTGTTCATTCTACCTCACCAAGGGATCTCCAGCGGGTTTTTTACTCCTTCTCTGTGGCCTCCTCTCACTGTGGTATTATTGTCTCACCAGATGAGAGTAGAATATTCACCTGCCGCCTTCCTCAAGCTCGGCCAGTGTTCACCATTGGAGGGACTGTCATTTCCATGTGTTCCCAGTACCGCTACCTGGGCGAGCCAGTCAATATTTGGCCAATTGTTCCTGCCAGACCGCAATACGATCCCATTGTCCAGGACTTATTGAGTCATCCTCAGCTCTGACTTACACCACTTCAATGGCTCACTAATAACACATCGGGCATTTCCATCCCATTAGCTAAGACCATCTATATTGCTTTTATCCGTTCAGTTGTTAATTACCTCTCCCCTCCTCTGATTCAACTTCCCAGGGCTACCTTGAAACTTTAGAAAAAATTCAGAATAGAGCAATGAGAATAATTCTCGGTTTTCCAATGTCGACCAGAATAGTGAACATGCAGCGTGAGTTGTGTCTTCCCCCATTAGTGGAGAGAATGTATTCTAATGTTACTTGCTTCACTGTCAAGTGCCTCCATTACTTTCAGTTAATCAGAACTTCTCTTAGACCAAACTACCCGGTCCCTCCCATACTGCCTGCTGGACGTACTCTTATAAGGTATGTTTTCTCTATGCTCCATAGTCTTAATATAGATATAATGGTTGCAGACGTCCCCCCAGGGCCCCCTCCTGTGGATGCTACCAACACCTGATGTGAGCTTCACACCTACTTCCAAGTTGGAACTGCCTTCTCTACAGCGGCAAACATACAAACAGTGACGTCCTCCATCACAGATACATATTGCCTCTACACTGATGGCTCATTGCAAATGGATGGTACAGCAGGTTGTGCCGTTTTCTCACCTGATATGGAGTCACCTCCAGGGGGCTGGGTTGGCCGTCGTTTTTGTAACCACTTTAGCTCAACATTGTGTGAACTGTATGGTATTCTGGATGCTGTTAGTCTTGTTTGTCAACGTGGAGTGAATGCTGTCATGGCCGCTTTGTTTACCTGTGTCGAACCTGCTGTTAGACTTTCCTGAATTTATGGCAGAATAACACATCTCCAACGTTCTAGTTCAGGACAAAAGTCACATAAGAACAGTAAGATCATTTTGGCATAATCCAACAAGGTGTGGGGTTTTTGACTCTGTCATTTTTAGCCTGTGAAATATTGGTGCTCAGGACATACCCTCCCTTGTCAATTTTTCCTGTGTTGGCGCATGCGCACTGAGCACTTGAGCGAGTCATCGTTGCCAAGACCGTGGCGACACTGCCCAGGAAGCCCACACATATTGCTCAAGCTCGTGCACATATATACATATAACCACATATCAATATGTCAAGTGACAGTCAAGAGACGCTGATAGACGCCCTGAATGTGCCTGATGAAAACCCACAAGAATCAGCATTGCAGCATGAAGCACCGGTGGAGGCGCCACACCACACTCCACCTCAAGGGCACCCCACGGTACAGCCATCCTTAGATTGCCCAACGAGGGAGTACCTAGACAAGAACTTTCTTAAGTCTGACCTCCAGAAACGATGTCGTGAGTTGGGTGTCACGAGCATATGGATAAGTAAAAGCCAACTAATTGAAAGGATACTGGAGAAGTCACAGTCAACTTCAAATGATACGCACTCACACCTCACAGGCAGTGCTGTCGAGCAGACACCCCCTCCTGAAAATGACACTCCCACCCATGAGGACAACACCATGCAGGATAGAATAAATGTGCTTGACATTGCCAAGGATATCAAAATGATTAAATCCAAGCTGGCAACGAAGGACGAAGAAATAGAATTACTGAATACTGAAGTTAATGCAGCATACCAAACGATCCATCAACTGCAACAACGTGTGACTGAGTTGGAGAAACAATACGGTGAAAGTAGTGACCACTACATCTTAGCTGGGGGCGACACATCACCCAGCGGCTGCCTTCTTCTTGGTGATAAAAATCTAGGTTCGGTCCTCTGCACTGATCTGCACCACAACAGCTCGGTGAGGACCATCCCTGGCGCTGACATGGACCTGCTCAGGAGTTGGGTGAATGAAAAACTACACAAATCTCCCTCCGTATGCGTAATCTACTGTGGTACTTCAGATATAATTGCGGAACACTCGTCGACAACAATATTAGACAATTTAGGATCTCTCATCAGTGATTTAAAAGAGAAAAACAACAACATGAACGTCTGTTTGCCAAATAGTTCCATCACCTGAGCATCAAGACATTGAAGATAAAATTGAAGACTTTAATAATAATCTAACTAGATGGGGTGACACTAATGGCATAAGCATAATTGATACTGTTCCAACATTTAAACTTGGTACTGGTGAACTAGACGACCTCTGCTTCGACAAGGTCATTAATTCATATTCTACGCTTAATAGACTGGGAGCAGTTAAGTTATTGAATGCCATTAACAAGCAGTGTCCTACATTCACTCTCTGTTCTAACTGGCAAGAAGTGAGAAGAAATATCAACACCTATACAGCACAACTAAGTGAGCAGCAAAACGCCGGTCATGACAGTCACAGGCCAGCCCAGCGACCACCAGCACCGCTCGGTGCTTTGACTCCTCGCCCTGAACCCGACCATCGGACTGCCTCACCTGCCCAGAAATCCTATGGGCACCCCACGACAGCCCGTTTTCCCTCGACTACCCCTCATAGACCTCCATATCATCGCTACTCTACTGAACATGAAGCAATACCACAACTCGCAGTCACAACAGGAACAGTAAGAGAGGAGGCAATTGGAGAGAGAGAAGTGAGAGGTACACACGGCTCCAACACCTATGCAGCAGTCCTAAGGGGGGCAACGGGTGAAAGACACCATTCCCCCGCTCACGCTACTGGAACGCGTGGTCGACATGAAGATAACTCGTCATATAGACGCATACCTACTTCTGTACTCCAGGGACAGGAACACCACCAGGATGACTCACAACATTACCAACACGACACTAGAAGGCGTAACAGTGAATTCAGAAATTGGCCACAAATCAATAGCTTTGAAAGAAGAAAAGTCGGGTGTTACAAATGCGGTGAATTTAATCATGTACAAGCTGCTTGTAGATTCGATCACAAACTGTTATGCAGCATTTGCCAACGCTTAGGTCACAAAAACCGACTCTGCCAGTATTATAACGCATAGGACGATGGCAAAGAAGTATTAGCCGGTGTAGAGTAAAATGGAAATTCGTTGACAATAGAACACATAAATGCACAGTCACTTCTGGGGAGTATAGATGAAGTGAGATTATTAATGAAGAAAATAAATACTGATATATTATGTGTAAGTGAATCATGGCTCTTTCCCAATCTCTTGGATGATTACGTGAAGATATCTGGATATAAGATTTTTCGTTGTGACAAGGGACGTGGTGGTGGTGTTTGTATGTACACAAAGGATTTTTTAACTGTTAATGTGATCAACTTAAATGTTCCAAAGCAGGAGGGAATTGAGGACGTATGGGTAACCATACAGTGTCGGAAGTTACCAGATATTATTATAGGGTGTATGTACCGACATCCTAAGGCCCCTGTAGTCGCTTTTGAATACATACAAAACATTTTTAAAGAACTTTGTTTGAAAAATATGACATTGTATATTCTTGGTGACTTTAATGACAACTTACTTGCTAATGATAATAAATTGACTAAGCTTATAAAGAGCAACAAACTGACACAGTTGGTCAATAAACCAACTAGAATTACGCCTACGTCCTCAACACTATTAGATCTTGTCATCACTAATAAGCCCAGTACTGTGATTACCTGTAATGTTGTACCACAAGAGATAGCAGATCATGATCTCATTGGCATCACCATAGATATTAGTAAACCTAAGAGAATACCTGTAATAAAAACTTTTCGCCACCTTGGTGGATATAAAAAAGAGGACTTCTGCTTAAAACTACTTGAAAAATCTGAAAATTTTAATATGATTTTAAACACAGACGATGTGAATAAGCAGGTAGAATTTTTTACTTTAAATTTTGTGACGTGTCTGGATGCTTGTGCTCCCTATGTAACAAAGCAAATTAGGAGACCATTTGCACCATGGATGAATGAAAGTTTGCAAGAGGCCATGAAAACTAGAGATTACACTCAACAATTATTAAAGTCTGATAGACATAACACTGTACTACAGGAACAATATAAGTGCGAGAAAAAACAAGTAAAAACTCTCATTGCAGAAAGTAAAGCCTCATATTACCACAATAAGTTTCATGAGAATAGGGATAATGTTAATGAGACTTGGAAATCTATCAGAGAAATTGTTCCCAAATGTAAAAATAATGCTTGTGATTTATACTTTGATGACGAGGTTACTAAAGCCAATGATTTTAATACTCACTTTGCAAATGTTGGGAGAAACACGTATAGGAAAACTCAAGAACTCCTCCATGGTGAAAATGTATCTTATTTTAATGACGAAAATGCTAATGTAGATGCATGTAATACGAATGACGGAAATGCTATTTTATCTGATACAAATGTTTTTAGACCTCAGCCTGTAGACACTGAAACCATTATTTTAACCATAAAATGTCTTAATGTAACCAGCTCGGTAGGTTGTGATGATATTTCATTGAAATTTATTAAGGATTCCCTGTACATTATTGCATTTTATCTAACTTGCATTATTAATACCTCCATTGTTACTGGTGTTTTCCCTTCTTCTTGAAAGCATGCTATTGTTGTTCCACTCTTTAAAAAGGGTGATCCTAATGATTTGAATATTTATAGACCCATTTCCCTCATACCAATTTTATCGAAAATAATTGAGAAAGTAGTTACTGGCCAGCTCACGCATTTCTTGGAGACCAATAAACTTTTGTCTAACACACAGCACGGATTTCGACCAAGACTGTCCACAGAGACTGCTCTCACTGTTGTTAAGGACAAAATATTTACTAATATGGATATGAAGAAAGTTTCTGTCTTGACTCTATGTGATCTGTCAAAGGCCTTTGATAGTGTCAACCACGATAATCTGTTAAATAAATGTGCTAACCTTAACATTGATAAATTTTGGTTGTCGAGCTACCTTCAATATAGGTCACAGTCCGTTCGTATAAACAAAACAGTATCAGATAATTTAAATGTTAGCTATGGGGTCCCTCAGGGTTCAATTCTTGGCCCCATTTTATTACTATATATGTCAATGACCTTGCTATGAGTGTAAATGGATGTTCACTGACACAATATGCGGATGACACTCAAATTTTACAAGCTGATACTCTGGATAACCTTAATGATCTCATCTCCAGCACTGAAGCTGCATTGCATACCATAAAGCTGTATTTCCTAACTAATGGACTTCTACTAAATCGCAAAAAAACTGAATGCATATTAATTGGGAAGACAACTACTATCACGCATACCACCAGACGTCTATATTAATTGTGATGGTGTACATATATACCCGAGCGCTCATGTGAAGAATTTAGGGGTACACTTTGACAGATATATGCTTTTTGATGTACACATTGCAGAACTAAATAAGAAAGCAATGGGAATATTGATGTACATCAATAGGATAAGTGAAAACTTTGACAAACCCACTCGAAAAATTATAGTGCAGTCTCTAGTCCTTAGTGTAATTAATTATTGTATTAGTGTATGGGGAAATACTAGCAAAACTCTTCTTCATAGTGTGCAGAAAATACAAAATTTTGCTGCAAAAGTGGCAATAGGAGGAGTGAATTAGAATTTATTTATTGATGCAACTAGGCATCTGGCGGCGCAACAGCTAGGGTCATATACCGCCCAACACAAAATTATTATCCTCAACTAACAAAATCACAAACTCCCGAAAGGGACACGTATCATAACTAAATTACACACAAACTATAAACATACACCATTACTAAAAGAACGCGTCAACTTAACTAATATATAAAAAAGAATCACGACTAAATAATATCAAAATATCTAAAAACCATAAGTATAATAAAATCACAATTTATGGAGGAGGCCAGCCTCCTCCACATAGGAGAGAGTGTTCCCTCCCACGCTACAAGCCTCCTCCCCGAGAACCAGGGAGAGACTGTAAGAACCGTCACCCACCCGGTACTCGGAGAGGTGCCTATGACGCAGGTCCCCAAAACTGGGACACTCAACAATAATATGCCTCACTGTCAAAGGGACCAGACAATCATCACAGTAGGGAGGGTTAATCCTGTCCATTAAAAAGCCATGAGTCAATAATGTGTGGCCAATGCGGAGACGGACAAGAGCCGTCTCCCACCGGCGGGACAGGCCGCTGTAGCTCCACAAACCAAGGCGTTGGCGGATGTCACGGAGCTTGTTAGCCCCGACTGCGTCCCATCTGTCCTGCCAGCAGGAACGAACGGCAGCATCTATATAGGGTCGAAGGTCCACTGCAGGGACAGGATGATGCCCGGCAGGAGGCCGAGAATTGGAGACCACAGCCTTAGCCAGGGCATCAGCTCGCTCATTACCATCAACACCCACATGGGCCACGACGACCCAGGAGGACAAGCCACTCAAGGATGGCCAACACCAGGGGATGGGGAGAGTTAAAATTGCACAAGGCCTGCAAGGCACTACAAGAATCACTATAAATAGAAAAAGAAGGCTGAGGGAGAGTAAAAATCACTTGGATGGCATATAAAATGGCCGACAGCTCAGCAGTGAAAATGGACATGACAGAAGGAAGTCTACCACCACGGCAAAAGTCAGGAAAGACAACTCCAAAACCAACTCCAGCATCAGACTTTGACCCATCTGTGTACACAGGGAGGGACTCCCTGTGAGTGAAGGCATTTTCTAAAAACAGGGAACGAGCCACTGGAGGAGGAAGAGATTCTTTTTTGTCTGTAAAACAGGTGCAGGGAAAAACTTGTGGAAGAAGCCATGGAGCCACCCTGGGGACCCTCACAGGACGAATCTGGAAATCTTCAATTCCCATCTCCTCCATAGCCTTCCTGACCCGGAAGCCAAAGGGCCAAGGTGTACGAGAATGTGAAAGGTAATAATTAGACATGATATCAGATGACACCGCCAAGCAAGGAAGGGAGTCGGGAAGTCGATGTAATCGATGCCAACAACGAACCATTGAGGACTGGCGACGGAGATCTGGAGGTGGTTCGTTAGCGTCCACCAGGAGACTGGGGATTGGTGATGACCTGAACGCTCCAGTTCCCAGACGTATCCCAGCATTATGAACAGGGTCTAAAACTCTGAGACGGACATCTGTGGCAGAGGAGTACACCTCACACCCATAATCAAGTTTTGACCTAATAAAAACACGGTATAGGCGAAGGAGGGTGGCGCGATCAGCCCCCCAGGTAGTATGGCTCAAAACCCTCAACAGATTAAGAGCCTTGAGGCAAGAGACCTTAAGTGTATGTAAGTGGGGAACCCAAGTCAAACGTTTGTCGAAAAGGAGACCCAAAAAGCGAGTCTCCTTGACACAGCGTATCCGATGACCATACATGAATAAGTCCGGATCAGGGTGGACACCTCGGATGTGGCAGAAGTGCATAGCAACCGTCCAACGTGACACTCTGTCACGGGCAAGCTGCATGCGCCGCTCCGCCACTGACATACGGGAGGCAGCAAACCAGACTGCTAGGTCATCAACGTACATCGAGTTGGCTATACCGTCCGGAAGGGATGAGGCAATGGCATTAATTGCTACTGCAAACAATGTGACACTGAGGACACTTCCCTGAGGGACGCCCTCCTCCTGTGCAACAGATGCTGAGAGAGCTGTACCAACCCTTACAGAAAAACTGCGACCACTAAGAAACTCTTTAAGAAAGCGTGGAAGGCGACCTAACAGGTCATATACATGGAGCTGCTGCAGGATGCCATATTGGCATGTAGTGTCATATGCTTTCTCTAAATCAAAGAATACACAGATAAGGTGTTGATGTCGTGCAAAGGCCTCACATGCAGCAGCTTCCAACCTGACCAGAGCATCTGTAGTAGAACGATGTTTACGAAAACCCGACTGGGACGGAGACAGAAAATCACCCCGTTCCAAGAAGTATACCAGTCTGACATTCACCATCTTCTCAAATAGTTTACATAAACACGAGGTCAAAGCAATTGGTCGGTAATTGAGGGCAACACTAGAGTCTTTGCCTGGCTTGGGGAAAAGAAGGATGGTAGCAATCCTCCACCCAGAAGGGAAGACACCCTCCACCCAGATTCTGTTATATAAAGTTAAGAGAAATGAGATTGCCTCCTCACCCAAGTGTCGAAACATTGCATATGGGATGTTGTCTGGCCCAGGAGAAGTGTCCCCACAGAGAGAGAGAGCAGAATGCAGGTCTCTCAGGGTGAATATATGGTTATAACTTTCATTCTCATTCCCTGAGAAATTCAGGGCTGTACGCTCCTTGGCTCTTAACTCATGTCTCACAGCCAGAGGTCGAGAGTCACGGCTGGAGACTCTAGCAAAAGCCTCCGCCATGGTATTGGCCACTGTCAAACTATCCATAATCTGAACTCCATTGACCTTAAGTACAGGTGGAGAACTAGGAGAAAACTTCCCCGCCATCTTACGGACTCTCTTGAACACTTGAGTGAGTGGAGTTTTACTATTAATTGAAGACACATAGGCCTTCCAAGATGCACGTCGTGCCTCTTTTAAAACTCGTCTAGCCCGGGCCCTTGCCCGTCGGAAGTCCTCTAAAAGAGTTGCGTCCCCACGATTGCGACGAAGGTGAGAGAAAGCAGCGCGCTTCTCCCGCACAGCAGTGGTGCAGACTGGTGACCACCAAGGGACAGGACGTTTGGGAAAGTAGCCAGAAGTTTTAGGGATAGAGTTGAGAGCGGCAGAGTGGAGTACATCAGTGAAATATGTTACAGCCTCATCAGCGCTACCAAAATCGGCTACTGAAGAGAACGAAGAAGTTAGCTCTCTAAAAAACTGCCAGTCAGCCTTCTCTAATTTCCACCTAGGAAGACGAGACTGAGGTTCATACTTGTTACCTTCTAAAAGTATAGGAAAATGGTCACTACCATATAAATCTGGTAACACTCTCCAAGTAAAATCTAACAGAGCACTGGCGGTAAAAGTCCCAGTTGGGCTATTAAAATGTGTCACATCTCCCGTATTTAAAACCCCTAATCCCTCATCCTCAATAAAAGAAGCTAATAAAACACCCCTGGGGTTGATCGAACTGTCACCCCACAGAGGATGACGCCCATTAAAATCACCCAATAAAATAAAGGGAGAGGGAAGGTCCCGTACAAGACGGGTGAGATCACCCCTCTCTACTGTAACACTGGGAGGAAGGTATAGACTGCACACAGTGTAGGGGCGGTCCATAAAAACCTCAACAGCAACAGCCTGGAGCGGTGTGTCAAGCTCCAGGCTCGTGCATGGAATATCTCGACGAACAAGGATGGCAGAGCCACCATGGTGACCCTGCCCTTCAAATGAATTTGAATAAAATGCAGAATATGCTGGAGGACTGGCAGGAATGTAGTCCCCAAGCATTGTCTCTTGAAGAGAAACACATGCAGGAGAGAAACTAGAGAGAAGAATGCGAAGTTCTTCCCAAGAAGCACGCAAGCCACGGCAATTCCACTGAAGGACATTAAAAAGTGTTACTTTGGTCCTGGTTTATGGGAAGCCTCATCGAGGTACTTCCCACTACCACCTCGACCTGAGGGTCTACTCAAACGATACGTTTTGTCAAATCTTGGGCCACTAGAAAAGCGAACCCGAGGAGTAGTACTTGGGGTAGTAATTGGGACCCGCTGACGAGTCCCTGAAGCATTTGATATGTTTGATAAAGATGAAGGTATATGAGCAGGGATATTCTTAGAAGCATTTACATTGGTATTGTCCTGTGCAGCAGTGGTATCACTGACACAGGCAGACACATCAACATCCATAATACAGGTGGTAGAATCACTCTGCTGTTCTAGCGGAGAAGAAACTGAATTTTTTTAAGTCGCGACATCTGTGGCATCCACATTAACTTCACGCTCCTCTGATGGTCTTGAAGAAAACTTGCGAGGAGGAACTTCTGTTGAATCAAAGGATTCATCAGAGCCACGAAAACGCTTCTGGTGACATTGAGAGGAAACTATGGATGAGTCCTCAGAGATGGTTGCTTTATAAGGAGGAACATCTATTGAGTCAAGTGCCTCAGAGGAACCATGAAGACGTCTCTGTGACCGTTTAGGTGACTTAAGTTTCCTTTTTGGAGAGCGTGTGGCAGCGTGAACCTCTACCACATGGACACCTTTAGCTAAAGTTGCAGAATTGTCATCAGTTGAAGGGTCAGCAGAATGAGTGTCTGATAAGGTTTCCAAAACAGAGAAGGTATTATGTAGTGTAACCTTAGAAACGCTCTCACTGGAGCATAAAGCAGCTGCCTCTTGAGAGGGTTGAGAGGGTGTTACAACTGATTTGGGGCGAAGGGTGGAGGCGTATGTCTTAACACCACCATCCTTCTGTTGCCTGAAGTTGAGTTGCCGTCTGGCACTACCAATACTAATGAATTGGCTACTAGCCAAGTGGAGAATATCCTGCTCAAGGAGGTACATCTTACATTGGCGAGACCGCAAGGGGTGAACATCTCTGCAGTAAAAGCAGTAACTCTCTGACCGACATTCAGAAATAAGATGTGCGTCAGAAGCAGAACAATTACCACACCGGGAACGGTTGTAGCAGTTCCTCCTCCCATGACCAAACTCATAACAACAGAAACACTGTAAGGGACGCTCAACAAAAGGCTTCACCTCAAAAGAGGTGGGGTTAATGTTAATGCGATCTGGGATATGCGAACCATAAAAAGTGAGGATGATCATATTTTTACTGCCTTTCATCTTTGTTATTCGTTGGACATTGTCTGGGCACATAGCAAGAATGTCCTCTTCTGAAAATTCATATAGGTCTTCATTATATATACGCCCCTTGCTATAATTGAATGTTCGGTGTGGTTTGATAGATTCAAACATGCTATCAGTAGGACAGGGGAGATTGAGGAGCATCATGGCCTGAGTAAGATCTTTGGCTCTGATTAAGACGCCCTTACCATATTTCTTTATGTGGCCCATTGGTAGTACTCCAACTTTCTCTCGTAATAACGGGAAGCATGGATAAGGTTATCACGTCCCTCCCTGTAATACGCCACAAACCAAAAGGGTGTTGGAACCTGACGTTCCTTTGGGACATTCTCTTTAGAGTCATCAAAAACATTAGGACAGTAGTCATTATCACTATCTACTACATTGGCAGACCGCATTAACTGAACTTTACAGTGAGTATCCCCCACTGTCAGAGAATCTTTTGCCTCAAATGCTGCTTTGGCAGCAGCATTTGTTTTGAATGTAATATAACACCGATTAGACCTACAATCACAGTCATAAGTGATTCGGATACGAAGGACTACTCCAAAACACTTAAAAATGGAGTGGATAGCGCCATACGAAAGTGATGCCTGTACATTCGTTATTATCAATGTGTCACAACCACTAACACGGTTATCTGACACTACACCCGACCTGCTGGGTCTACTCATATTTGCAGCTCTCTGCTCATCACCTCGACCAGATTTTTGCGTCTCGAGGGCCTGGTCGACCACCGCTCGAGAGAGAGATTTTGGTTTTGATGTATCCATATATCATTGATTTAAAGTTTTTGGCCCCAGGAGCCAAGAGCAACTACCAACCGGGCAGATGAGGGGACCGAGCGCTGGTCGCCGCAGGCGGGGTACCTCTTCCCCCACGGGGCCACTCGTTTTAAAAAGCACCCCAATGGCTCGAAAGTTTGCCCACGATGGTGCTAAGACCCCCTTCCCCAACATCTCCCGGCCCAGACACCCAACCATCCAACATAGGACTGCCCCTAGAAGGCAGTCCCTCTGGAGGGCAGCACTGTTGGCCCGTACTGGCAGCCTATTGCATAGGAACCATTTAGTCTGGTCTCTCACTGGCGACCTTACTAGCATGGGAAACCCTCTCTCCCCAAAATTGGAGCAGAGCAGGGGCCAAAGCCCCCTCTCGCCTAGCTCGCCAGGTCATAGAGACACGCAAGCCCCCCCACCTCGTCAAGGCGATTCCCGTTTGGGGGGGTAGGAGGAGTGAGGAAATATCACCATGTAACACCCATTTTAAAAGAATTGGAATGGCTGACAGTGAAAGACAAGTATAAATTTGATAAATGCACCACTATGTACAAAGCTGTCAATAGATGGTATCCAGAATGGTATATAAATTTTTCAACAGTTAGGGAGAATACAGGCAGCATAACAAGGCAGAATGATAACTTGTTTGTGCCACGAACTGCAACAGACTCCGGTGCTAAGGCCACCTCTGTATGTGGACCTAGAGCTTGGAACCAACTGCCACATTATATTACTAACTCAGGAAGTCTACAAGGTTTTAAGTCTGGGCTTAAAAGTCTACTTTTAATGACACAGGTCTAATTATCTGTATTATTTTAAATGTCCATGAATTGTAATACAATTTGTTTTCTCCTTTATTTATTTAATATGTATTGATATTATATTATAGGTTTGCCCTTCTTATAATTTCTTGCTGAATTTACTTAGTCAAATGTTCATATTGCAATAATCACATGTATGCTTACGAGAAACACCATGTATCATGAAAATAAACAATCTGAATCTGAATTTTTTGTGACTCCAAACCTGCCCTTCATTTCCTCACTAGTGTTCAGCCCACACACTGTACTGTTTTTCAGCAGATTTGATCGTTTTTGGCCTTATTACATCATTGTAATTTGACTGTCAAATTTTTATGCGTTCCATCTCATGTAGGTTTATCTCACAATGGTACAGTTGACAGACTCGCAAAGGAAGTGTGCCATCTGCATCCTTGTGGTGTTGGACGTCCTCTCTCCCTGACATGTTATCTCTCTTAGACTCCGCTCCTCCACTCTCCTTCCTGTACGGCGACGCAGGGATGCAGAGAGGCCCTCCAGCATCTCCATCACCCATTACGAGTCTGTCTGCTGCCACAAATATTTCTACAGTCGTCGAGGCCTCATGGTTCGGAGGCACAATGTAGTCTCTACTCGTTTGAGGCATGGCTACAGGCCACCGTGGTAGGTTGCTGGTATGCAGGGTTAGCCTCCCTTCACTAAGTGTCGCTTGTGTCGAGTGCCTCGTGCTAACACCATAGAGCACTATTGCCTGGCCTTCCCCACTGTCCGACACTTGGTGCCCCGGGGGCATATTGCCCAACTGTACTCCACTCCTGCACCAATGGTGAAAACGGCTGGTCCAGACGATTTGAAGGGGTAACTTGTATAAACATCGAAACTTACTAACACACTGCTCCATATGGTCTGCACAATAATAATAATAAAAGGTTTATTGATTTGGCAGCCAAAGAGCTGAAATTACATAAAATAGTGATTAATAATGAATGGTAATTACAATTACAATTGAAACATCTTTTAAAATGCACAATACATAATAAATTGGTGATTATTCATGGATGGGAATTACAACGGAAGCATCTCTTAAAATAAACTATATATATTATATACATATTATATACATACAATTACATCTTCAGTCTTCACATATAAACATGGTTAGAATAGATAAGTTTGTATGTGTGTGTGAATAGAATAGAATAGAAAATATTTATTGCTCAGAATTTTACAAAAAGTATGGAGCACAGCCCCTTAAATATTATACTGTAGGCTACTGTACAGTACTTAAATTATGCTGCTTATACAAATAATGGTTAACTAAACATACAGTACAACAAAAAATTACACAATTATAATCAACAAATACTCTCAGTGATACAAACTATCTATACAGGCTTTTAAATATACTCTTCAAAAACTGCACTAAATTTCTCATTATATTTGAATCACTATTATTCATTAATAATATGTATTTATGCAGTGTTGGATTACATCTGTAACAATGTGAAATATATCTATTTCTGTATTGTATAATATTTTCATTTTGACAAGTAAATAACATATGATATTCATCTCCCACTTCATTGTTATTACATTTAGTACATACCCTGTCCTCCCTATTAATATTTCTATGTCTACCAGTAATCACTGGTAATTTATTATTACCTGATCACAATGTTGTCATTATTATTCTATCTGCCTTATCTAATTTTACTAAGAAATCTTATACACAAAAAACAAACTTATAAGTTCTATAGTCACTACAAATTACCTTATTTACTAAATTACTGTTCCATTTTGTTATCCATTGATCCTTCAACTGTTGTTCTTGTAACGCTCCAAAATTATTTCTATATTTTTTTTTATGTTCCCCTTTTAATCCCTAAAGACCGGTTGACGCCCTGTAGGGCTAATTTTTCTTGTCGTTGGGCGAGAAAATACACTCACAATATCGATCCACTACCCAATCAGTCGATTCTGGGACCCCACGATGGCTGGGCGATTTTTAAGTAATTGCCCTTGTCCGAATTTGTGCTCTAACGATCGTAAGACAATACCGTAGTGAATATATGTACGTGAGTGACACCATGATATTCCTACAAGGTTACAAATTATTATTTAGTGTATAGATCATGACACACGATACATAATGGGGTAGTAATAAGAAAATAACACCACAAAACACACTCATACAGGCACAATTGATAGTAAATATACGTGTTTCCTACGGTACAAGTCGGTTTGTTTATCATTTTCTAAGTTACACGATGATATATTCCTACAAGTGTTCATACTATTTTTAGTGTTGAAATCATGACATACGATACATAATAGTAGTAATACGAGTGAGTTGACAATGGAGTTATGCGGGAAACTGTACACTAAGCAGTGGTCGAGTCTATCCCGCGCGTACATACAGACATACTGCAGATTCGCGCGCAGACATGGTCTACTTAAACTCACTCTATCTCCACAACTATTCGTACAGCCCTCCCGATGGTACCATTGGAAAGAGGAAGAGTTGAAGGTAAGGATGGAACAATTTTGAAGTCAGTACACTATATAGGTTAAGAGTGTGAGTGTTGTGAATATAGGGCAAATCGAGAAATTTTGTTCTGGTGTAAGAAAGACTTACTTACTTCCAAACATATGAGTCGATATGGTAGGGTGGCTGGCGACTGGTTTGTCTTTGTAGTGTCTTTGTTGTCTCTTCGGAGTTTGATTTTAATTATTAGGCTTTCTATAACTATTATGGTTGAGAAGATACAACAAGGTTAAAGTAGTTTACTCACTTTTTATTTATAACACGAGTTAGTATACAGAGTCACAATATGTAGCTTGCACGGGTTTAAGCTAGGCTAGGAAGCTAACTTTAAAGAGAGGTAACACGCTAGAGTAACCTGTGATTGGGTCGGTTATCTGTAGCTAACTGAGAGTTATAGGAGCGCAACTAGGGCACTTCCCTTGTGTATGATATGAACTGTGTCGTCACTTTATGCTAGCGTGTCAGTGGTTCCCAAGCGTAGGTCAGCAGTATTGGAGCATCATGTGACGGGTGTAAGTCTGAGAGTCTAAGTGACTCATATAAGTAAGTATTAAGTAAGTTATTATAAGTAGCCCTCTAATGAAGGTGAAACCGGAACAATGCTCGGCCACTACCATCCTTCGCCCTCGAAGGAACATTTATAATAATTTACATGTTGTTATATAAGGGGATTATTATCTTCTGGCATATCTTTCCAGGTTGATTATTAATATTTTCCCTATTAAACTTAAGATTTAAATATATAGATATTATTATTATTGGAATACATGCAGTCTGTAGATGTACTTTATTATTTCTACAGATAATAATTAATATTACATGTCCAATATACATTATGGGTAATACATCCTATTTAAATGTGTAGTGGTGTGTAATTAGCCTATACATTTGTATCCTCATTACCTTGTGACACTTGTCTTTGCCGTTCGCGAGCTAATAATTGTTGGTACCAAGTGTACACCTTCCGTATACACCAGCTAAATACAATAGTACAACAATTAACATTAGTGCAGGTATGATGTGTAGAGGTAATACAACTTCTCTTAAGAGATGTAAAGGTAACAAATTATTCAACTTTGAGGTAAACTCTGAGTCTATTAAAATTTGAAGGATCTTTATGTTATCTAAAAAAAAAATTATGTTATCTATAGAGATGTTTTCTACAAGGTTAACTCTGACATTAACTCTGTAGAAAGTGTGGACACAAAAAAACTTTATGGTGATGAGTAGGTAAGTTAAGAAAAATGTTCATTCCTAATCTCACAATGACCCTGAGCCATATAATAACCATCCACCCAAACGTGTTGGACTTACCATTGCTAAATAATATCACACTTATTCTCTGTTTGTATAGTAGTAGTGGTTAGTACTGAAGTGCTCATGGTAGGAAATATTACTGACAGTTTTGAAAGTACAGTAAGATGTGGGAAGAGTTGAGTCTGGCATTATGAATGAAAGGTCACACTGTGCCTGGTTTGCTAAAGTCCAAGTAAACATATAACCAGGACATACAGTACATGCAAGTGTAAGTATGATGTGCGACAGTCATCCAATGAATGTTTGTCCAAAGTGTCTATGGCAGTATAATCTTCAGATGAGACTATGTATGACTTGTCTACAACCAGCAGGGTATTAATTACTCTTAATTGGAAATGGTCGTAATTCTCAAATATTAATTGACGTTTTTGACTT
The DNA here is from genome assembly GCA_034508575.1 of Petrolisthes manimaculis. Classification (NCBI taxonomy): domain Eukaryota; kingdom Metazoa; phylum Arthropoda; class Malacostraca; order Decapoda; family Porcellanidae; genus Petrolisthes; species Petrolisthes manimaculis. Next base: position 1,173,408 of record JAWZYT010000029.1, read on the forward strand.
ATAAGGAATATTTAAGACTTTTCCTCTATGTTCAACCAAAGTACCTGGCCAGAGTACTTGGGCTGTAACTTCTTTTTGTTGGGCAAGTGAAACAAGTGCTATACCCAGCAAAAACTGTAATAGAATCTTGTCTCAGTTAGAATGAGTCCAATGATAGAGTAGTAATATTCCACGTCAGATAGGGTAAATATAGGGTTAAGCTTTTAAGTTTTTATAGCTATTTCCACTGCTGCCTGCGGCTGCCATAGAAGTAACAACTTCGAGTTTACTCTACCCAATCCAGTATCTACCAAGTCACTTATGACTACGTCGTTTAAATAATTAAGTTTCTTAACAGCTATGTCAATGGCTGCTATGTACTCACTAATTAATTGGATGAGTTCAATGTTAGGTATTATTCCAATTAATTCGTTTAGCACAGAAGACAGTTGGTTAGTTAGTTCGTTCAATTATTTCATGGGTTTGTGTCGTAGGTGTTGCCGAGCTTCTTAAGTTCGAATGACAATTCTTTTCTGTTGCCCTAGGGTAGTAATTACCCCCCCTAGTTTCTTACCTAAGACAGTGACATCATCGGCCAAAGCTTCTTAAGTTTGAATGACAATTCTATTCTGTTGTCCTAGGGCAGTAATTACCCCCCCTGGTTTCTTACCCAAGACAGTGACATCATCGGCCAAAGCTTCTTAAGTTTGAATGACAATTCTTTTCTGTTGTCCTAGGGCAGTAGTTACCTCCCCTAGTTTCTTACCTAAGACAATGACATCATCGGCCATTGCTGTCCCAACAACTGGTTACTCAACAAACCCATAAAATTAAAAAAAAAGGCCACGTCTCTGACGACGAGCATGAGCAGTTTCTATAATATGTCTGTGTAAGTCTGATACATGTTGTCCAAGGTTTAAAATTATCTTTGGCATTTCTAGCAATCCGTGAACTTCCAGTTGTACGGTAACTAAATCTTCCACTATCAAGACTTTTACTCTATATTCAACCAAATCACCTGAAGAGCACCTGGCTTCAGTACTTGGGCTGTAACTGCTGTTTGTTCGGCAAGTGTAACACGCGCTATACCTAGCAAAAACAGTAATAGAATCTTGTTTCCCATTTGAAATAAATGTCATTATTTAGTGTATGTTGCAGACCTTAGTTTTTGTCTGTGTGTGTGTTTGAAGACAGATATGTGGGAGTGGAGGTTAGTATTTCTTGTGCTTGTGCTGTTAATATTATAGATGGTTCATTTAAGTTTATCTGTTTACTCCTATCTACATGCATTATTTCTACCTTCCCCGTTTTTAAACATTTTATTTTTATTTTATTTCTATTTCCATGGTGATGTCGATTATTTCATACGGACCAACAAACTTTGGAGTTAATTTTGATACTCTTTCTGGGGATTTTATCATGACATTTTCCCCTACAGCAATATCTATCTAAATTCACAGCTTGAGTATGTTGTTTGATCAACATCTCCTGCCTACTACCTTTTAGGTGATTCCTGACTTCCTTATGGATGTTATTAAACACTTGTAGTCATCCATATTATATGCTGGAGGAAAATTTCCAGTAATGATTTAATATGGAAGTCGTTTGTCTGTTAAATAGAATCTGTTGAGGGGACTTGCCCACTGATGAGTTTATGGAACCTTTAATGGAGGCAGCTGTAAAGAATTCCAGTCTTCCCATGATCCGTGCATAGGATTAGCCATTTGTCGCAAAACTTCAAGTATCTTGCGATTGCTTGCTGGATGATATGCTGTTATAAAAGTTTGCTTTATATGATATTGATCACATATGTTGCGTAACAATTATTAGTAATTTCTTTACCATTGTCGGTTAGTATCACCCTAGGTGTGGTGTACTGACAAATTAAATTCGTTACCTTCGTTAAATTCGCTTGTGTGGTAAGCTTAGTATATTTATACCAGTTACATCCCATGTTTTTCAGGTATTGGGTAATTTAAAATTGGAGCTGGGCCCATTGTATTACCTTTATGAGCATGACATGATTCACAATTCTTAATATGTTTCTGGTTTGTGGATGATTATGCATTAGTATTAGTACAGTCTTAATTAGTGTATCAGGGACTACTACTTGTGAAGAAATGTTAGTCTGTTTCTCAAGTTTCCTGAACAAAGTGTCATCTATTACCTCAAACTGTGCTAGTGGAATGGGTAACTCCGGTAGGTTAGTTTCTTCGTCCCCTGGAACCAAAGCATAAATGACCCTTGCCCAAAATTTATCTTTCTTTTGTTCAGTTCTAACAAGTTCCACATTAAAGTCTACATCACTGTTAGTGGGAATGACAGCAGCAGCTGATATATTGCGAGATAAGGCATCTGCAACTTTATTAAAACGCCCCGGAAGATATTTAATTATAGGCTGAAACTCTGAGATACCATCTGGCTAACTGACCTGTCAATTTTTTTTTTTTACTTTCTTTACCATGAATACGGTGATAGGATACCCTAGAATTATTTCCCTGAAGGTCTTTAAGGCCCAAACCACCGCTATAGCTTCCAAATTCGAGAGGCTATATTTCTTCTCTGTATCCTTCACCACCCGACTGGGATATACACAAGCCCTGCAACATCGTTCAGTGATATGCTGCATAAGGACAGGGCGTAAACCATCGTTTGATGCTTCAGTACAGAGAGAAAACGGAAGGTTCTGGGTAACTTAAGATAGGAGTAGAATGTAAGCTAAGTTTAACTGATCAAAGCTATCCTACTCTGTTTGTGACCACTTAATTCGATATCTTTCTTCAGGAGTCTTATTAGTGGGTTGGCTATTTTAGCAAAATTCATTATGAATGACTTGTTATATGAACCTAATCCAAGGAAACTCCTTATTTACTTTACTTGAGAAAATTCCTTTACTGCTTTAATCTTGGAATCCAAAGTGTGAATTCCTTTACTATTTACTTTATGACCCAAAAAACTCTATTTCAGCCTTAACTTTTAATCCAACATCCTGCAGTCGCTGAAAAACTCTATCCAGTTCTGAAGGTGTGAATTTACATCAGGCTGACAATAATTAAGTCATCTAGGTATGCAGGTTTGGATTGATCATTTAATTCTACTTGCCAATATCCACTAAGTCAAGACTAATAAAGACTCGGTTATTTTCCCCAATCTCCCTGAGGATATCTTTAATTAAGCACAGGTAATGGGCATCTATCCTTGACAGTTTTCTCATTTATCTTCCTAAAATCTATAACAGGACGGAAATCACCTGTGTTCTTAGTTACTAAAAATAATGGGCTGTTATAAGGACTGTTTGAAGATTCAATTATTCCTTCTTTTGACATATCATCCACCATTTTATTCATTATTTGCCTCTGACTATGAGGTAATCTATAAGCTTTAACATATACTAGATCTGTGTCAGTTAATTTTATATGATGTTTTACTAGTGTTGTTTTCCCCAACCGCTCACCAGGTAAGGCAATAGCCGACCTGTGATTTGCTAATGTGTGTAAAAGCTGAGTGCGAGGTGAAGGAAAATCATTTACTTTTACATGCTCACTTAATTCATTAGTAGTTTTCGTAAATTGCAATTCATCAACAATGTGTATGTTGGCTAAGGGAGGAGATTCTTTTTCCACCTCTATGGGTTTAATAAACACAAGAAAATCACTTATATAAGTACCTGGTTTAATGTTCACCGCCAGATTAACCTTGTTAAAAATTAGAGCTTCAATGAAGTTGTCTCCTTGTATCAGATAAATTATGGACATAATGACATTAATTATTCTACATGTTTCACTTAAGGATATGGTTTGATTTCCTTCAATTATCAACTTTCTCTTGTACCTTAATGATAGCAAACCCTTTACTTGGTAAATGAGTAGTACTTTTGACTGTGCCTGTCAGTTTAATGTGTGAGTCACATTCTCCCTTGAGTGCCCCAGCACCCAGCTGGCTGGTGACTGATGACTCAGAGGTCAACATGTCAACATGGGTACAGCCGACCTTGAAAGATAATTAACTGTAGTGAGATTGCAATGTCAAGGTTATGTTCGATTAATTCTTTTAACTCAATAGACCATCAGTTGGTAAACTGAAGTTTTCACAGTTATAGAAGGTACATTCTAGTCTATGACTACTTAATGAAAGTGTGATAGGAAATTGTACTATTCCTTTAGTGACTAGTCTACTACCAGATAAGGTAGTTAAATGTTTAAATCTGATGGCTGGATAGTCCATCGTTATTGCGGGTTTTCCCTTAACAGCCGTTTAAATGTTACTTCAGAAAGTAAAGGAGACACAAGCTCCTGTATCTACAGCTAGAGAAACATTTGTATTCCCCATGTTACAAGGAAGTGAAAGAATATCCACTTTAACCAAAGCAGCAACAAGTATATTTATTTATTATGTAATTAATGTGAAGTGTTTTGTTTGTTAAAATCTTCACCTGTTTTTGCACATTTGTTATTGACTTCATACCTGGCATTCAACGTTACTCTACATTTATCTGTGTTATGTGTCACACTGTTATGATTAATGCAAAACTGATTACTTGGCTTGTTGTCACTTTCACTTACTACATTATTATTATTATTATCCATACTTTTGGCATTTGAGAGATTATTCTTATCAAAGTAACATTTTTCTAGGCTGTGTCCATATTTCCTACAGATCATACAATAAGGCTTCTTCTTCGCGCTCTGTGGTGTGAAGTTTGTAGTGTGTGGTGTGTGTGAAGTGCTTGTTTGAGTGTTTGTGTGTGTGTTTACAGCTACAAGTAGGGCTCTAGGTACATTTACTTGTTTGTTCAACCACTCTGACCCCCACAAGAGTTGTTTAGCATAGCTAATGGTCGAACCTACTAACGCTAGAGTCCTACTTAGTTTGACTGTTACACAATTACTCACTATACTTCTAACCATTCTGTGTACCCCTGCTAGTGGACTGCCTAACTGCCCCCTACCGATAACATCTATGAGGCTTTCACAACACAGAAGAAAATAATTAAATAAGATATCTGGATGGGTGAGTGCAGTTACGGTCAATAATGTCCTAGCAATGAAGTCTGGTTTACTATGTCCACTTACGAAGCTTATGTTGTCATTTGTAGTCTGTAGTAACTGGAATATGCACATGAAAATTACAACCTTAAGAAAAAAATGGACAATATAAGTTACAATGTCCCAAGTGACTGATTTCACTGCATGAGTTTGGGATGAACTGTTAGTAATAGTAGATGAAGTGTTATTATTAGTTGCCATTGTTGTTGTTGTAGAGTTATTATTCGTTGCCACGGTGTATGATGAAGTGTTAGTTGCTATTTTGTTGATGAAGTGTTAGTTTGTGAAGCCGTAGAATAAGTACGTTCTGATCTCGTGTTACTAGGTGAAGTTACTAAGTGTTATCAGGTGTAGGTTAGTAGTAACGAGTCAGTTAATTATGTAGATTTAGTAGGAAGAATATTAGTGGTTAATTCTCTACCTTGTATGTCTAAATCTAGTGCAATAATATTTACTCAAGAGAGAAGTTGCACTTTGTATAATACTTACACTTTAATTAGTTATCTCGGTTGAATCAACTAAGCTTTCACTACTTTGTTAGTATTGCCAAGCTACGTGTTCGCTTGCTTAACTAGTGTTAGTTATAGTGCGGTAGTATACGTATTCTTTCACTCATTCCCTGTCACTTTTTGCTTGAAAAATAACAAGAACACATCTGTATATATACGTGAAGGCATACGCACATATTAATACTCACAATTATGAATACATAGAATGTGTAATGAGGAAATATTGTTAAATACGTGTACATATAATATTATATCCTAGTGTGATGATGTAGGATTGTGTGTGTTATATATTTGTAATATATAATTATATGAACCTAGCACTGACCATATTATAGGAATAAACGTTGTTGTAGTAGGTTATTATTTCAGTTGTAGTCGCGATGACGTACCATAACCAAGCTTACGTCCTTCCTTAGTTGTGAAGTTTTGAGTTGTGAGTTATAATCCCGTAAGATGAAGTTGAAGTTCGATTATCACTTCCCTTGACTATACTGTATGGTTAAGTATAGAAGGTATAGTGATGTAGTGATGTCGTACCATACCACGCCGACGTCCTCAGTAGTTGTTGTTGTGGTTAAAATCAGCTGGCAGAGTGACAATGAGTATAACGATGACGTAATAGCCACGAGTGTGTGGTGTAAGGTGGCAGAGTCGATGACGTCACCATTGGCTACTGCATGTGAGGGGTGGAGAGAGGCTAGCTTGTTGTGGCTACGAGGTGCTGAATCGGGTTGACCCAGTGTGACCTGTTGCAATCACTCTCCTCTCACTCCCGTAACCTCTTCTCACTCTGTCTCGCTAACTTCACTTCTCTTACTTCTCTTTTTTTTTTTTTTGCCCTTTTATTATTTTGTGCTCTTTTCTCGGATTCCTTGCTTTTTACTGTTTGTATTTCTCCTTTATTATAAACCATTTATTTCGTATCCTCACCGCTGATCACCAAATGTTTTGGTGTAAGAAAGACTTACTTACTTCCAAACATATGAGTCGATATGGTAGGGTGGCTGGCGACTGGTTTGTCTTTGTAGTGTCTTTGTTGTCTCTTCGGAGTTTGATTTTAATTATTAGGCTTTCTATAACTATTATGGTTGAGAAGATACAACAAGGTTAAAGTAGTTTACTCACTTTTTATTTATAACACGAGTTAGTATACAGAGTCACAATATGTAGCTTGCACGGGTTTAAGCTAGGCTAGGAAGCTAACTTTAAAGAGAGATAACACGCTAGAGTAACCTGTGATCGGGTCGGTTATCTGTAGCTAACTGAGAGCTATAGGAGCGCAACTAGGGCACTTCCCTTGTGTATGATATGAACTGTGTCGTCACTTTATGCTAGCGTGTCAGTGGTTCCCAAGCGTAGGTCAGCAGTATTGGAGCATCATGTGACGGGTGTAAGTCTGAGAGTCTAAGTGACTCATATAAGTAAGTATTAAGTAAGTTATTATAAGTAGCCCTCTAATGAAGGTGAAACCGGAACAATTTTGACTCTAGCCGCAGGGTAGAAATGTGGAGGCAGGGACCCCCCCCCCTCCTGGTGTGCAGGGGTTAAACATGCCGTTTTCTTTGTTGCTGGAAAATGCGATAGAGAGAGAGAGATAAATGACCATTATTATTTGTTATTGTTGTTAGTCACGAAATTCCAGCAAAGTAATTTGTATAAATGTTTATTTTTGTTAATAGGTTGAGAAAATTTGTCATAATACAGGTAAGGAAGAGTCGTGGGAAATATTTAATGGAAAATTTGAGGAACCAGACGATTAGTTGGTTAGAATGGTGAAAGGCGAGTATGTGAATAAACTCGTAAATTACTGACGCCGTTATTTGTACAGTGTTATTGGTAGTCTGGATGTCAGAAATAATTTCCTTTATGTTATCAAACTATTGTATCCTGTTATCCTACAATTTCTAAAATTTGGTTCATTACAATTTATTAATTTCGTGGTAAAAATGGGTTTCAATAATATTCTTAAATTGAGTTAACAAGTTTCTAATTTTTACATTAAACTCAGGGAACGGGGAAATGTTCGTAGTTATGTTGTTCTTTAGTTATAACAGATTTGTATAGGAAGGGCAAGTAATAGGAGAGGAAAGTGTAAAATTAGTTAACGGGTGCGTAGAAAATGGTAAATGTGGTGCGCAGCGGTGCTGTTAGGTACGCAGACACGAGAGTAGTGGGGAGGACGGACCAACGTCCGCATTGGTTCCCTGTCTCTCTGTTACGAAGGTACGTTCGTGTAGTGCTCTCACTTAGTTAGGCATTTTTGGTGAATAATCGAGTGATTTATTGGTATAAAGCATGGTGAGAAGGTGAATATGTATATAATGTTGTTGTACGAGTGTGTGTTAACCAAGGAGAAGGTTAGATTCATGTTTAAAAATATGTACTAATAGATTGGTTCCCTGTTACGAAGGTGCCGCCATTGAGCGTCAACGCCTGCCCGTCTTCAGAAGAGAGATTACCTATCATTGAACTGTGTCATAGGTGTAGAAGTATACTAGGTAGTTAGGTGTGAGCAAGTTATATGGTTAGTTCCCTGCTACTAGTGGTATTTCCCTATATTTATGTCATTTTCATGCTCGAGTGAGCCAAGCTTCTAGAAGTTTTCGACCGTTACGACAGGTGTGAGAAGTAAACTCGGTTATCTCCATGTTGGTGTTGGTTACGTGATGATTTAAATTCATGTGTTAATGTGTGATTGAGAAATAGTGTATCGGGAAGACTCACGATAGTTGCTTGTCTGAGTCGTCTAGACGTAGTGGGGGAATGTTACTCTCGACGATATTTAAGAGGGAAAGTGTCGTGTACTGAACATTATTTCTGGTAGTATGAATGTCCAGTATTATTTGTGTGGGATGTTTGAAAGGTATTATTAGTTACTCCCGTAGAAAAGAGTTTTAAGAAATTCATTCAGTCAGAGCTAGTCCCTATTAGTTTAAGTGGGTTATTGTATATTTGTTTCTAGTCAGGGAAGGGGGCTTAAAATTCATTCCTATTATTATTCAGAAGTAAAGTAAATAATTCATAATTCGCTAACTATTTTTTTTTTTATTCAATTTCTTTAGGTATGTAATATTTGTTTTTATTGTAAAATTATTAACAACATTTTTGTGATCATTAAATGTAAATTAAATTAGACATTCTCGTTTCTCTTCCCCTTACTTGACGTGTTTTGTTGACCAAATACTGAGACTCGGTGAAGATCACCAGGAACCATATTTTTTTTTTTGTGATATCGTCAGCTTCGCTCTGATCCTGGGTGTACTAACCAGTAATACCCGTGTACTATTCCATCGTTTCATTTTTTTTATTATTATTATTATTATTGGAGGGAATAAACGGATCAGTTTTAACCAGTTTGGGTTTATCACATCCTGTGACATCCAAATCCCAGACATTTCACAATCATTACAAATACGTTTAATACTATTTAACCAAGGTGAAGTAAACACACCAATCTGGTCCAAATACAACAAACATCTATCTTCTATCTATCTATATATATAAAACAGTCTGTTTGTCTGTCTGTCTGTCTGTTTAGCCGCTATGCACAGCCGTATCATTTCACCTAGAGTAATAATTTTTACATACGTTTTTTCGCTGAGACCTGAGGAGTGTCTTGGCAGTATATTTTTTTTTCTTCTTCAATGATTAACCCCTTAAAAACGATTTTTTTTTTCACCCCCAGCTGACTTCTGGGGGTGAATTCTGTCAATTTTCAACTTTCATGTAAGCAAATTTTGTTCTGGCAAAATGAAAGAGCTTGAATTTACACACCTGAAACAGAAAACGGGAGCCTCCTAGGTGACCACAAAAGCGTATGACAAGAGTGTCAAAGTCCAAAAATAAATAAAATAATATCCCCTGTAACGCAACAAAGAAAACCTCATACGCTCTTCATGAAAGAACACCTCACTCTCTCTATCTCTCTCTCTTTGGAGGAATCAAAACTCAGAGATAGATAGATAGATAGATAGATAGATAGATAGAGAGTTAGATAGATAGATAGAGAGTTAGATATATATATAGAAAGTTAGAGAGTTAGATAGAGAGTTAGATAGAGAGTTAGATAAAGAGTTAAATACAGAGTTAGATAGAGAGTTAGATAGAGAGTTAGATAGAGTTAGATAGAGAGTTAGATAGAGAGTTAGATAGATAGATAGATAGAGATAGATAGAGAGATAGATAGATAGACATATAGATAGATAGATAGATAGATAGAGATAGATAGATAGATAGATAGATAGATCCCTGGACAACGTCGGGTATCCCTGCTAGTACATTATATAACTTAACTTATTTGTCTTACCAGTAACTAATCTTACCCAGTAACCAATCATTGCACACTTAATATTTATCTCTATATGAAATTCACCAAGTTCTCCATATACAATATCATTACTTGTGTACTTATGAACACATAGTGTATATTTTAGGAACCTTAGATGAAATTGTTCTAATTCCCTAATAAAGTGATATCCCCAGACCTCAGCAACATACAACATAACTGGTCTAACCATTGACTTAAATAATTCAAGTTGAATATCAACAGGTAAATTAAATTTCCTTATCTTACTAATCACAGAATATATGGTTCTTGTTGTCTGTTGAATCAATGCTAACTGTCCTTGGCGAAATCTACCATTATAGTTAAATATTATACCCAAATACTTATATTCCCTTACAATTTCTATGTTATTAATCCCCAATTTAAATTTATACATTTCTGTTTCTACTCTACCTCTACTAAATATAACTACTTTTGTTTTACTACAATAAACTTTTAATTTCCAATTATTACAATAATCCTTTCAAGCAAATAAAGTTCTTCTCATCCCATCTTCGCTATCACACAATAATACCGTATCATCAGCGAACATTAATACAAATAATTTTAGATATGTGTGTGTGTGTGTGTGTGTGTGTGTAGTGAAATAGTGAAGGAACTCTGGAAATCGTTGGGTGGGGTGTCAGTTAGGATGAAGTTACATCATCGAGAGTCAGGAGATAATTGTGGGGAAGGGCTAAGGCTGAATAATTATCATGTAGAGGTGTGTTGGCGTGCGTGGTTTTCCTTGGCAGTGTACACTCGTCAGCACTGCGGCGTGTTAAAGTGCTTGCACGTTTTAGGAGATAATGGCACCATTGTGATTCTAAGCTTTAAGCAATAAAGTCCACTTCAATCGCCACTGTTACTTCATCTCAAACATGTAGTTTTTTTAGAGGTAAATAATCACAATGATGTAACATCTCCTAAAATATGCCGATAGTTTTTGGCGACTAAATGTACTCTTACACTCGTACTCACATACACAATTCCATGTACTCGGAGATTGAAAGATACTTAATACTTCGACAGTTCGGCAACATCAAATCCACCTCCACCTCTCACTGCCTAGTCAGCTTCCTTGAGTTCATCCACAGCCACTTCCCCCTTGACAGGAACCGCCTTGACGAGGTGGGGGGCTTGCGTGTCTCTATGACCTGGCGAGCTAGGCTAGAGGGGGCTTTGGCCCCTGCTCTGCCCCAATTTTGGGGAGAGAGGGTTTCCCATGCTAGTAAGGTCGCCAGTGAGAGACCAGACTAAATGGTTCCTATGCAATAGGCTGCCAGTACGGGCCAACAGTGCTGCCCTCCAGAGGGACTGCATTCTAGGGGCAGTCCTATGTTGGATGGTTGGGTGTCTGGGCCGGGAGATGTTGGGGAAGTGGGTCTTAGCACCGTCGTGGGCAAACTTTCGAGCCATTGGGGTGCTTTTTAAAACGAGTGGCCCCGTGGGGGAAGAGGTACCCCGCCCGCGGCGACCAGCGCTCGGTCCCCTCATCTGCCCGGTTGGTAGTTGCTCTTGGCTCCTGGGGCCAAACACATTAAATCAATGATATATGGATATAATAAAACCAAAATCTCTCTCTCGAGCGGTGGTCGACCAGGCACTCGAGACGCCAAAATCTGGTCGTGGTGATGAGCAGAGAGCTCCAAATATGAGTAGACCCATCAAGTCGGGTGTATTGTCAGATAACCGTGTTAGTGGTTGTAACACTTTGATAATAACTAATGTACAGTACAGGCATCACTTTCGTATGGCGCTATCCACTCCATTTTTAAGTGTTTCAGAGTAGTCCTTCGTATCCGAATCACTTATGACTGTGATTGTAGGTCTAATCGGTGTTATATTACATTCAAAACAAATGCTGCTGCCAAAGCAGCATTTGAGGCAAAAGATTCTCTGACAGTGGGGGATACTCACTGTAAAGTTCAGTTAATGCGGTCTGCCAATGTAGTAGATAGTGATAATGACTACTGTCCTAATGTTTTTGATGACTCTAAAGAGAATGTCCCAAAGGAACGTCAGGTTCCAACACCCTTTTGGTTTGTGGCGTATTACAGGGAAGGACGTGGTAACATTATCCATGCTTCCCGTTATTTGGAGAAGGAAGTTGGAGTACTACCAATGGGCCACATAAAGAAATATGGTAAGGGCGTCTTAATCAGAGCCAAAGATCTTACTCAGGCCATGATGCTCCTCAATCTCCCCTGTCCTACTGATAGTACGTTTGAATCTATCAAACCACACCGAACATTCAATTATAATAGCAAGGGGCGTATATATAATGAAGACCTATATGAATTTTCAGAAGAGGACATTCTTGCTATGTGCCCAGACAATGTCCAACGAGTAACAAAGATGAAAGGCAGTAAAAATATGATCATCCTCACTTTTTATGGTTCGCATATCCCAGATCACATTAACATTAACCCCACCTCTTTTGAGGTGAAGCCTTTTGTTGAGCGTCCCTTACAGTGTTTCTGTTGTTATGAGTTTGGTCATGGGAGGAGGAACTGCAACAACCGTTCCCGATGTGGTAATTGTTCTGCTTCTGACGCACATCTTGTTTCTGAATGCCGGTCAGAGAGTTACTGCTTTTACTGCAGAGATGCTCACCCCTTGCGGTCTCGCCAATGTAAAATGTACCTCCTTGAGCAGGATATTCTCCACTTGGCTAATACCCAATTCATTAGTATTGGTAGTGCCAGACGGCAACTCAACTTCAGGCGACAGAAGGATGGTGGTGTTAAGACATACGCCTCCACCCTTCGCCCCAAATCAGTTGCAGCACCCTCTCAACCCTTTCAAGAGGCAGCTGCTTTATGCTCCAGTGAGAGCGTTTCTAAGGTTACACTACATAATACCTTCTCTGTTTTGGAAACCTTATCAGACACTCATTCTGCTGACCCTTCAACTGATGACAATTCTGCAACTTTAGCTAAAGGTGTCCATGTGGTAGAGGTTCACGCTGCCACACGCTCTCCAAAAAGGAAACTTAAGTCACCTAAACGGTCACAGAGACGTCTTCGTGGTTCCTCTGAGGCACTTGACTCAATAGATGTTCCTCCTTATAAAGCAACCATCTCTGAGGACTCATCCATAGTTTCCTCTCAATGTCACCAGAAGCGATCTCGTGGCTCTGATGAATCTCTTGATTCAACAGAAGTTCCTCCTCGCAAGTTTCCTTCAGGACCATCAGAGGTGCGTGAAGTTAATGTGGATGCCACTGATGTCGCGACTTCAAAAGATTCAGTTTCTTCTCCGCTAGAACAGCAGAGTGATTCTACCACCTGTATTATGGATGTTGATGTGTCTGCCTGTGTCAGTGATACCACTGCTGCACAGGACAATACCAATGTAAATGCTTCTAAGAATATCCCTGCTCATATACCTTCATCTTTATCAAACATATCAAATGCTTCAGGGACTCGTCAGCGGGTCCCAATTACTACCCCAAGTACTACTCCTCGGGTTCGCTCTTCTAGTGGCCCAGGATTTGACAAAACGTATCGTTTGAGTAGACCCTCAGGTCGAGGTGGTAGTGGGAAGTACCTCGATGAGGCTTCCCATAACCAGGACCAAAGTAACACTTTTTAAGGTCCTTCAGTGGAATTGCCGTGGCATGCGTGCTTCTTGGGAAGAACTTCGCATTCTTCTCTCTAGTTTCTCTCCTGCATGTGTTTCTCTTCAAGAGACAATGCTTGGGGACTACATTCCTGCCAGTCCTCCAGCATATTCTGCATTTTATTCAAATTCATTTGAAGGGCAGGGTCACCATGGTGGCTCTGCCATCCTAGTTCGTAGAGATATTCCATGCACGAGCCTGGAGCTTGACACACCGCTCCAGGCTGTTGCTGTTGAGGTTTTTATGGACCGCCCCTACACTGTGTGCAGTCTATACCTTCCTCCCAGGGTTACAGTAGAGAGGGGTGATCTCACCCGTCTTGTACGGGACCTTCCCTCTCCCTTTATTTTATTGGGTGATTTTAATGGGCGTCATCCTCTGTGGGGTGACAGTTCGATCAACCCCAGGGGTGTTTTATTAGCTTCTTTTATTGAGGATGAGGGATTAGGGGTTTTAAATACGGGAGATGTGACACATTTTAATAGCCCAACTGGGACTTTTACCGCCATTGACATTTCCCTTTGCTCACCCAGTGCTCTGTTAGATTTTACTTGGAGAGTGTTGCCAGATTTATATGGTAGTGACCATTTTCCTATACTTTTAGAAGGTAACAAGTATGAACCTCAGTCTCGTCTTCCTAGGTGGAAATTAGAGAAGGCTGACTGGCAGTTTTTTAGAGAGCTAACTTCTTCGGTCTCTTCAGTAGCCGATTTTGGTAGCTCTGATGAGGCTGTAACATATTTCACTGATGTACTCCACTCTGCCGCTCTCAACTCTATCCCTAAAACTTCTGGCTACTTTCTCAAACTTCCTGTGCCTTGGTGGTCACCAATCTGCACCACTGCTGTGCGGGAGAAGCGCACTGCTTTCTCTCACCTTCGTCGCAATCGTGGGGACCCAACTCTTTTAGAGAACTTCCGACGGGCAAGGGCCCGGGCTAGACGAGTTTTAAAAGAGGCACGACGTGCATCTTGGAAGGCCTATGTGTCTTCAATTAATAGTAAAACTCCACTCACTCAAGTGTTCAAGAGAGTCCGTAAGATGGCGGGGAAGTTTTCTCCTAGTTCTCCACCTGTACTTAAGGTCAATGGAGTTCAGATTATGGATAGTTTGACAGTGTCCAATACCATGGCGGAGGCTTTTGCTAGAGTCTCCAGCCGTGACTCTCGACCTCTGGCTGTGAGACATGAGTTAAGAGCCAAGGAGCGTACAGCCCTGAATTTCTCAGGGAATGAGAATGAAAGTTATAACCATATATTCACCCTGAGAGACCTGCATTCTGCTCTCTCTCTCTGTGGGGACACTTCTCCTGGGCCAGACAACATCCCATATGCAATGTTGCGACACTTGGGTGAGGAGGCAATCTCATTTTTCTTAGCTTTATATAACAGAATCTGGGTGGAGGGTGTCTTCCCTTCGGGGTGGAGGGTTGCTACCATCCTTCCTTTCCCCAAGCCAGGCAAAGACTCTAGTGTTGCCCTCAATTACCGACCAATTGCTTTGACCTCGTGTTTATGTAAACTATTTGAGAAGATGGTGAATGTCAGACTGGTATACTTCTTGGAACGGGGTGATTTTCTGTCTCCATCCCAGTCGGGTTTTCGTAAACATCGTTCCACTACAGATGCTCTGGTCAGGTTGGAAGCTGCTGCATGTGAGGCCTTTGCACGACATCAACACCTTGTCTGTGTATTCTTTGATTTAGAGAAAGCATATGACACTACATGGCAATATGGCATCCTGCAGCAGCTCCATGTATATGGCCTGCGAGGTCGCCTTCCACGCTTTCTTAAAGAGTTTCTTAGTGGTCGCAGTTTTTCTGTAAGGGTTGGTACAGCTCTCTCAGCATCCGTTGCACAGGAAGAGGGCGTCCCTCAGGGAAGTGTCCTCAGTGTCACATTGTTTGCAGTAGCAATTAATGCCATTGCCTCTTCCCTTCCGGACGGTATAGCCAACTCGATGTACGTTGATGACCTAGCAGTCTGGTTTGCTGCCTCCCGTATGTCAGTGGCGGAGCGGCGCATGCAACTTGCCCTTGACAGAGTGTCACGTTGGACTGGTTCTCATGGGTTTCGATTTTCTCCTGCCAAGACTGTTGCTATGCACTTCTGCCGCATCCGAGGTGTCCACCCTGATCCGGACTTATTCATGTATGGTCATCGGATACACTGTGTCGAGGAGACTCGCTTTTTGGGTCTCCTTTGCGACAAACGTTTGACTTGGGTTCCCCACTTACGTACACTTAAGGTCTCTTGCCTCAAGGCTCTTAATCTGTTGAGGGTTCTGAGCCATACTACCTGGGGGGCTGATCGGGCCACCCTCCTTCGCCTATACCGTGTTTTTATTAGGTCAAAACTTGATTATGGGTGTGAGGTGTACTCCTCTGCCACAGATGTCCGTCTCAGAGTTTTAGACCCTGTTCATAATGCTGGGATACGTCTGGGAACTGGAGCGTTCAGGTCATCACCAATCCCTAGTCTCCTGGTGGACGCTAACGAACCACCTCTAGATCTCCGTCGCCAGTCCTCAATGGTTCGTTGTTGGCATCGATTACATCGACTTCCCGACTCCCTTCCATGCTTGGCGGTGTCATCTGATATCATGTCTAATTATTACCTTTCACATTCTCGTACACCTGGGCCCTTTGGCTTCCGGGTCAGGAAGGCTATGGAGGAGATGGGAATTGAAGATTTCCAGATTCGTCCTGTGAGGGTCCCCAGGGTGGCTCCATGGCTTCTTCCACAAGTTTTTCCCTGCACCTGTTTTACAGACAAAAAAGAATCTCTTCCTCCTCCAGTGGCTCGTTCCCTGTTTTTAGAACATGCCTTCACTCACAGGGAGTCCCTCCCTGTGTACACAGATTGGTCAAAGTCTGATGCTGGAGTTGGTTTTGGAGTTGTCTTTCCTGACTTTTGCCGTGGTGGTAGACTTCCTTCTGTCATGTCGATTTTCACTGCTGAGCTCTCGGCCATTTTATATGCCATCCAAGTGATTTTTACTCTCCCTCAGCCTTCTTTTACTATTTATAGTGATTCTTGTAGTACCTTGCAGGCCTTGTGCAATTTTAACTCTCCCCATCCCCTGGTGTTGGGTCCCGGCCCATGTGGGTGTCGATGGTAATGAGCGAGCTGATGCCCTGGCTAAGGCTGTGGTCTCCAATTCTCGGCCTCCTGCCGGGCGTCATCCTGTCCCTGCAGTGGACCTTCGACCCTATATAAATGCTGCCGTTCGTTCCTGCTGGCAGGACAGATGGGACGCAGTCGGGGCTAACAAGCTCCGTGACATCCGCCAACGCCTTGGTTTGTGGAGCTACAGCGGCCTGTCCCGCCGGTGGGAGACGGCTCTTGTCCGTCTCCGCATTGGCCATACATTATTAACTCATGGCTTTTTAATGGACAGGATTAACCCTCCCTACTGTGATGATTGTCTGGTCCCTTTGACAGTGAGGCATATTATTGTTGAGTGTCTCAGTTTTGGGGACCTGCGTCGTAGGCACCTCTCCGAGTACCGGGTGAGTGACTGTTCTTACAGTCTCTCCCGGGTGCTCGGGAAGGAGGCTTGTAGTGTGGGAGGGAACACTCTCTCCTATGTGGAGGAGGCTGGCCTCCTCCACAAATTGTGATTTTATTATACTTATGGTTTTTAGATAGTTTGATATTATTTAGTCTTGAATCTTTTTTATATATTAGTTAAGTTGACGCATTCTTTTAGTAATGGTGTGTGTTTATAATTTGTGTGTAGTTTAGTTATGATGCATGTCCCTTTCGGGAGTTTGGGATTTTGTTAGTTGAAGATAATAATTTTGTGTTGGGCGGTATATGACCCTAGCTGTTGCGCCGCCAGATGCCTAGTTGCATCAATAAATAAATTCAAATAATTCCACAGCCACTTGGACAAAAGTAACACATATCTCGGCCTTGCTTTTGTAGACTTTAGAAAAGCATTTGATCTTGTAGACCACACTGTTGTCATCAAAAAGGCCTAAGCTGGGACTCCACCCCAATCTGGTAGCTTGGCTGGCTGACTTCCTCACAGGAAGGCAGCAGGCTGTCCGTTATCAGGGCTCCATATCTTCCCTGCAACAGCTGACTTGCGGGGTTCCGCAAGGAACTAAATCTGGACCTCTATGCTTCCTCATGCTGATTAATGATGCCCTCACCGACACCCAGCATCGATGGAAATACATGGATGACTGCACGGTTGGCATCCCAGTCAACACTAAGACGCCAGATTATAACCCACTGCAAGCCACCCTCGACAGACTGCAGACATGGAGAGAGCACAAAAACGTCTCTATCAACCACACCAAGACTGACCACTATTGCCACAGAGCTATTCCCACTTTAGTGCCAAAAAAACTAGTATGTCTCCAATTGTAGCCGATATATTATAGAATTAATATTAATGTAATCTTCCCCTCTGTAAATATTCAGTCTCTGACTGCTATGTAAATAAACCGTTAATTATTATTATTATTATTATTATTATTATTTTTACATACAAATTTATCTATTCTTACCATGTATATAATGAAGATATTTGAATATTTGAAAAAGTTTAGAAGCTAAGGCTTCACAGTCGTGGTGCACCACCGCTCTTCCCGTCCCTTGCGTCTCTTCTGAGGAGGTCCATCTGGTCCGGTATAGAATTTGAGGCTGCCCGGCAGTTGACAGTGTATCCTTGAACTGGTGGCTCGTCTGGTAGAGTCTTCAAGAACTTGTCCAGTTCCATTTTGAAGTTCTGCACTGAGCAGCCTGTTTTGTTGCGTATATCCTGTAAGTGTATCCTGACGTAAGTGTATGTATATAATATGTATATCTCTATATATAAAACAGTATGTCTGTCTGTCTGTTTAGCAGCTATGCACAGCCGCATCGTTTCACCTAGAGTAATATTTTTTACATAAGTTTTTTCGATGAGACCTGAGGAGTGTCTTGTCAGTATAATTTGTTTTTTTCTTCAATGATTAACCCCTTAAAAACGACTTTTTTTTCTTTTTTGTCACCACCACCTGAAAAATGGGGATCAAAATTTTCAAGTTTTAACTTTCATTTAGGCGATTTTTTTTTTTTTTTTTCAGCAAGTAAGAGCTTTAATTTATACACCAGGAACTGAAAACGAGAGCCCCTTAGGTGACCAAATTTGGGTATGACAAGAGATCTAAGTCCGAAAATACATAAATAAAGTAGTATCCCATGAAATTTTATCAAAGAAAACCTCTTACGATGATAGAAAAACGTCATACTATCAGACAGACTGTTTTATATATAAAGATAGAGATAGATAGATAGATCGATATATAGATAGATCGATATATAGATAGATAGAGATATAGATAGAGAGATAGATAGAGAGATAGAGAAATAAATAGATATAGATAGATAGAGAGATAGAGAGATAGATAGATAGATAGATAGAGAGAGAGAGAGATAGATAGATAGATAGAGAGAGAAAGATAGATAGAGAGATAGATATAGATATAGATAGATAGATAGATAGATAGATATAGATAGAGATAGATAGATATAGATAGATAGAGAGATAAATATAAATAGAGAGATATTTATAGATAGATAGATAGATATAGATAAAGAGATAAATATAGATAGATAGATAGATAGATATAGATAGAGAGATAGATATAGATAGAGAGATAGATAGATATAGATAGAGAGAAATATAGATAGATATAAATAGATAGATAGATAGATATAAATAGAAGATAGATAGAGATAGAGATAGATAGAGATAGAGAGATATAGATAGAGATAGAGATAGAGATAGATAGATAGATATAGATAGATAGATATAGATAGATAGATATAGATAGAGAGATAGAGAGATAAAGATAGATAGATAGATAGATAGATAGAGATAGATAAATAGATAGAGATAGAGAGATAGATAGATAGATAGATAGAGATAGAGATATAGAGAGATAGATAGAGAGATAGATAGAGATATAGATAGATATATAGAGAGATAGAGAGATATAGATAGATAGATAGATAGATATAGATAGATAGATATAGATAGATATAAATAAATAGATATACATATAAATATAAATAGATATAGATAGATTGATAGATACATCCCCGGACAACGTCGGGTATCCCTGCTAGTAATATATATAGTTTACTTTAAGAGATGCTTCCGTTGTAATTCCCATCCATGAATAATCACCAATTTATTATGTATTGTGCACTTTAAGAGATGTTTCAATTGTAATTTTAATTCCCATTCATGATTAATCACTATTGTATTATATATTTTAAGCTCTTTGGCTGCCAAATTAATAAACCGTTCATTATTATTAGTATTATTATTGTGCAGACCAAATGGAACAGTGTGTAAGTGAGTTGTGATAGTTATACAACAAATCGTCTGGCCCAGCCGTTTTCACTATTGGTGCGGGAGTGGAGTACAGTTGGGCAATATGTGCCCCGGAGCCTGCCACTTGATGTGGTATGTCGACACCTGCTGAACCATCAAGTTTTGGAGTAGCTTCTGATTCGCTACCCTCGTTTTGGTGAATTTAAGTAGGTCATAATGTAAATATTTGTCTGTATGCTTGTGCTTTATTCTATTACGTTTTCATGATGTGTGTGTGTGTGTGTGTTTGCAGTAATTGAATTCTCATGGGTTCGGCCTATCCGTATGTATTGTTGCCTGCTTGTTGATTGACGCTACGGCGCAATTAATAAAAAAAAAAAATTAACAGCCACCTCCCATCTGTGGTTATTGGCGTATGAGTGGAGGATGCAAGCCATCCGGACGTGATGATAATTTCTTATTTTGATTGCCTTATTTCTTAAAGATTACAAGTCGCAGAGTAAAATGGATTATGTAACAGTGATTAAGAGCATCAATTTTATTAAGTCATGTTATTTATACACGACAGGCAACCAGTCTATTAATACTTTCTACTATCAACATAATTATATGTATTATCCAAATGATTATGCTGTATATTAATATATACATTTGAGTGAAATGTTAAGTCAAGTTCTTCATATAATCATACCCTGAACAGCACAAACTCATGGAAGGCCATATACGTAGAAGGAAATTCTGGCTTGAAATGATAAAGTCGCCACGTCACTCCATGTGCTATTGATAGCCAGCCACACTAGACGTGTAACACTGTAAGGTGACTTTGATCTTTGCCACTACTGTATAACGTGGGAATGGTGTTACGGAAAGGCTGGGAAAAGCTGCAAAATTTAAGGATCGAAGAATAGAGAAACATGGAATACTGAAGTTAGTGTTTGGTGCTGATCTTTCTAATATCTTGTTGTTAGAAAGTTTAATTTGTGGAGAGACCGTACGGTATGCAGTGGGATTGTGGGGTAGATTTTGTGTTGTTGTAGTATGCAGTAGTTGACAATAACCGTAGCTGAAAATGTGTACAGTAGAGAGCCTATACATGTTAAAATGGGACCAGTGTGTTCAGGCGACTGGTAAATCTGTATTATTTCGAGCGTGGGGAGTGGTAGTGTCCCTGAGTAAATGAAAGTGGAGCTACATAAATTATTGCTATGCAGTCTGGCTAGGACGGAACGATACTATTTCACATTTATTATACCTACTTCTGTCCACAAGGATGAGGGCAATATACAGGTCGTCTGGTTAACATTATCTGCAAGTATATATGCACATTCATGTGTAAATGTATAAAACTAAAATCTATCTCGTGTAAAATTCAATTAAAAAGACACGTCTGTGCATCCTAATACGACTGGAGAACTCTTAAAAGGGTCATAAACTCTGATTGAAGTTGAGGTCTGCCGTTGATTTCATTCAATCAATACAGCAAAACAGATATGGAGAATTTAGTAGCCCTATACTTCGTCCAAAATACAATCATAATCTGTATAAAAAAAATCAGGTATATTGTTTTGTTAGACTAATTTTTGAGTTTTTAAGGATCGAATAATATATAAATAAAATACCAGCTAATTTGGATATAGTGTGTGCCGGGAAACTGTATGGAAAAGACGATTAACCCTGTATTATGCTATGATGCTTATGACGGCTATGTGTGGCTGGTACTTGTATAATACTCATTACCAGGTGCTCAGCAATGCTCTCACACAGTCACTCAGCGAGACCAACGGTAAGATCTACGTGTCATACTAGTATATAATGATTACTAAGTAGAGAATAAGCCATATTGGTGATGTATGTATGTACAATCACTCACCACAATCCCTCGCCCACTTGAGTCTAACTTTGATCATAAGCAGGCGGTTTTTGGACAACCATTCACCCAAGCCATCAAGAGGCCACGAACATTTCAAACCAATGGAGGCTTTTGGTGCTGTCGTCCAGAAACAGTCTGCTCCAGATCTCGGGCTTCGACTCAGCTAAGTGTTCTAGGAATGAGCCGATGGGCAATCTGACAATGGGGTTTAGAGCGTTTGAAAGGTAAACTAAAGCTCTTTGATTAATGGATTGCCACGAAATGTCCCGAGTAGTGAGAATTGCACCATTAAAAAAAAGACTGAAAGCACATTTGATAGCTGAGTGTTACGACATGGATGATATAAGCATTAAAAGTGAGTATAGTGTTTAATAATATTGAGGTAGGCCATGAGGAGCACCACTTGCTAGTGGAGCGGGGCATAGAATATCTTACAAACAAGTAAACAAGTTTGTATGTGTGTGTGAGTGTGACATCTGATATGATACACTACCATATCTGTTTGGAATAAATGAGGTCAGTGAGTCTTTATATACGAGTTACTGATACGGTCGGATCTGATGATGCCACACACACACACATATTCTGTATATATTGTAGCCTTTTGTATTTGTACCACTCATTGTCATTCATTATTTTGTCTTACTACTGAGGATGGTGGTAGTGTTCACCAAAAGGGTTTGGTAATAAACTTTCGTCTGGTAGTGTGTGTTTTCTTCTCGTTATATACAATTAGAAAATCTATACATTTTCTCAAAGTTATATCAAATATTGCAGCCAATCACAGCAAACCTATCAAGTAAATATTTTGCTGAGGAAATGTTAACCAATCACAATGTATTATTTTGAAAAGAGGTCAGAAAAGATAATAAACATTATCATTAAACAAAGACCCAGTGACAGGACAAATGACACAAGCATGATAATATGTACAGCATATATATATATATATATATATATATATATATATATATATATATATATATATATATATATATATATATATATATATATATTTGGTTCGCGACTGTACATCCTGATATAAACCTACAATGTAATATAGATATTGAATATTATATGTATATTAACCGGTACAAATTTCATCAGAATTTCCCTTTTCACCTCGACTTAAACATCATAATTTCCCTTTTCACCTCAACTTCACATCAACCATAACAACAGAATTTCCCATTTACCTAAATAATTCCGCGCTTACTCATGAACATTGACGGTCTTTCTTTTTGTTATTTCGTCTGGGTTTACTCCAGAACTATTACCCTGTATATACTTCAAAATTCCCTACAACAGAGAAATAACCCTGCACCTGGCAACACTGCTCTATTATTTGGTATCACTGATGACTTTCCCACCAAATATCCAGGCAAAACTAGACCCAACACTCACTTATTAGTAGCCTACAGTTATATTAATTATACTGGTTTAATTTTATCAATATAATATCCAGGTAAAACTAGTCCTAATACTCACTAATTAGTACAGGATTATATTAATTATACTGATGTTTAATTATATCAATAGAATATCCAGGCAAAACTAGTCGCAATACTCATTGACGGCTGCTGTATTATATCCATATAATACATTTAAATAATGTCACATAATGCCGTCAAGTAGAGTACTAAATTATATAAATAATCCTACATCATTATTTATTTTTCACTTGATGATGACACTCAAGTATATTTTAGCATTGGAAATTTTGACGAGGACTTTCACAAGATAGAGTCATACTTATGAGAGAAATTAAAATTTGGATGACTAAGAAGAAACCTAATTAAGTTAAATGAAGATAAGACAGAAGTAATGATTGTTGGATCAAATAAGAAGTTGAAGTATTATGCTAATCTTGAATATAACATTGTAAATGGAACTCGTATCAACCTTAAAAAAGGTTAAACAATCTGAGTGTTATCTTTGATGAAAACCTCTCTATGAAAAAACAAATTAAAAACATAATAAAGACTACTAACTATCACATACGCAATATTGCCTTCATAAAAAAGTATCTACATGTAGATAGACAAGGTATTCAATTTCTCATTCAGAACTATGTTATAAGTCAACTTGACTATTGTAACTCCATATACTTTAAGCTACCAAATTATTTATGGAAGAGACTACAGGTGTTGATGAACAAAGTAGCCAAACTAATCCTTCATATAAGACCTCGTGATAGACCTACTCCCTGCCTAATTGAGCTATACTGGCAACCGATAAAGGCTAGGATAGAATAAAAATTGTCTCTGCTAACCTACCAAGCGGTCACTCACCAACCATGGCCCACTCAACGCCTTCACCTTACGACACCACTTCCTCTGCCACCTGTCTCGCTGGCAGGGTAAAGTGGTTCAACTTTCTGAAGGGCTATGGTTTTGTGACTGCCGACAGCATTGATTACTTCTCTCTGCTGCCACCACCATCACTGAGGGACGGAGATGAGGTGTCCTTCACTGTGGAGGAAGGGAAAAAGGGCGTGGAGGCTACCAACGTAGCCGGACTTGATGGTGGTAAAGTCCTCCGCTCACTCCATGCCCGTGGGAGGAAGACGGATGAAGCCCAACCACTGCAGCAACGGCAGCAGCAGGCAGACATCGTCACCGTCTGTACCAAGACTGCTGTTGCCATAGCTGCAGAAGGGCTAGGTCGTCTTTCTGACCTCCTCCTGGACATTTTCGGGAGAAATGGGTTGCCACCAATCACCATTTCTCCTGATTTACAACCACCCACCACCACCAAGAAACGAGGCAGCAAGAGGGCACGATCGAGGAGCAGAGGAGACGCGTCACCATCCCTGCCTCCGGCCCACTCTCGTCGCTGGTTAATGCTGCCTTGCCCACTCAACCGGGCGAACAGTGGGAGGGCGCCACCACCATCACAATCGCTGCAACCACCGCCGTAATTGCCACCACCACCACCGTCACTGCCAGCACCACCACCGTCTCCACAGGAGATGGAGACAGAGATGACAGTGACAGCAGGGCATCCACCACCACCGGAAGTGAGACGGAGCTGGAGGACCAGGGGGTACGGTGAAGGGGGAAGAGGAAGAAGGGGGGGGGGAGTAGGGACGGTCGGACATCGGAGCCGCCGCAGGTTGTTGAAGTGCGGTGGTGGATGTCCATCTCTCCCCGCCTCGATCTCTTTCAAATAAATATCACGTTCAACCGGAACCCCAATGTCTTCCAGTTCCGGAAGGAATGGAGGCGGTTCGAGCCTCCTTTAGGGAATGCATCATTCGACGCTTCAAGAACAACATCATCAACAACAACGAAGGTGGTCCAGGCGGCCCAGCACCACCAGTAATACAACAACAACTACAACAACTACTACAATTGACTATCTTGTAAAAAGTTTCATGCCTTAATACCCCATAAGGGGTGATAGGCAATAATAATAATAATAAAAAAACAAGCGGTGAAAAAAGGTTGTCCAAGATATCTAAGAAACCTACTGACTGACTACGGTGGTGACCAAGTGCTCTTTACAAGAATCTCCGATCAGCCACATAGACTTCTCGAACCAAGAGTTAACCATGATATTGGAAGAGATCCTTCTTTTTTTCTGCACCAAGACTCTACAACAGATTGCCTGGATACATCCAAGACTCCCAATACAATGAGATATTCAAGAAACACCTAAAGAAACACCTATTTGGAAAATCCTTGGACCTGCATAATGGTGTAATCACTGATGATTACACTTGCTGAGTCTTCTACCATCTCAGAAGTGGATCAACAGAAGCCCAATGGTTCCCGCCTGAGGAGCGCAACAGACTCGACTGCAGAGTGTAAACACCAGAAATAAAGAAGTAAAGAAGTAAAAGATGCAAAACATATTTAAGTAAGTCATTATTTGTGGAAAGTGTTACCCCACGACCTAAATTATTCCAAATTAAACAAATATAGGAAAAAGGATGTGTCGATGTCATGGAGGTATAATATGGTCGAGCTGCCCTTAATTCTGTTTTATAATATTATTATTTTTATTTCATAGGTAATTATATATTTGGTCAGGACAGTACTAATCATTACAGCGGGCTCCAGTGGCAGGTGAGAACAGGAAAGGACAAGGTGCTTGGTGTCTGTCACAACAGAAATTCTGTCTAAATCTAACTCAATAATAAATATAACTCCATGGGACCAGGAAAATCTTTGCAAAACTATATAAAGCTGTTTCTGTATCCTCGTCGTTAATACTAGCTGAAGTAAA